>OZ007497.1:229315084-229685084 GCA_963931805.1 Microdon myrmicae
TTAACCGTGGTGCTCCAGAAGCACTGATAGTGGAAAAGGAGTTGCAAAATATTCTCAATTTCTTAGGAAGCGAGTGTCGCTGTAGATGAACCGCAAATCGATGGGGTCTATTGGATTGCTTTATTGGTCGCAAATGAACAAGACTCCTTAAAACGATACGAGTCTGCAAGGAAAAATTATAGTGGTGGTTTTATAGCATTTTGCGAAGAAGTAATGAACAATGTGACTATTTTTTTTTTTTTTTTTCATTTGTAAACATTTTTGTATTTTCTTTCTATATTCTTAGTTTCTAAATTAAAGGCTAGACAAAAAATGGTTAAATTCTAGCTTAAATATCTTATATAATAACTTACTGGTCCTTCGCCGACGCTCTAAGCTAAACATTACTTAATATTTGTATAATTTGCCTTTCGGCGACAGAACTTTGTGGCAATACTTATAATTATTTGAAAGACAAAGAAAAATTTGAAAAACTTTGTCAATTTTTTTTGTTTTTTTTCTTAAAATTTAACTTACTTAACTTACCTACTTTTTTTTTTTTTTTTTTTTTTTTTTTTTAATAATGTAAAAGCACTTAACCTAACTTAACTTAAATCTTATACTACCCTAATTCTAGAAAAGCTAAGTCTATGTAAGCTAGCTGATGATAGTGTGATTCTATACCGACTTTGGTATCCAGGTCTTTATATGCCATTCAACCACCAGAACTGTTGACGCTGTCTAATACTATCGTCCTGGTCTCTGTGGGAGATAGCCCTACTGAAGCGCAGGAGCTCTTCTTCGGTGCGCGTTACTTCCCGGTCGTAGCACAATCGCCCGTCTACAGATGATCTACTTACATGATAGATCAGCGGAATTCCGGATCTATCCTGTATAAGCCCTTTCATATCCAAGTCAAGGAACGCCTCTGGTGGAACAAAGCCGTTGCGACGCACGCTCTCATAGTACAAGGTGTTTGGGTAATAGGCCCCGAAAATTAGGTCATTGGACGAGCTTATTGCTATCGCAATATGTCCTCTGATTAATTTAATCATAAAATTATCCACCCTATTTATGTACGCTTCATTATATAAAGTCTCATTTGAGTAATACTTTTTATAGTCCGATTCCGGTGTCCGATATAATCTGAGACAACTTCTGAGACACTTTCTTTCGAACACCCGAATCTTTTCCATCAAATTTGGACCTATGTTGAACCATACTGGGCAACCATATATGAGCATTGGCCTGATTGGCGTCATGTAGCATATGACTTTTACCTTGCTGTCAAGTTGGCTACTGTGAAATAGCCTCCTTGTCATAGCAAAAGTTTTCCTCGCTTTGAGCAAAGCAGCCTCTACATGTCTGTTGAAATACAGATATTGGTCTAGCCAGATGCCAAGGTATTTAACTAAACTCTTGGTTTCCAGTTTACCTCCATGCGGTCCCACGATAACTAGCTTTCGCCAGTTTTTCCCTGTGTCGTTCGTGGCTTTATATAATGGAGTTCTAAATAGGATGGCTTCACATTTCTGGAAGTTGATCTTAAGTTTCCAGTCATTGCAATAGCGCTGCACTTTGTTGAAGTCTCGCTGTATTAACCTATTTATGATCGCAACTTTCGGAGCTGTTCTGTAAATTATGAGATCGTCTGCGTACGCAATAGCCTGCGGAAGTGCTTCTAATAAGTCGCTAATGTAAATGTTAAAAAGAATCGGAGAGAGTACCGCGCCCTGTTGCAAGCCATTCTTGATATTATACGTTTTATTAGAGGTCACATTTCCACTTTTGACCACGAACCTCCTGTCCTTTAACATATCGTAAAGTACATATAGTAAAGGCTTATGTATGCCATGTCTGACCAGTTTGTAATACAACCCTTCGATCCAGACCGTATCAAAGGCTTTCTCCAAGTCGATCAGACAGGCACCTGTGCATTGGTTCCTACATTTATTCCATTGTATGTCGGAGACCAGTTTAGCTGCGGCATGTGTGGTTTCATGACCCGCCCTAAAGCCAAACTGGTTATTTGGAATAATGCTATTGTCGTCTACCCATTTTAGCAGAGCTTTGTTAAAGATTTTTTCAAATACTTTACTGATGCTTGGGAGTAAACTTATTGAAAGCATGTTCCTTGGGTTTGTATAGTCTTTGCCCTTTTTTGGGATGGGCTGAATGATAGCCGTTTTCCAACGCGCGGGATAATATGCATTATTCAACGCGTTGTTAAACAGGACCGTGTATATATCTATTGCCATTGGGGGCAGGTTCTTGAGTACGATGTTAGGTACTCCATCTATTCCCACTGACTTTTTGCTTCTTAATGAGTCGAAGATACTCTGGATTCCTTCCCTTGTTATTAGAAGGCTATTAGCCACTACACCATTGGCATTAATGTCAATTGACAGATTATCTTCACTGAATTCGGTAAAACCCGGATTCTCCGATTGCCAAAGTGAAATTTCATTCCGGAGGTGCAGGTGATTGAGTAGAACTCTGTCCTCCAGGTCGTGATTTCGATGAATGCTTTCATTCACCTTGTACATTTCCTGAAAGACAGCTCCCAAAGCGTTCACCTTTTCCAAAGGATTTTCGATCACGAAGAGCTCACCATTGAGGATAGCGTTCTCTGTATCTATGCCAATGTTGGTTAGCAGCTGCTTGTTTACCTGAGTACGTGGGATTTGGAGACACTGAATCTCATTTTGATTATTTCTCCTGAATATTTTATTTATTTGTGGGAACATATTCGGGTTATTAGTTTTTATAGCTCGAATTCTGTTGTTCCAATACAAATTTGTTGCTAATCTATAATTAGCTTTAAGTAATTGTTGGAGGTTTTTTAATCGGGATTTCAGTGATATTATCTCCTGGTCTTGTCTGTCTGTAAACTGTCTGTGTAATTGTTTTAATTTCGATAGCAGTCTGCTCTTTTGCCTGTGGAGTGCGTTTATTGTTGCGTTTCTGTACATGTTAGTGTGATCTGTAACTGTTGTTTTGGGAATTGTTTTGTCCATTGTTCGTTTTACGGTTTCGTCCATTTGTTGAATGTATTTGTCGATTTCGACATTAGTCAGGTTTCTGTTTACTGGCAGATTAAAGTCATTCGAGCGAAGTTCTCTTGTTAATGATCTGGCGAACCGCGGCCATCGCATTGCCCCGTAGTTATAGGGTTGCGGGATCACGAATTCCTCCAGATCTGCGAGCTCGTTCGGAAGTTCTATTACTGCCGTGAATGCACAGTGGCCACTATCGTATTCAATTGTCCGTAAACAGTTTGTATTTCGTCTATTGGTGTTAAGTAATCTCAGGCGTGAGTCGATTAGCAAGATATCTAAGAACGATCTACCTCTAAACAATGTGACTATAAAATGGTTAAAATTAACAAATTAAAACACGCTCAAGGGGTTGTTTCAATTCGCAACTTAACTTGTAGATTCCCATGTTAATTCTGTGGTATATTATCGATTTTCCTTTGTATGACCTTTTTACTATAGTTGTATATATCTTTTTGGTCTACCACTGATGATGATGACATGAATGTAACGTTGATGTTAGTGCTGAGTTCTAAATTCCACGGATTGCTTGTCTCTGTATGTTAAAAACAAAGCCTTAAAATTAATTTACCTATGTTGTCAATTATGATAAACGAGCATTTTTAAGATTTTTTTTTTATTTCATTGAGTGGATGAAATTAATTAAATAATATTTAGCAATAAATGCCTACAGCAAATTTCATTTTCAACATTCGCAAGAAAACACTGTTTCTTAAGCTGTCAATAACAATTAGACCGAATTATTTTAAAATATGAAAACCTATCCAATATGACGCCATTGGTAATTAGTTATATTATATTTAAATCTCTCCCTTGTAATCGGAGCATCCGCTAATGACTTGCTAAATTAACCACCTCACTACCACAATAATGCTTAATCAAAGTTTGATTAAACGCCCATTACAGTTAGCACGACCTTTTACACCTCTGTTGTTGAAGCATGACTTTTCGATATAACTACACAGCACACGAAGGTACGATATCGCATCAGGTAATATATATTCTCACTAATTAATTGAATGGAGGTAAAGCGCAATTTACACGACTATAGCTCCAAGGCGAACTACACTAATAATAACGCTGAATAAATTATAAGGAGGACTGAAAAAGTAAAGTTAACCCCATCTATACCTTCGGGATTAAGCGAACTGTGTAACGTGTTCCATAAACATCGTTGCTATGTTGCCTCGAGGACGATTTGTGATTGGAAGCTCCTTTGTAAGCAATAAAACGTCGAAAACCATTCAGCATTAACATTGGTAATCATTGGATGTACAGGAATAAATAGATGCCCTACTTTGGACAGGAAATATGATGTATTGCGAAATTATTGGCGTAGAACAAAGAGCATCTTTCTAATGGAAGCAGTCACCAGGAGTGATAAATTGTTTTATAATTTCTCTTGAATGTTAAAAACGTCTGCTTGAAATCAGTTAAATGGAATAGAAGTGATTGATGAGAATGATATTCCAGCAATTTTGTTTACAGTCGAATAGGTGCCTTGCGCAGCAATGACAATAGCACCAGTAAATGGTTTTTGTGTCGCAGTCGTTAGCTGTAATGATCGCATTAAGATAATGTTCATCTGGTAACTGCATTTGGTGTGGCATTCGTAGGACAATGAGTATAAGTGAAGCTGCTCCTTGAGCCAATACAATTGTGGAATACATTTATCAACACATCTTCTCAAAATTGGTTTTGCAAATAACGACCCCATAAATTGCATCTCTCTTTCGGTAAGTTGAAAGAAAAAAAACCCTTAACGTTATCATAAATGTTATCATAATTTAGGGTTCGTTACAAGTACAGTTTTTTTTTCTAGGAATTGTTTACCAAGTTGTAGGCAGTTCAAATTCGAACCCTCTTCCTTTATGAATATAAAATGGGACATAATGCGTCATTGGCAATGAAAAACATTAATGACGCGTTTGATGATGTAGTGGTAAACGAACGCACTATATAGCGTTGGTTTGGAAAGTCCCGTTCGGGAGATTTCAGCCTCGAAAATGAACCACGTGGGAAGCCGGACACGTTAGCTGACGACGGTGGTTTAAGAGCAACGGTGGATGCGGACCCAACGAAATCGGCGCGGGAGATTGCACAAAGCATGGGAGTATCCCCGATGGCAATCAGTCGACATTTTTCTCTCATAAGAAAGATAAAAGACTCGATAAGTGGATAGCCCATAAACTGAACGAATCCCAAAACTACGATGCTTGAAAATCTGAGGATCGCTTAGATTAAGAAATCAAACTGAACCGTTTTTGCACCGGATTGTTACCTGTGATGAAAAGGGGATTCTGTATGATAACCGTAAAAGACCTGCGTACTGGTTGCATGTAGGTGAAAAACCAAAACAGACACGTAAGTCCGATCTTCACCCACAAAGGGTTATGGTGACAATTCGGTGGACATCGAAAAGACCTATCCACTTTTCATTTCATCAACCAGGAGAAACGATAAACACTATCAAATATTGTAAGGAAATCGACATATTGCACGCCAAATTGGCTGAAAAGCAACCTGCGTTAGTCAATAGGCATGGCCCGATCCATTTGCATGACAATGCTAGACCCCACACCTCACAACTAACGGTGCAAAAACTGTTGCAGTTGGAGTTTGAAGTTCTCCCGATTCCACTGTACTCTCCTAATATTTCCCCAACGGACTACTAACTTTTCCGCAATCTGGATTCATTTTGTCGGCAGAAGGTCTTCCGGCACCGAGCACAGGTATTAAAAGCCTTCGAATCTTTCATTGCCTCAAAAAACCAGCACTTATACGAAAAAAGAAAATTTAACCTTGTGTCACATGGAAGAATGTCATAGATGCCAATGGATCCTATTTTGATTGAATACAATTTTACGGAAAAATAATATTGGCTTCCAAATGTTTACTATGAAATCGGACATTTCATGTGGTACAACCCAATACAGTCGAAGTCTTCAAGGGGGTTATAACATTATACACTAAATTCATATTGTCAGTGTTGATATTTTTTCATAGATAGCTACAACATTCATGTAGCTGGATCGTTTTGCGCACGTTGAGGAGACTTTTGACCAGGAAAGAAGATGGGTCATTGTGAGGATTGAATTATCTTCACAAAGATGACAGAAAGAAGGTGGCTCTTTATTGAACAGGTGTTTTTGTGTAACATATGAGTGGCCAAGCTGAGCCTGTAGATCTGTAGTTTCTTAAGAGCTATGTAATTGGGATAGATTGCTCTGTCGGCGTTCGGATTAAGGTTTTTGTCTGAATGGTTGTAATTAATCCAAGCGTTTTTTCTTTTGAATTTCCAATTTCAACACGGCCTAAATTCCAACCGGGAATCCAATCGATTTTAAAGGTTCCAACGTTCAATATCAGATGGTTGCGGATGGGGTCCCAATGGAGATAACTCATGATGAATTCCGGAGTAAACCAGTTTCCCATTCGGATGCCAGGCATTAAAATATGTTGATAAATACCCGACCCTTAAAAAATTCGTCATCGTATAATCAGACTCGTTCCCGAGACTCCGTCAACGTTCGACTGATAACGGCCTTTTGTAACATCAAGGGCATGGGTTTCACTAATACGAATCTAAATGCTGTCCACCAATATCTGCAAACAGTGAAAGCTGATATCCTTCCCCTAACTGAAACCCAGGTTGATTCGTCAACTCATCATATCTTTGTTGCTGAGGATACGGCATGCGCTCCAGATTCCGTTTTAAGGGCGGAGTCTGTGTCTTCGCGTGGACCGATCTGGCTTTCCAGTGGATGGAGGCGTTGTAACCCAATAACATAAACATCATTTGGTTGAGGGTCATCCTGAGGAATTCTGTTAAATTTCTTTGTTGTTTTTACAGCTTCCCGAATGACGATCGACCGGGCTACACTTTTTTGAATATCTTTCCCGTACAGACAACTGGACAACCACCCGTTTTCTGAAATTATCGTCCTTGGCAATTTTACACAATTCTGACTGGTTGGTACATTCTAACAAAACCGACGAGGCTGGGAGGCTACAGGAGATGTTTGCCGTTAGCCGGTGGACTCAACTCGTGGAGGAACCTACGCGAGTACTGGATACCCGAGGTAATCAGGTGAACATCCTGGAACTGTTTGTGACATCCGAGCCGAGTGTTTATACCTGGAAGTTGCTGCGCCACTGGGAAACTCAGATCACCATTTGGTATCTGTCGCGCAACCACTTGCATTTCAAACGAATAACCGACCTAAGCAGCTTCGCCATGTATGGAGGTATGGGGCTGCTAACTGGCGTGATTCGCGAGATTTCTGCGCATCGTTTCCGTGCTTGCAGGTGTGCTTTGGAGACTCCGATATTAACGCATGCGCGGAGTCAGTCACAAAGATTATTCTTCTTGGAATGAAGATTTACATTCCATTAAACGAAATTCATCTGACCTTGGTTTGATAAAAAATGCGAGCAGATTACAGAGGCAAAATATAGAGTTTTTAAACAATGGCGCTCCAATCCCCCCGATGTTATTATTATTATTATTTATTGGCCTGTAGGAACCCGGAAGTTCATGACTTCACCGACTCGGCTCTGTCATTGTTGCCTGTCCTCTGCACTCTCCTTCCACGTTCGATCATCCGATCCGATCTCCTCGAGGTCCAATCTAACGTTGTCCTCCCACCTCCGTCGCGGTCGTCTTGTCGGTCTCTTCCCCGTTAGTTTACCGTGAAGGATTCTATGCACGGTCTTATCATCGCCCATTCGAGCTACGTGTCCGGCCCATCTTAATCTTCGCGACTTGATTACTCTCACTATTGTAGGTTTGCGGTATAGATCTTCCAATTCGTGGTTGTGGACTTTCTTCCATTGTCCTGACTCCTCGTCATATTTACTGCCAAATATACCCCTTAAAACTTTATTCTCGAATAGGTGGAATTTGTTCTCTTCCCGTTTGGTGAGAGCCCATGTTTCGCATCCGTATAGAGCAATCGGCATGATTATGGTTCTATAGATACGGAGCTTTATATTACGTGATAGCAGTTTGGATTTCAACAGTTTACTGGCTGCATGCCAATTAGCGTTGCCGGAGTATAGTCTTTTGTTAATTTCCGTCGACGTTTCGTTTCTGGTCGTCAGATCGTTCCCAGATATTTAAAGACTTTGACATTTTCAAACATCTTGCCCCTGACGTTTATATGTGTTGTCTGAGGTCCACCTGCTCTCGCCGTAATCATGCATTTTGTTTTGTCTTCGTTTATTTCTAGGCCCAACTCTTCTGCCGCTTGCATGATAATTTCACAGTTTTTACTTACAGTTTCGAGATTATCGCCCAGAACGGCGATGTCATCCGCATACGGGAGCACTTGTGTGACCCCGTTCAGGGATGATCCGGCCATGTTGTCGTCTTGTACCTTTCTGATAACATACTCGAGGACAAGGTTAAAAAGGCATGAGAGGCCATCCCCTTGTTTTAGTCCGTCCCGGATTTCAAATGGTTCTGAGAGGTGGTTTTCTATTCTAACTCGCCCTTTGTTTTCGTTCATGCAAATTTGAATGAGAGCGGCATATTATTTCGGGATCCTCAGCTCAACCACAATATGGTAGAGTCCCTGCCTTGCGACTGAGTCGTTGGTTTTTCTGAAGTCAACGAACAGCTGGTGAGCCGTCATTTCGTATTCCCATTTCTTTTCCAGCAGTTGCCTTATTGTGAACATCTGGTTGCTTGTTGGCCGGGTCTGACGGAATCCGCATTGGTAGTTTCCCAATATTTCTTCTGCGTACGACCCCACCGATGTTAACAAAACGAATTTTGTTCGAATCAGAACCGCGTGCAACCAGGCCATGATACCCCGGCGATCGGTTACAACGACAGAGTGGCCAATAAACTACTTGAGTACCCAACCGGTTCGCGTCCTTTCTGGTCAATGGCAATAAAATCGCTTCCTTCTCTTTCCCCCGTTAGTGGCAGGCAGAGGGACATTAGTCCCAAATTCAAAAGATAAAGCTAATGTGTTCGCGAATTTATTTGCCACCAATTCAAACCTCTATGCCGGTCTTTTGGAGCCACCTGTGATCGCGCCCGTGTGGTCTTCGATGCGGAATATGAGTTTCCTCCCGCGTACTATTAAATGCATTTTACGTGGACTGGACTACAAAAAGGCAACCGGCCCGGATGGAATATTAGCAATAGTCTTTGAGAACTGTGCTCTAGAACTTTCGCCAGTTCTTAGCAGACTCTTTCGATTATCTTATACACGAACCACCTTTCCTAACTCCAGGAAAATCGCTCGAGTTCTGCCGATCCCAAAGTGGGGTAAAAGCGTCTCCCAGGAAATTACTGACGTATAGTATTACTGTCTACGTTATCTAAGGCAACGGAAAAGATAATCAATGCCGAGTTAATTAAGTATTTGGGGTGCAATGGACTTCTAAATGATCGTCATTACGGATTCCGTGGCAATCGGCACACGGGAGATCTTTTGAAACTTATAACCGATCTATGCACATCTGCGATTGAGTGGCATGGTGAAACCATGGTGGTCGCTTTCTTTCGATCACGTCTGGCATGGGGCATTGCTGAGCAAACCTCGTTCATACGGACTTTTTAAGCGGCTTTGCTTTTTCCTCAAAAATCGATCGATCCGGGTTGTTGTGGACGGTGAGTATCCTTTTAATTTCGGGGTTCCTCAGGGTTCTATTTTGACTCCAACCTTATTTTAGCTTCACATACATGTTTTGTTTGAGTCAACGTATAACAAAGTGTACTGTTTTGCGGGTGATAGTACGCTTGTTTTTTTTTTTTTTTTGAGTCATCGGTCAATCAGTGCATCAATGCCCCACCAGCTGAGATGTAGACGGATCAACTCGCTGAATCAGGATCTGGATAAGGTCCTGCGGTGGGGAAGGCCAGTCTCGTCGACTTCAATGCAACGAAGAGACAATATACAACATTCACCAAGAAGTGTGTCTCATCGGTTCCACTGGTGATGATGAATGGCCACACCCCCGAATTTGGGGAACGCTTGAAATTGCTCAGCGTTACGGTCTGTGGGAATTTGTCGTTGCGTAAACACGTGTCGAATATCGCCAGGTCCGCCTCAGGAAAACTGAGTTATCGTTTTAGAGCGAAGAAATATTTTACTTCGGCACAACATTTTCCCCTGAATAAATCCCAAATTAGACCCGCGATCGAATATTGCTCTCATGTTTGGAGTTCTGTTCCTTTACATACCCTCGACCTACTTGAGATCATACAGAGACGAGCGGTCCGCCTGATCGGGGGCACGGCGCTGACGTCGAGATTACAGTCGCTATCACACCGAAGGCGCGTAGCTGACCTCTGTCTGTTTTACAGATATTATCACGGGTACTGTTCATCAGAGATTCGTAGTATTGTTGCGTGCAATTCGGTTTATATGCGCTCCACAAGATAATCCGGCGGCTTGCACCAATTTGCGGTTCATAAGAACTCGTTCCATTACAGAGCACCGTATACAGATCATCATCATCATTGGGACTACAACCGGGAACTGGTCTTGGCCTTATTTAACAAGTCTTGGGGCTTGTTAAATTTTCCATAATGATTTGTTTTTTCCGGGCAGGGTCGTTTAGTCTTGCGCCAGAGGCTCCCCGACGGGGAATCGAACCCCGGTCTCGCGAGTTAACGATTCACACAAACCCCAAGATAAGGAAATATCTACACTTGCAGATAACGATGGGAACATTGCGATAAGCTGCACAAGAACGAACCATGGGAACATCAAAGATAAGCCGCCCACACACGAACCATGAGAACATCAAAGATAAGCCGCACAAGCAACCGTGGGAGTATCGAGATGTGTGGAACTTAGACTTAGGTATAAATATGAATGAAATTCAGTTAACAGAGTAGTTTATAATCTAGGATAGATAGGTTAAGTTATATTATCCAATAAAGGACTATAAGTCTTTGGAAAATAACCTTGTTTTACTATCCAGTAAATTAACCTATTATTAACTCGCGCGTGACAGGCGGGTATACTAACCACTATACTATCGGGAAGTCCCCGTATACAGACCACGTCCAAAAAAATATTGAAGAATGGATGAATGAATGAATGAATGAAGTGGGGGAGAACCCTCAGTTTATTTCGCTTAGTACAAGTGGTATAAACATATAAACTTATATGTTAAATAGACGTACGAATTAACGTAACAACCAAGGCATGAGGTTTGGGGGTGAGGGTTAACTTTAAAGTAACTTAAAAACTGGAATGGGGAACTAAACAAAGATGGATAGTCTAAGTGGTAGGACAGGGAAGGGCGAGGATAAGCCGGATGCTAGGGTGTGAGTATGAGTATGGGAGAGTGTAGGCCGTGAGCGGGCTAAGGTCAGGGGGGAAAAGAGAGGAGACGGCGGTTGAGAGCGGAAGACGTGAGATTGAAGTCAAAGAAGGTGGGGTAAAAGTTTGGCCACCCCTGCGTTTGCGAAATGGGATCATTAAAGCCGTAAGACGTGTGATGGGCGGCCAAATAGAAGAGACGAGGGTTTCGAAGATTTTGGGGATTAATGGAAAATGTGATGGAGGAGAGCAGGCTTGTGCAATCGATTGAATCTGAGAGTAGACGGTGGATGAAGAGGATGTCGGCATGAATTCTGCGCTCTTGAAGTGTGTTAAGGTTAATTAGATGAAGACGGCTCGTGTATGAGGGTAGAATCAGAGAATTTTCCCAATTAGATCCTCATAGTGCAAAACGCAAAAAACTACGTTGCACGCTTTCTACCCTGCGAATTTGGAACGAGTAGTGAGGAGACCAAACTCGACTAGCATATTCAAGAATTGGCCGGACAAAGGCTATATAGAGCGATCTGGAAACGTAGGGATTAGAGAATTCTTTCGACCAGCATTTTACAAAACCAAGGACAGAGTTGGCCTTGAGAATAATGTCATCAATATGTGGGATGAAATCAAGCTCCCTATCACATAAGATGCCAAGGTCACGAATCGTTTGTGCACGTGTTATCTATTGGTTGAGTAAGATATAGGAATGTAGAGGGGGTTGGGGGTCGTTTACGGTAGAGGGTGATTGAGTGACATTTGGCAATATCTAGTTCGAGGCAGTTGTTTTGGCACCTAGTTGAAAGGCTGTTGGGATCCTGTGGCGGTTCCGCCAAACCCCAAGGTTCACTTACCTGGAAAAACCCTCATAACTTCCACCCAATCCCATAACTTCACTAATGCAATCGCATTGGCACCTTAAATGCTTCACGCATTAAAAAGATCAAATCTTTAATCCAAACGTCCCTGGAAAAGAAAACTTACCTTTCATGCACCTCTTCGCATACAATTCGCTGTAAGATTTCTTTTCTACCTTTTCAGGAATTCCAAAACCTATTCGGTACCTTCGGCTGCCAGGCAACTACCAACCTTCCCACACCTGCACCACAATCTCCCCGCAGCAAAAACATTTCCTTCCCAAGGATAATTAATGCTTTCAATGCATTACCTGGAAATGCTTGCAAAGAATTTGTCCTACAAGGGCATTAATACATGTATCAATACATCTCACCATTAGCGACCATAAGCCGAATTTCCAATTAGTGTAGATATTCACACTATAGTTCGATCCCGGGGTCGCTATAGATGAATCATATCTTTCTGAAGGCTTAAAAAAGCTGGAGGGACGTCTGTTAAAGTTTATTGAACTCAGAGGATATTATGTTGAAAAATATTTTTTGTGTTTTCCTATCTTTTTCTAAAGACTCGTATACCAATGAGATTTACCTAAACGCATTGAATCCAGTACTTCCAAAATCCAATGATGGTACGGTGTTTTTTGAAGAACCTGATTCGAATCCAAAATGGTTAGAATCAGGACACCGACGCATCACACTACGCGATAAATTTGGTTGCTACATAGGCCGTGGAATACTATGTCAATTGACCTGATATACAGTTCAACCGTTTTTTTTTCGATTCCCTTTTGCGCTGTGTTCTTCAATGCGATTTGTATGTAGGTAAATATCTGTCAGAAACCCCAAGCAATCAAGACTACGGTAGATCGACACTTTCTTTCTCTACCTTCTCTCTTTTATTCTGCTCGTCCTGTGTGTATCGAAAACTGTTTTGTACCTACGCTTGGTGTGGACAAACATTTTGAACCTCAGCATACATCCGACCATTCATTCCGATATTTATGGTTTGCTTTTACACGGAACAATGGCTATGAAATTGAAAGTCTAATTCCAAAAAGTAGAGTAAAAGTAATCACGTTTCTTTTTGTGAATCTCTTTCATGTTAAATTATTTCAACTCTTGCAACAAACTTGCACAACTTCTTACAAGTAAGAGGAAGAAATTACCAACGTACCTTTCTTTCCTTCTTTTTCAAACAGGACGGACATTCTTTGGACAACAAAACAACATCAGTAATTAAATCTATCAGATACTTATTTATAACAGGAAAACGGCACAAGATAAAACCTGCTTCCATCTCTGCATTGTAGAGCCATCTAAACAAGTAAGTAAGCATATGAACATCAGAGCTCCGGGTCCCATCTTCCCGAATGAGCTTTCACATTTTCTAGGTTTTCTTTTATTTGAGTTCACATATTTCCATCGTCTATGACGATGTATTTCATCTTTTATGGTCTACGGAATGCGCACCTAATAAAGTACAGCAAAAACGATTCTTTGCTGGGAGCAAATTTATAACAACCAATTTGTAGTTCTTCTTTTTCGTACTTAAGTCATATGTTCATCTAGGGAAGCCACTTATAGCATCTATGAGGCAAAAGATGCTCTTACGTACTTTTTTGACCACAACTTTAATGGCCATAATATATTCTTAGTGTCGACAAAAGATGTTTCGTGCTCCTTCAAATACGTTCCTGCACTCCGGAACTAGTCACTTCCATTGTCAGAATATTGCGAGTGGTTTTTGCGCTCTCATCCCATGTGAATTGGTGCGATGGTATCTTAATGCACCTAATAAATCCAGTCAAGTAAAATTTAAGTGCTGTGATACTGACAAATTGAATACCCTTATGCAGTCAAAAAGCGATGTCGTAAGAATTGAATAGAACGGTTTTTATAAAATCTAGTTATGTGGTCAACATCTCATGTCCGTATTCTACATTTTCCAACGTATACAATTTTAAATATTCACGTAAAATTGAAAGTTGATGGTCCTCATTACGAACTAGAATCGCGGGAGAACAAACTTTTCTTATCATATCTGCCAACGTAGATCTAAATACAAAATGGACCATTTAAACCTTCAGCATCTGGCAATCTTGTAACTTCACATCTGTTTTCAGATCGGCTTATGACACCCCGCGTCAAAAACTGATTAGAAAACATTTTAAAAGTTCAAAATGAAGGAACATCTCTCTGTATAGTAAATAATACCGTAATTTTTTAAATTTATTATGAAAAGCATTCCGAAGGCTCAAAAGGCCCATCCATTACATACAAAAGTCCACAGTAATTTTACCATTCATGTCTTGTAATCAACGTTTCTCCATCCATTTATCACGGTTTATCATCGTTTTCTCCCCATTTATTTATTATCTTGAATACAGCTGTGAGTAGGGCGTTCGAATATACCTACAGCTAGGCCAGCTTGTCGTAAGAGGCGACTAAAGGCCGAGTGGCAGGTGGAGTCCCAACGCCCTGCCGCCTGGTGAAATACCAACCCATCAAGCTATAGGTTCCTTGAAACGGTCGGCAAAAATAAAATCACTCGTCAACTTTTGAAACTTGGCTGATAGACCGGTTTGCGAAAAGGTTGCTTGAAAAAGGTTGAAAATGTCTTCGGCTATGTTTCGGATGTATGACTGATGGCCCGGACTGACACGGAGACAAGCTATGATGCTACCTTGTGAGATATAGGATTCCGGAGGTAAACTAGGTTCCCATTCGGATCTCCAGGAGGGATTATGTCAGGGAGAACATCATGCAAATATTTTGACAAATACACTAAATTTAAGAAATTCGTCATCGCATAATCGGGCTCGTTCTCGAGGCTCTGTAGACGTTCGACTGATAACGGCATTTTGTAACATCGCGTGCTTCGGTTTCACCAATACGAATGTAAAAGCCGTCCACCTATATTTGCCAACGGCAAAAGCTGATATCATTGCTGTATCTGACACTCAGGTCGATTCGTGAACTGATTCGACATATCTTCGTTACTCTGTATACGACTTGCATTCGAAATCCCGCTTTAAGGATGGAGTCTGAGTCATCGTGCGGTCCGATCTGGCTTTCCATAGGATGGAGGCACTGGAACACAATAACATGGACATCATGTGGTTGAGAGTCGTGCTGAGAAATTTTGTTAAATTTCTTTGTTGTCTTTACCGCTCCCCGAATGATGATCGACCAGCAACATTTTTCGAATATCTTTCACGTACCGTCGACTAGATACAGATCAACCACCCGGTTTCTGAAATTATCGTCCTTGGCGATTTTACACAATTCCGACTGGTTGGTACATTCTAACAGAACCGACTAGATTGGGAGGCTACAGGAGATGTTTGCTGTTAGCCGTAATTTGACCCAACTCGTGGAGAAACCTATGGGAGTGCTGGATACCCGAGGTGATTGTGCGAACACCCTGGATCTGTTTTCGACATCCGAGCCGAGTATTTATACCTGGAGGTTGCTGCGCCACTGGGACACTCAGATCACTATTTGGTATCTGTCGCGCAACCACTTACATTTCAAACGAATAACCGACCTAAGCAGCTTCGCCATGTATGGAGGTATGGGGCTGCTAACTGGCATGATTCGCGAGATTTCTGCCCATCGTTTCCGTGCTTGGAGGTGTGCTTTGTTGACTCCGATGTTAACGCATGCGCGGAGTCGGTTACAAAGATTATTCTTCTCGGGATGGAGAATTACATTCGGCATTCCACCAAACGAAAGTCATCTGATAAACCTTGATTTGATAAAAAATGCGAGCAGATTACAGAGGCAAGAAATAGAGCTTTTAAACAATGGCGCTCTAATCCGACCGAAGTGAACAGAACGAGTTTTGTTAAAATCAGAAATGCGTGCAACCAGACGACTGACACCACGAAGAAGACTTCCAACGATAGAATGACATATAAACTCCTTTAGTGCCAGACTGGTTCGCATTCCTTCTGGTCAATGGCAAGGGCTCTCAGCAGTAACCTCACTTCCTCCCCTTTTCCACCGTTAGTGAGGGGTAGTAGGACATTAGTTTACCCACCTGTCACGCGGGAGTCCGGGATTCGATTCCCCGTCAGGGAGCCTCTGGCGCAAGACTAATAACATTGCCCGGAAAAAAAAATCGTGATGGGAAATTTAACAAGCCTCAGGACTTGCTAAATAGTGCCAAGACTGGCTCCCGGTTGTAGTGCCGATGATGATGATGGTGAGTAGGACGTTAGTCACAAATTCAAAGGACAACGCTAATGTGTTCGCAACTTTATTTTCCATGAATTCAAACCTCGATGCTGGTCTTATGGAACCTCCTGTGATCGCACCGGTGCGGTCTTCGATGCGGGATGAGAGATTCCGCCCACGTAATATTCAACGCATTCTACGTGAACTGGATTGTAGGAAGGCAACCGGCGCGGATGGAATATCAGCAATAGTCCTTATACACTGTGCTCCAGAACTGTAGCCGGTTCTGGAAGAATCTTTCGTTTATATTATGAACGAAGGACCTCTCCTGCCTGTTGGAAAATCATTCGAGTTCTGCCAATCCCAAAGGGGGGAAATAAGTCTCTCCCACAACATTACCGCCCGATTGCATTAATGTCTATGTTATCGAAGGCGATAGAAAAGGTCATTAATGTCGAGTTAATTAAGTATTTGGAGTGCAGCGGACTTCTGAATGATCGTCAATACGGATTGCGTGGCAGGCGGTCCACGGGAGACCTTTTTCCCTTTTAACGGATATATGGACATCTGCGATCGAGCGAAATGGGGATTCAAGGGCGATCGCATTGGATATCTCCAAAGCTTTCGACTGCATCTGGCACGGGGCATCGCTGAGCAAGCTTCGTTCATATCGACTTTCCCGGCAGCTCTGCGACTGGACGAAGAATTTCCTCGGAGTCGATCGATTCGGGTTGCCGTGGACGGTGAGTGTTCGGATCTGTATCTTGTTAATTCTCGGGCGCCTCAAGGTTCTATTTTGGCTCCAACCTCATTTTTGCTACACATAAATGATTTGTTGGTGTCAACGAATAACAGGGCGTTCAGTTTCGCGGATGATAGTACGCTTGTTTCCTTTTTTTCGAGTGACCGACCGATTAGTGCATGAACGTCGCACCAGCTGAGATGTGGCCAGATCGGGATCCGGACAAATTCCAGCAGTGCGGAATGGCCAATCTCGTCGTGTTCAATACAACGAAGCCACAATATAAAACATTCACAAAGAAAAGTGGATAATCGGTTCCACAGTTAATAATGAATGGCTACGCCCTCGTATCTGGGGAAAGAATGAAATTGCTCGTTGTCACGTTCTGCGGGAATGTATCGTGGCATAAATACGTGTCGAACATCGCCAGATCCACCTTAGGAAAACTGAGTTATCTCTTCAGAGCCAAGAAATATTTTACTCCGGCCCAACTTCTTCTCCAATACAAATCCCAAATTAGACCCACGCTTGAATACTGCTCTCATGTTTGTAACTCTGCTCCTAAACATGCCCTCGACCTACTTGAGAGCATACTTGAGAGACGAGCGATCCGCCTGATTGGGGACACGGCGCTCACGTCGAGACTACAGTCGTTATCATAGCTGACCTCTGTCTGTTTTACAGATATTATCACGGGTACTGTTCTTCGGAGATTTGTGGTATTGTTCCGCGTAATTTGGTATATATGCGCTCTGTTACGGCCACAACCATCCATCCCATAAAAAATTACCCTTTTGGAGCTAGTCTCCACCACTAACGGCGATACACGCCAAAAACATCCACTTAAAGGATGTAACATACCTAAATAAAAAACATTAGCCCATACAACAAATGGTCCCACATAAATGGATAGCAAGCAAATCGAACTAAACGTTCAATTTGCGCTAATCAATTAAACTCCAAGCAAATTGAACTAAACGTTCAATTTGGTCACATAAAACAAACTTGAAAATATAATCAGTGAACCAAGGGTTCACCACACAAAACTCCTAAAAGGCAAATGTGCGGACCAGATGCCGTCTTTCAAACAAAACCACTAAGTATCATAAAAAATTGCGCGCCAGCAATTTTACGAGACTTCAGAAAAATGGTTATCTAAAACAATTAAAACAACCAACGCCAGTTTCCGTTTTAGCAAAATTATGTTTAAAACAAACAAAAGGAAAACATTCGCCTTTGTATCGATTCCCCACGGAAAAGATTCTTGCCCATTCGGCTACAATAAACAACATAGAGAATCAGAAATGCTCATTAGCACAATGCTCTATTTGTATTCCCTATCGTATTCTTACAAAAGGGATCCTTGCCGAGTCGACTAGAACAAACAACAGGCACCATAAAACGAATTACACATTTGTTTAGCGCCTATGAAGACAGAGGATTATAAATGTGCATTCGCACGATCCTCTGTTGATTTTTCCCTTTGTGTTTCCGCTTTTGATCCCAAGCCGGGAAAGATAAAGAAAGAAATGAGATATCCTTCGATCTTCAGGATGAAGAAAAAACAGGTCTTCGTTTGAGAGTTTGGTTTTTGAATCTCGACCGAGACGGCGAGACTTTTGAGAGTTGGTTTTTGAAAATTGAACGGGACGGTCGGTTGGTGGTGATGAGTTAGTGTCCGGAAGAGAATGTATCTTGGGTTACAGTAAAAGTGAAACATCCATTTAAGTGCGGACCTAATAAATTGATAAAAATAAATGGAAGTAATGACCCACTAATAGTTCAGTGTAAATAGTACAACCCTTCAAAATAAGAAAAAGCAGTTAATAAAGTTTACTACTAGTTAAGAAACAATCATCACCGTGTCTTATTTAAAGTGTGTGTGGTGTACAAAGTGGGTGACAATTGTTTCTTACAGCTCTACAAGACAATGCGACGGATGGCAGCAACTTGTGGTTCATCTCTCGACGGCGCGGGCATCTCTGCATCAGCACTCATTCCGTTACAGAGTGGGAAACCTGTGGAATTCCCTTCCCGTGCAGGTGTTCCCGGAGCGTTACAACCCGCAACTGCTCAAAAAGAACTGCAACAGTTATTTGATGGCAACTCGGGGCGTCGTGTCAGCACTATAGGTTCGCCTCTCGTGAGAGAAGTATATTTAAAATAAATAAAAAAAAAAAAAATCTCAGGAAGACGGAACACGAAAATTTCTTTTCGAATCCTTTTCGTTCTTTCACCAACAATGGTCAGATTTTTATTTTTTTATATTGTAAAACTTTTAGTGGTACTTAATATCTGTTTTCTATATGAGACGACAAATTGAGCCGTTAATATTAAGTTGGGAAAAAAAGAAAATAACTCGTTTTTCTGACTGCTCTATTTTAAGGTGTCACAACTTTGAAATGTATGTCTGCATTCCACAATTCCTTTTCCTTTTTTATAGATAACAGATTGCTAACGACAGTTTTATTTTGTATTTATATATATAAATAATATAAATATTTATATATTTAAATATTTATATATTTAAATATTTAAATATTTATATATTTAAATATTTATATATTTAAATATTTATATATTTAAATATTTATATATTTAAATATTTATATATTTATATATTTATTTATTTATTTATTCATATATTTATTTTGTTTTATTTTAGATTTTATTCGTATGCATTTATTTAATTAGTTTATTTATTTATTGACTCTTTCTGTGTTTCTGTTTTGTTTGCCGACCCCCCGCCCTGGGGATGGTAATGTGGATGCTCTGAATCCACTTACATGTCCGATTTATTTAGCTCTGACAAATCCGGCAGTATGTACGATTTAAACCTATCCCCACTTTGCGAGCGATTCCAGTTTGTTCACCCAGGTACCGTTACACAACATTTCTTCCGGAGGCAGGGCCGAAGCGATCCGTCTCTAAGGTTGTTGCAGTTCTTGCAGTCTATAGAGTTTTTACATGATCTTGTCCAGCCATTCACTGATAAGTCCCTTGCTTTTACCCCTTACTTGATGTCAAAATTAACTCTTTTATGTTAGACACGTCTACTGCACTGTTGACTTTCTCAGTGACCATCCTGGGATACTCTTGAAATCGACTCCATTCGGTTGTGTTCCTTCTTTTCTATACATCCCTTGCAGGACGCGGGTCTTCCATTTGCTTGAATCTACAGAAATATTGCCCAAAACACCCACGTCCTGTCAGGCTTTGGATTATGTGAAAATCGACCTCAGCATGTAGTTTGTTTGTCCACTCTATGATGTTTGGTATCATTTCCAGGTCCATCATAAGCCTGTGCTGCATTTCTGATGCTATGCTCCGCCTTCAAATAGCCAGAGTTCGGCTTTATATGCACTGGAGTCTTGTGCATTCATTTAGCGCAGCTTTTATATTTCCGGTGCTACTTTTGCTTCTATTTCTGTCTACTTCTATTTCTGCTATTTTTGGGGCTGGTGCTTCACAAGTTCGGTAGACCCAACAGAGAATTTAATAGTGGGCGTATCAAAAACGAAAGCCATGATTGAGGTCCAAGGACAAGTCGTACAGATGACCACATACGGCCACTTCGAGAGCTTATTGAAGGTGATCGCCGCTAACTGTTGGAGAAATCTTATCGAAAATGGGTATAAGCTATGGAAGTGTTCAATCCATTATTTTCAATACGCCATCGAATGGTACGGATGTTGTAGTTGTATACTTGTATATATTATATACTCAACTGAAGTACTGTTGAATCCATAAACAAATATATCGGTGTAAAGTAAATCTCTTATCAATAATACCGTAGGGAAATATGTCCTGTAAACATCCCATATGTATGCGTATGCGGATGAAAAGAGCAATATTGAGTATATATGTTATATATAAAGCGTACATTCGTCTCCAAATGGAGTTCAACTCCCATATTTGGTCAGGCGCATCTAAAACTGCTCTACAGGTGCTCAATAGGAAGCAAATATGAGAATGCGGTATTATAGCGTTTGAAATAATAATGAAGAAGAACGTGCGATTCGAACTGACGCTATGACAGTTAAAATCGCCAAAAATTGAACCTAAGCGTTACCCATCAGGCTACTGGCCGTGTTTAGAATTTGATTTTTAAACTCGACTATACTCCACTGATGTGAATTGTTATGTTATCGCTATGGTATACGGCTCTGATGTATTTTCTTATTCGATTTTCGTTCGGTGTTCTTCACTATTTTGCTTGTGAATTGTGTGTGTATCTGTTAGAGACGCCACAGTATAACTCGGTATTTAGAACATAAACGCAACGTATCATTTCTGTTTCTTTCTATAAGTATTATCACGGTGGTTACTCAAATGAACTTGTTGAATGTGTTCCACCTCCTCAGACATATTCCAGCGATACCCGTCAATCTGATAATACGCATCAGTTTGTGGCGGTTCCGCCAGATCCCACGGCTCGCCTTCCTGAAAAAACCCCCATAACCACAACCCGGGTCTGCACCAGCTTTCGCTAATGCAATTCGCATTAGCATCTTAGATGCTTCACGCATCAAACAGACCCAATTATTTCATTTTCATTTTTACAACATTTTTTATTTTTCTTTTTATATTCTTAATTTCTAAATTAAAGGCTAGACAAAAAATGCTTAAATTCTAGCTTAATTATCTTATATAATAACTTACTGGTCCTTCGCAGACGCTCTAAGCTAAACATTGCTTAACATTTGTATAATTTGCCTTTCGGCGACAGAACTTTGTGGCAATACTTATAATTATTTGAGACAAAGAAAAATTTGAAAAACTTTGTAAATTTTTTTTTTGTTTTTTTTTCTTAAAATTTAACTTACTTAACTTACCTACGTCTTTTTTTTTTTTTTTTTTTTTTTATGTAAAAGCACTTAACCTAACTTAACTTAAATCTTATACTACCCTAATTCTAGAAAAGCTAAGTCTATGTAAGCTAGCTGATGATAGTATGATTCTTTACCGACTTTGGTACCCAGGTCTTTATATGCCATTCAACCACCAGAACTGTTGACGCTGTCTAATACTATCGTCCCGGTCTCTGTGGGAGATAGCCCTACTGAAGCGCAGGAGCTCTTCTTCGGTGCGCGTTACTTCCCGGTCGTAGCACAATCGCCCGTCTACAGATGATCTACTTACATGATAGATCAGCGGAATTCCGGATCTATCCTGTATAAGCCCTTTCATATCCAAGTCAAGGAACGCCTCTGGTGGAACAAAGCCGTTGCGACGCACGCTCTCATAGTACAGAGTGTTTGGATAATAGGCCCCGAAAATTAGGTCATTGGACGAGCTTATTGCTCTCGCAATATGTCCTCTGATTAATTTAATCATAAAATTATCCACCCTATTTATGTACGCTTCATTATATAAAGTCTCATTTGAGTAATACTTTTTATAGTCCGATTCCGGTGTCCGATATAATCTGAGACAGCTTCTGAGACACTTCCTTTCGAACACCCGAATCTTTTCCATCAAATTTGGACCTATGTTAAACCATACTGGGCAACCATATACGAGCATTGGCCTGATTAGTGTCATGTAGCATATGACTTTTACCTTGCTGTCAAGTTGGCTACTGTGAAATAGCCTCCTTGTCATAGCGAAAGTTTTCCTCGCTTTGAGCAAAGCAGCCTCTACATGTCTGTTGAAATACAGATATTGGTCTAGCCAGATGCCCAGGTATTTAACTAAACTCTTGGTTTCCAGTTTATCTCCATGCGGTCCCACGATAACTAGCTTTCGCCAGTTTTTCCTTGTGTCGTACGTGGCTTTATATAATGGAGTTCTAAATAGGACCCAATTATTATAACCCTAAAATCCCTATAAAGAAAACTTACCTCCATGCATCCCTTCGCATACAATTTTTCATAAGATTTCTTTGTTTTCTTATTTGGTATTCTGAACCAATTCGGTACCAGACAAATTCCTGTAAACAAAATAATTCGGCTTGCAATCAATGTAACCGTCATGACAGGGACCATAAATATCGCGCCGTCTATTTTCCCAGCCGCGTCATATACCTTTTCATACACATTGCCTGGCAACCTTTTTTGTTTGTCTTACCAACAAACAACCCAAGCAGCTGCATATAATTAGCGCAATAGACGCCGAAACCAAATTCTCCAGCATTTCCTAATGCAAATATGAACCCGGTTTCTACTGCAGCCAGAGATGCCATAAACATCCAATTTGCTTTTAGCACCTTTTTCTCCCAACGTCGAAAATAGCGACGAGGCATCGTATAAACATGACCCTCATTAAAGAGCGAACCATTTGGTCGCCTTTTCTTTTGTCCTTGCCGCCTGCCTGTTTCGCTGTTCCACTGCACGTGTGAATAGCATTGATCTCAACGATCCCACACATACCACCATGACCTTTATTATAAGATCTGGTTTCCTATACCACCAAGAGAGACTTTACGTTTCCCTGGTGGTAGTTAAAAAACGATATCCTTATTGGAGAGGATATCGTTTGAGTCTTATTCCATCCTCCGACCGTAGAGAAGCGTAAACAGTAACATACGCAAATATATACCCGGAGTCGTGTGGGTTTTAGTTTAAAGTATCAATTGGAATGTTTTAAGTGTTGTTCGACTTTAATATACATTGAAATAATGAAAGTGTAAACCATTTTTGATGAATCGAAAACAATAAGTGCCCGTTTTTAGTTTTGTACTCAACTCAAATTAAATAAAAAAAACAGTTTGAACTATTAAGGCTCGCGTGTGTTTTGCTTTCGTTGATGTTTCCACTGCTTCCTCGTAATCGTTTAGTGTTCGGTGGCATTATTATTGATGATGGAGGAGGAAGTATAACTTGCACCCATGCCGGTGCCGCGAATTACTCCCCACAAGTTCCCTATGAAAGTCAACTTCAGGCGCATAAATCAGCATATAGAGTCATTCTTAAGCCGAGCCACACGAATGTGGAATGCTCTACCTGATCATTTGTTTCCGCGTTGTTGAGATGTCCAGGCATTTAAGATGAATGGACATCGATATTACCTTTCTCTATCCATTTCCTCTCCGTCGGGTAGTGCTGTGCTCAGACATTAAGAGGACTCCAGAACCCCCTTTTCTGTGGGCGGTGGTGTAAAAAAAAAATCGGGTACAGGAACCGAGACTATTTGACACGTGCTTCATAAATAGTACAACAAGTAAAAATTTAGAGTAATTAAGAATTCAATTTAGTTTTGTTAAGAATTCATCTTCCTTAAACATTTAATCTTGTGATTTCTTTTTGAGCAATAATGTCAGTATCTGGCCTCAGAAGTTACCTCTTTTGTTATGCCACACACTTCAAAATATATTGTGGAATAACGTGCCTACGTGAGGCACTGTTTCCCATGCATCTCTGTAGTAACCCTCTCAAGGACTACATTTATGCCTCATGTTGGTAAATAAAATTTAATACTTTATTATAACGTGTAACAGATTTTGTTATTACCTAGATAGTTGTGTGTTCCTGTGCTTTTATTTTTTCTGCTTTTATCGTATTTACATATCGAAGTCCGTACAAGAATACTGAATGTTCTGACAGCAATATCCGAACGCATGCGAACCGTCGAATATTCATATGTAGGACATTTCTACGTAGCATTTCTCCGCAGTGCATCTCCTACTCCATAAGTCGTTTTGTTATCGAGTAACATCCAGCTATGCATTTCTAACGTCTAGCGTTGCGGCTGACTAAAGTTGCAACAGGAAAGTAAGACAACCATCCGTTTTACTATGGAAACTTTTTCCTGAATTCTCCTCTCTAAAAATATATAGCTGCGTTATAAATAATGGAACTGTGACGAGCTCCTTGCGGACGCGCTGAGAAATTGAGGCAAAAGGTTAACGCATTATGAACTTGTGAATTATTTGACGGAAACATCTCCGACATTGTTTAGGCGAAGGGAGAAGATGGAAATGCCTCAGTTGACAGTAATATACTGAAGGAAGTTACTTGTGCATACACGTGATAAGGAACACCTTAGCAGGCAACCAACTCAATCGAAGAGATTCCTTGAAGGATTTCTATATGATGTTACAGAACAACGAACACAACATACAGAGAAAGTTACGTCAGAGGCAGCTTTAGAAAATGTGACACACTCGTCGTTTTGCATACGACACCTGAGCTATAAAAAATGATGTATGTATTGAATTAAGGACTGAGACAATATCTGCTCCAGAACTTTTGTTTACTTTTCCCTGTGCAGGTTTTGTTTTGAGCGATGCTTTACCAATTCACTTAGGAGGCAATTTGTTGGACGTCAACGCAGCTGCGACCTATTTTGGTATTCTGGTACCACATAATCCAGATATCCAACACAGTTAAAGACAGGAATTTGTTAATCTCATGAAGAATTGATGTCCATGGTCCGTCTATGAAGAATGTATTGTGTTTAAAATGTTGCTCATCATTAGTTTGTAGTATATTTTGACGTTTAATACGGATATTTTCTAATATTTATAGATACCTGTAATTTTATCGCTGATTGATAGTGAGGCATTGAATACCCTTTTAGGATTATGTGCAATCGATAGATGCATATTGTATGGCGGGCACGATTATGCTTATTCTAATTCAAGCACACGCCCGATGTATAGAAATTTTTGTTTTTTTTGTTGTCCTTTTTCTTTTGATTTTGTTGAACACGGTTTTTTTGTGGTCAAATTGTAAAATATAGCGATTTTTTTTCCCGAAATTTAATATGTATTTTTTTTTGAATAACTTTTAACTCAATTCATCAATCCCAATGACACTATCAGTAACTGGTATTCGCACGAAAATAAATAAAATTCTAGGGATGTTATGGATATGAATTTTCGGATCTAGATATGGATTTTTCATTTCCATTTTTCAAAAAAATGTTATCTCTTTTTTTTTTCCTAGATCTAAATTGTAGACTAGACAAAAAATGCCTACATTCTACCTTAATTATATTATATATTTACTAACTGGCCCTACGCAGACGCTCTAACCTGAACTTAACACGTTTAAGGTACAATTTGCCTTTCGGCTACAGAACTTAGTTTGTTTTCTCATCATCAGCATCGGCACTACAACCGGGATCCTGTCTTGGCCTTATTCAGCAAGTCTCTCCACCGATCCCGATTTCGAGCCGATGTCATCCAGTTTGGCACTCCCAGGTTCTGGGTGTCCTGGTCTACGCTACCCCGCCATCGCAGACAAGGTCTGCCGCGCTGTCTCCTTCCATACATCCTGCCACAAAGGACTTTCCGGGCAGGCTCCTCTTCGCTCATTCGAACTAGGTGTCCCGCCCAGCAGAGTCTACCGAGCTTGATTTTTCTTACAACATTAGCTTCAAGGTAGATTGCGTACAACTCATGGTTGTAACGTCTCCGGAATCGTCCTCGCTCACATACGGGGCAAACAATTCTCCTTAAGAGCTTCCTCTCGAACGCGGCTAAGAGTTCAGAGTGCCTTTTATTGAGCACCCAGGTCTCGGATCCATACATGGGTACTGTTAAGGCCATGGTCTTGTAGTAGCTTGGCTGGTCTGGATAGATTTCGGAATTTAAAGAGGCTTGATAGACCATAGTAGGCTTTGTTGGATTTGATCAGCCATACGCATATTTCTTATATTGTTATCGTCTGATACTATTGACCCAAGGTAGTTAAAGGATTGCATTACTACTTCAAATTCGTGCTCCACTAAACTGATAGTTTGACCAACGTTGGGTCTTCTCTTCGCAGAAGTTGTCATCATGTACTTAGTTTTCCCCTCATTAATGTGCAGTCCCAATTTTCGTTGCGCCTGCTCGATCTGCGTGCAGGAATCCTGTACAGACGAATCGATTTTACCACGACCGGGAAGTAACGCGCACCCAAGAAGAGCTCCTGCGCTTCAGTAGGGCTATCTCCCACAGAGACCGGGACGATAGTATTAGACAGCGTCAACAGTTCTGGTGGTTGAATGGCATATAAAGACCTGGATACCAAAGTCGGTATAGAATCATACTATCATCAGCTAGCTTACATAGACTTAGCTTTTCTAGAATTAGGGTAGTATAAGATTTAAGTTAAGTTAGGTTAAGTGCTTTTACATTAAAAAAAAAAAAAGTAGGTAAGTTAAGTTGTTAAATTTTAAGAAAAAAAACAACAAAAAAATTGACAACGTTTTTCAAATTTTTCTTTGTATTTCAACTAATTATCAGTACTGCCACAAAGTTCTGTCGCCGAAAGGCAAATTATACAAATGTTAAGTAATGTTTAGCTTAGAGCGTCTGCGAAGGACCAGTAAGTTATTATATAAGATAATTAAGCTAGAATTTAAGCATTTTTTGTCTAGCCTTTAATTTAGAAATTAAGAATATAAAAAGAAAAATAAAAAAATGTTTTAAAAATGAAAAATGAAAAAATCGATTTTACCGATGATGTCGATGTCATCAGCGTGGGCAAGTATCTGGCTGGACTTGGTGATAATAGTCCCTCTAGTTGTGACGCCAGAGACACGGGTTGCTTTCTCCAACGCCAGGTTGAAGAGGAGGCAGCCCAGACCATCCCCTTGTCGGAGTCCATTAAATATGTTTATTGGTTTGAACAGCAATCCCGTTATTTTTACTTGACTAGTTACGTTGGGTCCTCGATAGTATAGTGGTTAGTATACCCGCCTGTCATGCGGGAGACCGGGGTTCGATTCCCCGTCGGGGAGGCTCTGGCGCAAGACTAATGACTTTTCCCAGAAAAAACAAATCATGGAAAATTTAACAAGCCTCAGGACTTGCTAAATAAGGGCAAGACCAGGCCCCGGTTGTAGTGCCGATGATGATGATGAGTTACGTTAGTCGTGGTTAACCTACAAAGTCGTATCAATTTGTTCGGAATGCCGAACTCTCTCATGGCATTATATAGTTCTACTCTGGCTATGCTGTCGTAGGCGGCCTTAAAGTCTATAAGTAGATGATATAATGGAATCTTAAATTCCAGACGCTTTTCCATCGCCTGCCTAAGGGTGAATATCTGATCAATCGCTGATTTGCCTGGGATGAAGCCACACTAATATTAACCACTGATGGCTCTAGCGTATTGGGCTATCCGATCTTGTAGGATAGTGGAAAGTATCTTATAGGCGGTACTCGGCAATGTTATACCCCTATAGTTTCTGCACGGTGCGATATTTCCATTCCTATGTATGGGGCAAATTATACCGCGACGCCAATCTTCCGACATCTTGGCTTGCTCCCATACGTGCACCACGATCTCATGAATTACGTGATGTAACGCTGTTCCTCCTTGTTTGATCAGCTCAGCTGGTATACCACCACCTCAGGGGGCTTTATTTGATTTGAGGTGTCTAATGGCTTTTAATGTTTCCTCAATGCTTGGTGTTGGCAGCATTTGGTCTTGATCTTGCATTGGTGGAGCCTCCATTTCTTCTGTGAGCTGACCATATAGCAATTCATTGAAGTGCACTTCACTCCTTTATCCTTGCAGTAAGTGCAGCGTGGTGTGTACCGCGTCATACTGCGGATTATTTGGTAGAACTTCCACGCCTGGTGCGGACCTCACTCTCTTCTTTTCTCTATTTCACAGGCGCGGTATTTCTCTCAGGCACATTTCTTTTGTCTGTCTGGCCTTTTTTCAGATCTTCTGAGCTCTTTGTATTTCTCCTCGTGTACCAGCGTCCTATAAAACTGCAGAACTGCCCGGTATGCATCATTCTTAGGTTCAGTCGCTAGTTTGCACTCATCATCAAACTAGTCGTTCCGATCTCTACGGCTCTTGCCTAAGATGGAGTTGGCAGTACTAATGACAGTATTCTTAATGCGTGTCCATTTCTCTACTATGCCCGGCATTCTGGCACGGGACTTACTCTCCCTCCGTCGAGCTCTCCGGGGGGAGTCTTAGCGCATGAACAAATGTGTTACTGGTATTCTCATTGCGTAGGGCAGCCGTGTTGATTCGAACCTGATCCTGATGCGAACCATAGTCGGAAAACTGTACCAACAATATAGTGATCCGAGTCGACGTTGGCACCTCGGTACATTCGTACCGGCATCAGCCTCGAGGAGTGGCGGCGATCTATCAACACGTGGTCAATTTGGTTGCGAGTGGCTCCATCAAATGATACCCAGGTGGCTTTGTGGATATCTTTACGCGGAAACCTGGTACTTGCAACTACAGCTGTAATAAATGTCATACTCGTTTCTTTGAATAACACCACTCCCCGTCCATCTTATTTCTTGTAATGCTATTATGTCAGCCTTATCTTCGGACAGGCCATCGGCTAGCTGCTGTGGAGCTCGAGCTATGAATAGTGACCGGACGTTCCATGAGAAAATTCTTAAATCGTTTAACCATTTTCGTTTCCGTTGTAGTCGTCGTGTATCCGGTCCATATCCGAGGCTTGTTAAATTTGCCATAATAATTAGTTTTTACGGGCGTGGTTATAAGCCTTGCGCCAACCTTTCTCAGGATGTCGCTGTATTGATTGGTTCACTAGTTGCCGGGTGCCAAACTAACCATCCTGGCCTTCACCGGGTTGAAAGAGACTTTGCCCTGTATGTTTGCTCCCACCCGCCCCAATATATATATATATATATATATATATATATATATATATATATATATATATATATATATATATATATATATATATATATATGTATATATATATATATATATATATGTATATATATATATTATATTATTATATATATTATATTATATATATATATGTATATATATATATTATATTATATATATATATATGTATATATATATATTATATTATTATATACTATTCGTGAAAGAACGGGCCGAGAGCGGTTTCAACGCTTCAAGAACGGCGATTTTAACGTCGAAGACCAGTATGGCGGTGGAAGAGAGAAGGTTTTCGAAGATGCAGAATTGGAGGCATTACTTGATCAAGACTCGTGTCAAACGCAACAAGAATTGGCAGGATCATTGGGAGTGACGCAACAAGCCATTTCAAAACGCCTGAAAGTCATGGGAATGATTCAGAAACAAGGAAATTGGGTCTCGTACGAGTTAAAGCCGAGAGATGTTGAACGGCCTTTGTGTGTTTGTGAACAGCGGCTTGCAAGGCAAAGGCGGGAGGGATTTCTGCATCGCATTGTGACTGGGGACGAAAAATGGGTTCATTACGATAATCCCAAGCGCAGAAAATCATGGGGATATCCCGACCATGCTTCCACGTCGACGGCCAAACCGACTATCCACGGTTCCAAGGTCATGCTCAGTATTTGGTAGGACCGGCTCGGCGTAGTGTATTATGAGTTGTTAAAACCGACTGAAACAATCACAGGCGATCGTTATCGAACGCAATTAATGCGTTTGAGCCGAGCATTGAAAGACAAACGGCCGCAATATAACGAGAGACATGATAAAGTCATTTTACAGCATGACAATGCTCGACTCCATGTTGCGAAAGTGGTCAAAACATACTTGGAAACTTTGAAATGGGAAGTCCTACCCCACCCGCCGTATTCTCCAGATGTTGCTCCCTCGGACTATCACTTGTTTCGATCAATGGCACACGGCCTGGCTGACCAGCATTTCCGGTCTTATGAAGAAGTAAAAAATTGGATCGATTCGTGGATCGATTCAAAAGAAGGCCAGTTTTTTCAACGCGGGATTTGTATGCTGCCCGAAAGATGGGAGAAAGTAGCCAGCGATGGACAATACTTTGAATCATAAATGTATAACCAGTTTTTTTACAATAAATTTGGAAAAAACGGCGGAAGCAAAGTTGTACACCTAATATATAAACACATATGTATATATATATATATATATATATATATGTATATATATACACACACACACATATATATATATATATATATATATATATATATATATATATATATATATATATATATATATATATATATATATATATATATATATATATATATATATATATATGGCAGCCTGTGGTGGTCCTGCAAACCTCACAAATCGCAGTGGTGTTAAATTGAAAAAGAGCCATACATACTGGTGTTCTCAGCCCTACGTATCCACAGACACATGGCCCGCATTCCTCTACCAATTCCTCACGCTTGCACGGTTATTAAAGGACACTATGCCAGCAACGAATTTGTTCGACAACCCATTAGCTGGGTACACACAAATGGGCCGGCGCGGCAGCGCCTTGCACCGATAGCCATAAAAAATTCCACGCGACGAAAATACGTCCAAGGAATATGCAATTTTTACTACCTCTTCTTGAGCCAGCTGCATTTTGGTTTTCCTTTATCGGAATGACCATTGTTGGAGCAGAAAATAAACAATAAATTAATCCACACAGTTCCTACAGGGAGATACAAACCTTGTAAAGATATCGCAACCGTAGAGAACGAGTTCGGCCGATGAAATCAGCCATGAACCGCGCAGAAGTGTGAAAAAGCTAACGATCCTCGGCGTATTTTCAGCCGCACGGACAGCAACGTCTGCGTTTGTATGTGCGGGTGTATCCACACAGTACCTCTAGGAATTAAGTGGAAGCGTAGAACAAGATAGGATGCAATCTCCTGGAGAGTTCTGATGCAGAGATGTTCGCGCCGTCGGGAGATCAACCACAAACGAGTGGGAACCGTCGGATTGTCTTGTGGAGCGCATAAAAGCCGAATTGCGTGGAACAATACCAAGAATCTCCGAAGAACAGTAGCCGTGATAATATTTGTAAAACAGACAGAGTTCGGCTACGCGCCGTAGATTTGATAGCGACTGTAGTCCCGACGTCAGCACTCAGTCCCGAATCGGGCGGATCGGTCGTCTCTGTATGCTCTCAAGTAGGTCGAGGGTATGTTTAGGAGCCGAGCTCCGAACATGAGAGCAATATTCGAGTGCGGGTCTAATTTGGTATTTATATAGGAAAAGAAGTTGGGCCGGAGTAAAATATTGCTTGGCTCTAAAAAGATAACTCAGTTTTCCTGAGGCTGACCTGGCGATACTCGACACGTGTTTATGTCATGATACATTCCCACAAACCGTGACGCCGAGCAATTTCAAACTTTCCCCAGCCTCGAGGGCCCGGCCATTCATCATCAGCTGTGGAACCGATGATCCACTTTTCTTTGTGAATGTTGTATATTGTGTCTTCATTGCATTGAAGTTGACGAGATTGGCCCTTCCCTGCTGCAGGACCCTATCTAGATCCTAATTCAGAGAGTCAATCTTTCTACATCTCAGCTAATGCGACGCAGATGCACCAATCGGCTGAACACTCGAAAAGGAGGAAACAAGCGTACTATCATACGCAAAACTGAACGCCATGTTATCCGTTGTCTCCAACAAATCATTTATGTGAAGCAACAACAAGGTTGGAGCCAAAATGGAACCTAGGGGCACCCCCGAATTAGCAGGATACAGATCCGAACACTCGCCATCCACAACAACCCGGATCGATCGATTCTCGAGGAAGCTCCTCGCCCAGTCGCAAAACTGTTGGGAAAGCCCATATGAACGAAGTTTGCTCAGCAATGATCCGTGCCAGACGCGGTCAAAAGCCTTGCTCATCATGCCGTTCAATTGCAGATGTCCATATATCGGTTATTAGTGTCAAAAGGTCTCCTGTGGACCGCCTGCCACGGAATCCGTATTGACGACCATTCAGAAGTCCGTTGCACTCCAAATACTTAACGAACTCTGTATTGATGAATTTTTTTATTACCTTAGATAAAATAGACAGTAATGCTATCGGACGGTAATTTTGCGGGAGACACTTTTTTCCCGTCTTTGGGATTGGCTGAACTCGAGGGATTTTTCAGCAGGCAGGAAAGGTCGTTCGTGCATAAGATAAGCGGAAGAGTCTGCCAAGAACCGGCGATAGTTCTGGAGCAGAATTCTTAAGGACTATTGCTGGTATTCCGTCCGGGCCGGTTGCCTTCCTACAATCCAGTTCACGTAGAATGCGTTGGACGAAATCTCACATCCCGCATCGAAGACCGTGCCGGCGAGATGACAGGTGGCTCCAAAAGACCGGGATCGAGTTTTGAATTCGCAGAAAACAAATTCGCGAACACATTAGCCTTATCCTTTGAATTCATGACTAACGTCCCGCTGTCTGTCACCAACGGAGGGAAAGAGGAGGAAGCCATTGGCCAGAAGGAGCGCGAACCAGTTGGGTACAATGGACAAAGATGATCCCTGTGGGTAATGGTTTGAGTAAACAAACCTTTAAAGGATCATAAAATTGCAGACCTGTATTTTATGATTCTCAACAACTTTACTTGAAAGTTGGTCATCTGGTCCACAGGTTTGGATTCAGGGGATGTTGCGTGTTGGACATATGGTTCGTTCATTAACATCTTGGATTCAAATTAAATTTCATATGGGCTAATTGAACAATTTGTTTGAGATTGAATTGATATCGCCATATTTAATGTAATGATGGAGCTTAGCTCCAAACAGGTAGGTATTCAGAGGTGTGGGGTTTTGTGCGTAACACGAGTATGACATTTATTACAGCTATCATGCAAAACACCATGTGCTCGGGGTAGGCTTTCTAGTCAGCCAAAAACTGAAGCCTGCCGTCATCGGCTTTAATGCAATAAATGAAAGGCTATGCAATCTTCGTGTGCGAGGGAAATTTAAGAACATAAGCCTCATAAACGTTCACGGACCTAGAGAGGAGTCCCCTGACGACGAAAAGGAAGAATACTACGAGAACTTCGACCGGGCCCTCAATGCCTGCCCAAGATACGATGTGAAAATCGTTCTTGGTGATTTAAATGCGAAAATAGGTCGGGATCCGGTTTTCGGGCACTACGCAGGTTCCCATAGTTTGCATGAGAACACTAATGACAATGGACTACGAGACATCGAACTGGCAGTATAAAAAAAAAATTGGTCGTTGCAAGTACTAGGTTTCGGCGTAAAGATATCCACAAAGCCACCTGGGTATCACTTGATGGAGTTGTGGGTAAGCTATGTTGTTATGTCAACGAGGACACTCTCCGCGATGTTGTTTCGCAAAACTCCGATGTCCAGAAAAGAGAAAACTACACAACACTATCGGGAGCACTGAGAAGGCACCGAAAAGTCAATCTACCGATGTTACATTCACCACCAAGCGAAATGAATAAAACGCACTGAATTAATTTAATGTTTTTTTAATTGTTCCTTTGGTATTTTACAGCAATTGTGTTCTTTCAGCACCAACAGTCAATAGGCAGGGTGAAACTGGTGAGGTGTACTAAAGGTTCTATTTTTACGCACAAACCATTCATTGAATTATAACACCTTACAAACACACTTGATTAGTCACGCACGCGGAATTTAACTGTAATTAACCGGATGTTTAAACAACTACTATTGACTGTAAATCGCTCTCGTCGAAGAAAAATTGTGCAGATAGACCGGAGAATTAATGCACCGATAATTAGGACGTGCAAACGAGATTAGGGTTGCAATCTGACTCCTCGAGAATTCGTCCTCAACATTCCTTGAAGCCACGAGGCTGAGACGCTGATCAATCAAAGAGCCAATCCGATCGCTTCATTGGTGGTAACCCAATGGCCATCGAACTGGAAACTCCAACAATTGAATTACTCCGGCAGCCGTACAGGCTAGGAAGGCACGCCCACTCGCTGGAAGCAATGACTATTGGAAATCTGGTGGTGTACCAGGAAAATTCAAATACACATCTGGGTAAATAAAGGGACGGGTATTGATACTGGCAGAAAATGCAGCCATAAATCATGGGAATAGTTTCCTATGATGTTGATATAATATCACAGAAACTCAATGCTGCCTGAATGCACGTTGCTTTTAGGCTACATTATTTGTGTAAGACATTGCTGTCTAAGCAAAAATATTTTCTTGTGTTTAGATTGGATGGACAGAACCATTTTATGGACGGTATGTAAGGGATATTACAGGCGGCGGTGGGTGGATCCTTCTGTGATGTTAAATCAACAGAAGATCGCTTGCCGTCAATACTATGGGAAAGGTTTATTGGTCTGGTTTATCCCGCACTTCATTTCCTATTGCAGGGCTATTAGAAATCTGGCTTGCAAATGTGCAATCCAGCAAATAGCCCGACATGTATTTTTGGACGGTAATGGGCATGGAGACGGTGTTTGTATACCCTTTGCTCTGCTCAGACTGTAACATCCCATCTGGTCGATGAGTCTGCAGATAAAAGGTAAGTATGTCATTGCCGCGTGTAGAGGAAAAGCTCCTCGGCTATGTTGGGATATTTATGACGGTTATCCAAGGGGACAACCGAATTGTTTTCAGCTTTATTTAGGTCCGAAATTAATGCTATGGCAAGGTTGTGTAATCTTGCTTGGAATTCGACTAACGGGTAGGTATGGTGTTTATAGATTCTATGGGGTTAACGCGATGCGTGGTTCTTCGGGCCCTGAAAAACCCCAGAGAGCCACTCGCAACCAAATTGACCACGTTTCATAGATCGCTGCCACTCCTCGAGCCTGATGACTGTACGAATGTACCGAGGTGCCAACGTCGACTCGGATCACTATATTGTTCGTACAGTTTTCCGAGCGCGGATTGCCTTACGGAGACGTATTGCATCCGCGGGTCAGGTTCGAATCAACATGGCTGCCTTACGCGATGAGAATACCAGTAACACATTTGATCATGCATTTAGACTCGCCCTGTAAGAGCTCGATGGAGGGAGAGTAAGTCCTGGGGCCAGAATGCCGGGCGTAGAAAAGAAATGGACCAGCCTTAAGAATACATATGTACAACCAGCCTTTATTAATTGTAAAAGGTCTGCCGACCGCCATGTTGTGAAAACATTGAATGTGACTTGGTATACAGAAGAAGAGCCTATGGAGTTTTCCCATTACTCGAGTAGAAATATTCTCAATATAATAAGATTGACGTTTCACATTATATATATCACACTGCACTCGGTTTCAATACACAAAATTCTAAACCGATCAGCAAAATTAAAGCAAATAATTAAATCCTCTTATTGTTTTGTTTATAAATTAACATTGGATCAGCGCAAGTGTTTTGTTTTAATAACTGGTCCTTCCTTGGCGGACAGTGTGTAGTGCTCCAAAAAGCCCTACCATCTTTTTCTCCCATTCCTAATCCAAAATCCTATCAAAACGTGAAAAAACCCAAACATTATCCAAAATTCGCAATAAACGAATCAAACATTCGTTTATCGCATAACATTTGCCCCCACGGCATAATTAAATCCAGAATCAAAATTAAAATTAAAATTCACAATTAACGAATCCAATATTCGTTTATTGTTCTATATTTGCTCCACAGCATCACCCAAATCCAAAATTCAGAGATTGTTATCTCTATCCTAAAAATTCCATTGAGTTAAACAAACAAAAACTCAAAAGCAGATACATTCACACATCTGCGTAATGGTTTCGTAAGAATTCAAGAAATTGATTTCTTAACTTGTGTAAACACAACATCTCGCTCGAAATATCCAAAAGATCGAGATTGTTGCACGAAAATGTGTATCTTTGAGATACAATTTTCGATTCCTTTTCCTTTATAAAGGAATGGTTTCGTGATCTCCGGGCCGCAGTTTAAATTCGTATCTTGTCCCTGGAGGAGATACCCCAGTGGGAGAAGAAATAAAATCTGAAAACTAAAACAACCCGGTTTTTCATTTCACCTGGCCTGGAAGACCAAAAGAAGAAAAGGACATTCGACCCATATCTAAGGACGTTGCTCTTCCCTTTGGACTCAAAGGAAGCACGGCAAACGAACCCTGTTGTGCGACAGGTTTTCGGGAACTTTTATAAGAGATCTCTTAGTCCTTTTAAGGATTAAGACACACGCTCCCCGAAACCAGAAGTACAACAAAAAAATTATGGTGGCAGCGGTGGGATCCCAACATCCCCTACCAATAAAATACGAACTAGGCAGTGGATTAGACTGGTCCAAACATCCCCTACCAGAGGGAGAATACACGAGTGGGATATCTATAGATCCCGCTACCAACAGGAAAATTAATTCCGATAAAAACAGCGTGCCCGGGGCTAAACACCGGCAATAGTTACAAAATAGTAAATTTTAAATATTCTAAAGTGGTAAAAGCGTTCCTCTGTGGCATACACCGAGGAGAGGTAACAGTGTGAAAAATAACAACGAGCAGCCAAGGATAGACCGGGATTCCTGATGCAGCGGCAACACCAGGACCAAGCAGCTAGTGACGACAAACAACAGGACACCCAACAAACCTGCAGCTAGAAATCACAGGTACGAAATTTTATTATAGTAAAGTGAAAAGTGAAAAAAAATTAAATCATACGATTCCGGTGATAGTGATTGGCTCCCCAAAATAAATTCCTTTTAATTTTGAAAATTTGTAAATTGAAAGGGGATTCCAAGAACAAGTTAAATTTTGTTATTTGTCTTTCTTTTTAAATACTTTTCCGTAATTTGAAATAAAAATTTTCTTTTCACATGGGGATCAAGAAAACCCCCTAAATTTTGATTTGTGGATTTAAATGAAATTTGATCTTTTATATTTTTTTTTTTTCTCCTTCTCTTCTAATGAGAATATACACCACAAAAATACAAATATCCACACAAGTGCCATAATGGGAAATTTATATATTTATATTTATATTATTAATTTATATTTATATCTATAGAAATTTTTTTTTCTAGGCAAAATTTCAATATATCTTGTTACAAATAAATTTATTCGATCATTTTATCAAATTTTTACACATAGACAATATGCATATATTTTCCAAAACTATTTCAACTCCTAGAAAACATTTTTAATAAACTTATAAAACCATTTTTAATTCTTATAAACATATACATATACACATTTATTTTTCAAAAATATCAACAATTTTATTCTTCAAAAGGGGACAAAATAAAAAACCCCCCACACAAAAATTAACTACAAATTTGGTTTTATTATTTATTTTTGATATATATTTTAATTAATTATACACATAAACATATATACATACATTTTCTTTTGGGAAGATTTTTCTTACGTGACAAGCTAAAACAATAATGAACAAAATTTAAATTCTTGGTCCTTGTCCTTAGCGTCTAGTTTGGAAAATTTTCTTTGTGTTGAATTTTTTCCTTTGACTCATCTGTGGCTCTTCGAAAATCCATTTTAGGTTTAGACACTTTTCCCATAGGGCGAGAAGGTGGATTCTCTCACCTTAAGTAGAACAAAGGTTTTCTAATAGGATCAAAACTAACTGAGTTTGAAGACACTTCTCTTGTCGTTGGTCTTGTCTTTTCTCTTGGCCATCTTACCCAACAACGATGAAGATCTCCTCTTTGAGTTCTCTGCCTTTTCTTACCCTTATTTGGGAAGGTCTGTTCCACAAATACGTCGTTAGCGACAAAAATAAACCGGGTACGCGTTCGCAGAGACCTGAGCCCGAGCTCATACAAAATCGCGAGGACGAAACTTCGGAAACGTTACGAACGGAAACACGCGAACAGAGTTCAAGAATGAACTTACCAATAGGATTAAGCGACGTACTGGGATTCGTGTCGGTATTTAACGGTCATCCTGACGAATTAGAGGGTTTCGTCTCTTGTGGAGACATTTTGTTCTCACAAGCACAAGATGATAACCAGAAATCTTTTATTCTAAGGGTGGTCAAAACCAGATTGCAGGGACCGGCGCGTGATTGTATCAGGCATAAAATCATTTCTACCTGGGAAGATCTTGTTTCAGAATTAGAGGGAGAATTTAAAGCTCTCATCTCTAGGTCTGCTGCCCAAAATAACTTAGTGGCAACAAAACAAGATAGCAAGGAGGGTGTGAAAGAATTTTCAAATAGACTCACACATCACCTGCATGAATTGGACAGCGCCACATACGCTAGTTCACCTGAGCCTGCAGTCAGAACTTATCTTCTGGCTGAGAATCAGAGACTCGCGTTGAATACGTTTGAGGATGGGATACGAAATTCCAGCCTCAGAATCTTGGTGAAGTCTCACAACGCCCCAAATTTAAAAGCAGCCATTAGCTACGCTTTAGAACAATCTCGAAGATTAGGTAACGATAACTCAATGCTAACTTCCAATAACAATTTTAGGAGAAATAACCAACCAATTGTTTGTCAAACATGCAACAAGAGGGGACATACTTCTGCGACTTGCTATCGCAACACTAATTTTCCTAATTTCGTCCCCCAACGCATTAAGACTGAGGCTGAACGTCTCCAATGCACACACTGTCGAAAGTATAATCACACTCAGGCAGAGTGCAGAACCAGGTTAGCTCATATGCGAAACCAGGACCAACCTTCAACGAGTCGAAATCCTTTCAGAACTCAGCCCAATCAATCTCAAAACAGGACAATGAGAAACTCGCCCCAGATTGAAAATCGAAATACACGACAAAATCAAAATATTAACAGGGTATCCAATCAACAACAGGGAAACGAACTCACTCGGGCAGCGAGCAACGGCAATCCTTCTCGAGTTCAGACAATCGCCGATATACACCCCACCCCGATGTAAATTTTGAAATGCGCGTATTTTTCTGCCCTGAATTTAAGGAGCCAGTAATACGTGTAAAATTTAATCCATCGGATAAACAATACTCGACTTTCCTTATCGATACAGGCGCCGACATCAGCCTGATCAAATTAGATAATCTTTATATTGAACAATCTGTAGACAATTCAGACCCAGTGACTATATCCACCATTGCTGGGAAAACGGTCAGCACATGCGGAAAGGTATTGGGGGAGTTCGAATTCAGAACTGATAGGCACTCCATACCCTTTAAGCATAATCTATTTGTAGTGGGAAGCAACGTAGACTTCCAACACGATGGCATACTGGGAAGCGATTTCCTCACGAAGCACCAGTGCCACATTAACTTTGAAAAGGGATTCCTTAAATTCGCTGTGAAGAAGAGAACTATGGTAGAACTCGAACAGTTTTTAGGGAACAAAAATGAGGTCAAGGAAAATATTCAGAATGCCACGCCTTACGAGGTGTCTCCCACGGATAATACAGGCATTCTTGAAAAATTGGATAACACCGTTCGTGAGTCAACATCCGAATCCGTTTGTCTACGGGCCGGATCTGATGCTGTGACAAACACAACGAAACCAACCACCCTTGAATCTTCCTCTCCCCATTTAAATAAAGTTTGTGGAAACGAAAAAGTTAAGGAAACTGCTGAAAAACTGAGTTCAGGAAAACATGAACCTGAAACTCCAATATCCCCAGTAAATTTAAAACGAAATGCCAAAATCGGTTTCATAAAATTGCATCCACGATCACAACAGGTAATGGAAATTCACAAACATATAATATCGGCAAAATGTAAGCCTGAGGAGCAAGAACTCCCAGCTGATTGTAAGCCCGAGAAACAAAAAATTTCAGCAAAGTGTAAGCCTGCGGTACTAAGAGTCCCAGCAAAATGTAAGATTGAAAAACAACTAATTTTCTCGTTAGAGAAGAGTAAGCTTGTAGATAACAGTCATATCAAAATTGCAGTCGAACACATTCCTCGTTTCAGTAATTTGTTTGTCCACATCGTCTCCCTCGTTTCTCTCATTATCCAAATTTTAAAATGGATTCTACAAATAAAATCTGACCAAAAAATCGTACCTCCACTTACGAATAAAAGAAAGTTTCAAATCTTAATCTCGAAACTTTATTATTCTTTTAACATATTGTCGCTCGAAAGTTTGAACTATGTTACACAGCCAAACCCGAAGAAAGCTTGGGAAGTCTTCCACAAATTTAAGGAAAAATTTAAAACGAAGCAAATTGACTTCCGATTAGCATTCAAATATATACTTAAACAAGTGAATAAGCACATTCTCTTCTGCTCGAAGATTTGACCACATCAATAATATAAAACCATTTGCGGATTAGGCAATCACAAATAAGAAACTCAAAATAAAAGAAAAATAAAAGTTGAAAAAAAAATGTATATATGTATAGATAACCTTAAAAAAAAAAAAAAAAAAAAAAAAAAAAAAAAAGAGAAATAAATAAATGCATATATGTATAGATAAACTTACAAAAAAAAATAAAGTCAAAAAAAAAAATAACACTACGACAATGTATTTAAAATTTGCTTCAAAAAATGTTCACTTCAAATAATTGTATACGAATAAAATAATTTTGTAAATAGTATACAACACTTTTAATACCAAAAAAAAAAAGAGAAAAAAAAAACAAACAAAACAAAAATAAATATATAGATAAAAACAAATATTAACGCACTTAATAAAATAAGTTTATATCATGTTTTAAATAACCACCACTAACTTAAATAAATAAACAACAACAACAAAATTTTGTAATAATAATAAATAATCTTAGGTTATAAGAAAAAACACATTACATATATATGAAGAAAAAAAACGAAAATACAAAAACAAAACTTACAAAACAATGTTGAAATAAGAACTTCTAATATTTATATAAATACAAAACAGTTTTCAATTAAGAAATACTAAGAAAGTAAGAAAATTTTTATATAACAAAAAAAAAAAAGGAAAAGTTATAGAATTAAATTGTACGTCCAAATACATGGAAAAATTATATAAATAAATAAACGCCCGACTAATAAGGACAATGAAAAAAAAAGAACAAAAATAATATATGTAAATAATGAAAATTTATACGAGTATATAAACAATGAAAATTCGATATAATACACAAATTGTAAGAATAAACCATAAAAACCTTACTTATCTATGTATCCTTTTACAAAGTATCCTTTTACAAATAGTACTTTATAAAAATAAAAACAAAAAAAAAAAACCAAAAGTTAAATTTAATATAATGAATTCAAATACTTATGTAATTATAAAACATTTTACAATTAACCTTACACTCAGAAAAAAAAGAAAATATTTTATTATATAACCATTGTGGAAACTTGGATACACGACCATAAATACGAATACATGAATATTAAGAAAAAAGAAACAAAGAACAAAAATTACACATTTATAATAAATATTGTATACATAAAGCTACTATGTTAGAAAATATCAGGCACATGTAACGGAATCACGATACCATCATCCTTATTCCCAATCACACCATTTTCCAGAAAATTAATCTCATAAAGATCAATTTTCTTTTTTTCAAGGAGGGGAGGATGTAGTGCTCCAAAAAGCCCTACCATCTTTTTCTCCCATTCCTAATCCAAAATCCTATCAAAACCTGAAAAAACCCAAACATTATCCAAAATTCGCAATAAACGAATCAAACATTCGTTTATCGCATAACATTTGCCCCCACGGCATAATTAAATCCAGAATCAAAATTAAAATTAAAATTCACAATTAACGAATCCAATATTCGTTTATTGTTCTATATTTGCTCCACAGCATCACCCAAATCCAAAATTCAGAGATTGTTATCTCTATCCTAAAAATTCCATTGAGTTAAACAAACAAAAACTCAAAAGCAGATACATTCACACATCTGCGTAATGGTTTCGTAAGAATTCAAGAAATTGATTTCTTAACTTGTGTAAACACAACATCTCGCTCGAAATATCCAAAAGATCGAGATTGTTGCACGAAAATGTGTATCTTTGAGATACAATTTTCGATTCCTTTTCCTTTATAAAGGAATGGTTTCGTGATTTCCGGGAGACAAACAGTCGAGATCTCGTGCAGTGCGGACGTTCACAGAAACGTGTTTACACGTGTTTATGTTTACGTGTGTTAAGTGCACTATTAAATTGTGTAGTGCAATAGAAAGCCAACAAAAAATATTTAAAAAAAAAATAATAATATATATATATATATATATATAATAACACAAAAAAACAAAAGAGGAAATTTTAACTATACAAACACAAGCAAATTAATTTTCGCTGGATGCCGTAGTCGAAATCTGTCTTCACAGATGCCAGACAACGACCCGAGCGCTACCCGGGAATATCTTTTGGAACGGAAGAGAAGAGCCATTGAAACTCTTCAAAACTCATCTAAGAAGACTACAAAAATGGAAAATCCAGTAAAACACATGGACTACGAACAAAAATTCCACGAAGCCGTGGAATACATCAAACAGCTTTCAGCAGAGGTGAAGCAACTCCGGGAGGAAATTCACTCCCTAAAGCAACCCACCCAAAACAGCGACGATGCCAGTATGGAGACGACGCCTTCTCCCAACTTAAGCCATAAAACATCTTCACCCAAACAACAATCATCAGCCCGTAAGGAAACCACCAAACAAGCCAAGCCAGCACCGAGTCCCCTGCCCGCCCAGCACAAAAACGAAAGACCACCGCCAATCTACATCAGAAACCCGACCAGCAGCAAAGCACTAATTCAAACCCTGCAAAATGCCTTGGGTCACCGGAATTTTAGCACCAATGCAAAAGGATCGAGGACTTCCATAGCAGTCAGATCATTAGTCGATCATGACAGGGCAGTTAAAAAACTGTTAGAGGAACAGTATCAGTTCTTCACCTTCCAGCATCCGAACAGCAAACCAGCTACCTTTATTATAAGGCACATCGATCCCGAATGGACCAACGAAGAAGTGGGACTGGAAATCGCTAGGATATGTCCACAAATAAAAATCAATAAGCTGGACTACTTCCAAACACCGTACATGAGGACAAACAACGTAAAAAACCTCCGGATCATACAAATCCCACCTAATCAGGACATCAAGCAACTTAAACAAATTAAATATTTGTTTACCCAAAAAATCGCAATCGAAGAGCCCCACAAACAAGAAATTCTTCATTGTAAGCGATGTCAAGAATCAGGACACTTGGCGGTCTCATGCCACCAGCAAAGACGTTGCGGCAGATGCGCAGAGGAACACGAGCTCGAGGAATGCAAAGTAAATCCACAAGGCCTGGAACCTGAAACAATACAAACCGTCAACGCTGATGGATCCATTACCAACAAAAAGATCACAGTTAAATGCTGTAACTGCGGAGGCCCTCATCCGGCAAATTTTTCCCAATGCCCTCAGAAGCTAAAACTTCTGGAAAGACGGAAATTAGCAACAACTATAAAATCAACAACAACAACAACAACAACAACGAAACCAACAGTATTGCAGGAAGCGAAGTCAACCCGACCCGGAATATCGTACGCGGATGCAGCAAGAGGAAACCTCAACACTACCACTCCCCCTAACAACAATACTGAAAACTTCAATCTGGACATCATGGGATACATCCAAAGCTTACAAGCCATGCTACCTTCGCTGAGGAAGATGTCAGAAATAGAGAAAAAAGGTCAGATTCTTTCACTAATAACTTCCCATATTCTTTCCAGCTCTCTCTAAACTAACCATTATCTCCCTCAACACAGAATCCATTTACTCTAACATACGTAAGCAACACCTCCGGTTGTTTGTTGAAAAGTTTTCCCCAGATATCCTCTTCCTTTCAGAGACCTGGCTCAAACCAAATTCCCGAGTTTCAATTCCCAATTACACTTTAGTTTCTAACCCCAGAACTAATGGATCTCATGGAGGTACCGGCATCTTAATTCACAAAAAATTTCAATTCAGTGAAATTAGATTCACCGGTATATCCAGCATTGAATACACAGCAGTAAAACTTTTCTGTGAGAACAATAAAGTGCTCGTCTTAGCATCCATTTATATTCACCCTTCACGACAACCGGATTTCCCAGATACTGACATTTCGCAGATTATCCAACAGTCCGTTCCCGCTCCATTTATAATCGGAGGAGACTGGAATGCTCGTCACACAGCATTCAATGATAATAAATGCAACAAATATGGTCGCCAATTGCTAGCCCTCCTCCAGTCTTATCCATATACTTACATTGACTCCCCATTACAGCCAACTCGTGTCTCTAGCTCAGCCAGGTCAACAATCGACTTCTTCCTCAAGTCCGACGATGTTTATTCAGCGGGTCCACCTACAGTCTCCTTTATATTTCCTTCTGATCATGGTTCCGTTCACACCACGATCCAAATCCCCTCTTTCGATCCACTATACTCGTCAAACCCTGTCCCAAACTTCACCAAAACAAATTGGAGAAAAGTCAATAGGGACATAGCGATAAGTTTCTCTGACTTGTATATCCCTGAAGCATCTAACTTACTCCCTACTGAAATCGATCAATCATCTTTAAGAATAGAGCAAATTCTTAAGGAGGCTCTCAGCAAAAACACCCCGACAACCATTCCTCATAACTATTTAGGAAAGCCTTTGCCCAGCGTCCTAACCAAATTATTGCGCCTTAAAAAGCAGCTCCGCCGTAAACTTCATACAAGATACTGCCCCTTTATTAAAAGCCAAATCCAACTCCTATCCACTCTGATAAATGAGCAGTTGAAAAAGTTCGCAGATGAAAACTACATCTCCACACTTAAAAATATCAAACCAAATCGGGATCTTTTCAAAAACATCAACCAATTAACTGGTCGTAAATATAAACCCCGAATTGACCATCTCATTAACCCGATCAGCAATAATATTGCCCAGTCCGATTCGGACATAGCAAATTGCCTCGCAGAACACTTTGCAAAGATCCATGAGCAAAATAATTCTCTCTCAACTCCTGGCTTCGAGAACACAGTAAACGAATACATCTCAAACAGATTATTCCCATCTTTTACTCCTTTCATCGGTGAATTCAACAACACAAACATAGCTTCACACCCGTTAGACACTACAAATTTTCTAACTGCGGACGAATTATCCGAGATCGTAAGATCAGGAAATAACAAAAAGTCAACTGGATTAGATGGAATCCCACGTCTTCTATTTAAAAGGCTGCGCCCACCGAATCTACTTCCCATCCTCATTCTTCTTAATCATATAATTAATGCATCGCACTTCCCAGAGAACTGGAAAACTGCGGTAGTAATTCCTATTAAGAAGCCCGGTAGTAGTAATAGTCCTTGCAATTATCGTCCAATATCCCTATTAAGTACATTAAGTAAGATACTGGAACGCAAGATCTACCAAAATCTTCTCTCATTTGCCAATGAGAATGCACTCATCCCTAACTGTCAGTTCGGATTTCGTAAGCGACAATCCACATGTCATGCTCTACTAAAACTCACACACGATGTTACAACTGGTCTCCAAAACCAAAGCCTTACTGTGTGTATATCTCTCGATATTTCTAAGGCGTTTGATTGCGTCTGGATCTCAGGACTTCTGTACAAACTGCACTCCATATTTAATCTAAACTCTCACACAACAAAGCTCTTAGCCTCATATCTTTCTGCCAGAAAATTCGTTGTGAGAATAAATTCTTCTGTCTCAGAAACCCACACCATAACCGCGGGTGTTCCCCAAGGCTCCATTTTAGGGCCAATTTTATATCTGTTATATACCTCAGATATTCCTCAACCCGTATCTCCTAATGTTGTGATGCTGAATTATGCTGATGATACATTAATTTACTCTAGCAGCAAATTTGTTAAGGCTGCAAGAAACCGCATTAACAACTTCCTCCCTAACCTATCATCATACTTTAATAAGTGGAAAATTCACCTTAATCCAAATAAAACGCAGCTCATAGTGTTCAAGGGCAAAAACGAGCACTGTACAAACAACACTAGACGTTGCCACAACAAAATTAAGATTCAACTGAACAATACTCTGATAAAACCCTCCAAAACCCTAAAATATCTGGGAATCACTTTTTCTAATAACTGGTCTTTTTCCTCACACATTAAAAATTCCCTTCAAAAAGCCACAATTCAGCTTAATCTCTGTAGAAGAGTAATGTGGAAACCTAATAGTCTCTCTCACAAAGTCAAACTGCTCATTTACAAACAAATTATCAGGCCCACACTCACGTACGCGTGCCCATTGTGGTACCATATCACTCCCTCCCAAATGGAGAAATTACGAGTATTCGAAAGAAAATGCTTTAGGTATGTCTCTGGGTTACATCGTCGTCCTAACTCCTATAAGTACTATAGTAACGTCGAACTCTACAATACCGCTGGTATTGAGCGCCTCGATAGACGATTCCTCGAACTGTCTATCAAATTTATCGACAACCTACAAAATAATCCCAATCCCATAATAACCTCGCTCTTAGAGACCCCTCTAGATATCAGAACTAACTATCCCAACTGTCTCCACACCAGAGCTATCTTCGTCTCAGGCAGACTGGTAAATGATTCAAACGAGATCATATACCACAACACCGAAGTTACCCCTAACCAGTTCAAATACTGTAACGTCCAACCATTCTCCAACATCCTACGCTTTTCCAACGAACAACCGGAGAGAAATACTCTACCTCTAACCCATAACTGACCTCATTCCACATCCTTTAATTCATAAATCCCATTAATTATAAAACTTTGTTTTGTTTATAGCTCATTTTATAATAATCAGACTAAGTTAGGTTAAGTTATATTTATATTTATATTTAGGGTTAAGTTTAGATTAAGTAAAGTAAAAATAAGAAATTCCTGGTTTTCTGACCTTTTCCAGGAAGACGAAACCCTACTAAATGTATAAACACCCATCTATCCTGTAACTCTTAAAACATTGTTTGGAAAATGTATTATAATAATAATTACATGTAAGCAATTGTCACGAATTTAATTTTAAGTCACTGTATTACTTAAATGTACAAATTTTAATTATGGTTAATAAATACAGTTTAAAAAAAAAAAAAAAAAAAAAAATGATCTCCGGGCCGCAGTTTAAATTCGTATCTTGTCCCTGGAGGAGATACCCCAGTGGGAGAAGAAATAAAATCTGAAAACTAAAACAACCCGGTTTTTCATTTCACCTGGCCTGGAAGACCAAAAGAAGAAAAGGACATTCGACCCATATCTAAGGACGTTGCTCTTCCCTTTGGACTCAAAGGAAGCACGGCAAACGAACCCTGTTGTGCGACAGGTTTTCGGGAACTTTTATAAGAGATCTCTTAGTCCTTTTAAGGATTAAGACACACGCTCCCCGAAACCAGAAGTACAACAAGTGGACCCATGGGAATACGGTTCCATCTCTGTGTCATTCTATATGGAGACACTTTTAGATCTTGCAAACGCTAGGTAAAGAATATCATTATACAAACAACTCTGGAAATAGAGTGTACATCGGTAATTGTAAACAGTCTGCCGACACTCCGACACTCCAAGCCATATTTTTTCTCGTGCACTTAAAATGCCCGTTAGCACAATGACAAATTGTCTTTAACCTGTCAAAAAACAACGTTGCCAACAAAATGTCATCAACGATACTCGATCGCTTTTAACGGAAGTCTAGTGAGTTTGTACCAACCAACCAATCAGATGAGATGATGTCAAATGTTTGCTTTGTTTTCATTTCAGTGCGTTGACAGTGATCGTGGGTGTTCGCCTAATTGTACGTCTTCTTTAACAACTGTGTAAAGTGTAGTACGATTGAAATTATTTACAATAATTCGTGATGCGTATTTTCAGGAATCGGCTGGATATTCAACAAAAGTCTCTTGCTAATTTGCCTTAGTTTGGGATTAATGCAGTGAGTGAGTTGATGAATCTAATGTGTGAGTGAATGACAATTTAAAAAATGGACATTTTGCGAGGCGGAGACCAGCTATGACATCAAACAAAACTTTCGATCAGTGAGTTCTTTATAATTCTTTTTAAGTTGAAATAACTCTAAAGTGGGTTTTCAAGAAGTATATTTATTTTAACATGGTTTATTAGAACAAGAGCAAGAGACGATTTTCACTGGTTTCGATTCTTGTCAAAAAAGAATTACTCCTTTTGAGTACATAGATATTTATTAGGTATGTGGGTACAATTTCGTCTTTTTTTGTGAAAGTTAAACTATTATGTAAAGCATGTCGGCGTACCGCAGAAAATGTAAGAGAACGTGAGATCTCTTTAGAGGATGTAAGTCATGGAATCGCAAGTTTGGCAAAATGGTCCAAAGAAGGCTGATTCGATGAACCTTTCCTAAACGTTCATGGGAATCTGCGAGATAATGATGTCGTTGGTTGCTGATCAGACGAGTTACCCCCTGTCGCAGGGTGTGGTATTAGCTGAATGGCTAATGTCATTGGGCACTGGATTGACTACGCGATCGATCTCGTCGGTCTTTGGGATTCTCGCAGGATCCAGCGCGTAGTTTGCGAAAGTAGTAAAGGGTCATTGGTGCAGATCCTAGTGTATCATGATCGTATCGTAGATCACATGTTGCCACTGGAGTTGGGAGTACTACTATAGCGTTTCCGATGATAGTGGGATTCGAACCGACGCTATCACGGTTAGCATCTCTAAAATATAGAACCAAAGCTCAACGCATCAGGCCACTGCCGCGTGTACAAATTCGATTTCTAAACTCAAGTACACCCAGCTGATGTGTTGGTATGTTATTGCTTTGGTACACGGCTCTGATGCTTTTGCTTATTCGAATATCCTTTCGGTGTTCTTCACTATTTGCTTGTATATTGTGTGTGTGTATTTGTTAGAAACGGCACACTGCCACAGTTATTCGTCAGTTAAATCTAGTGTGCAATGTTATTAGATTATAGCGTGCGATAATTCTAGGAACATTGAAGCTATTGTCGCCCAGGTGACGATCACCGATTTTCATTTGTCCTGAAATATATGAATCGTCGATAGTTTCCTCTTTGTAAACGCCCTATCTTTTGATATTTTGGATTGTTTTTCTATTCGGCTAAAAGTTAAAAGATCAATTAAACGACCGTCTCTAAGACAACTTCTTGAACATGAATAGTCAATGTTGTCCATGCTTATAAGGTAATTACAAGTAAAAAGAAAAGAGAGACCCATACGGGCGACGACTAAACGGCGATGATGAGTTTAGGTAGAAATAGAATAAACCCTAACATAACTTAGTTAGTAAATTGACCAATTTTATTAGTTTGTCTTTACTCTCTCTAAGAGATCTGTTAGGGCGAGTGATAGTGATAGTACAGAAGGTGCTGCGACTCAATGATACGGGGCGTGGCGTGATTAAAGATGACTTGAATTAATTTGAAGTGGGTGACACTTTAGGGTTTGAAGGGCAGATCGAGAATTGTGACTTGATGAAAGAGGGAACGGCGCCTGGAAGAACGTATAGAACTACGTCGTTGTTGTAGATGTGGGTATTGTGCGTAATCATATAGATATCCCATTGACGTAGATGCATATGAATCTATGGAGTTTTTTGTTTTGATTTATATCCACATTTATTTAACAAATTATTTACATATTTTACTTAAGATTAAATGTTAATTTCTATTTTACAAATATCATTCTTACATTAACTTACTGGCTCTTCGCAAGCACTCTAAATTATACATTATTATTTTTCTTATGCCTTTCGACGTACATTAATCTATCGAGTCCTTTCAGTTGAGAAGTCGAGGATTGTCGAGGGAGTGCTGTGTTCAGGTGCTGGCCTGCAATGTGACGAGATACCGTTGGCGTAGGTGGCTCAGTCGATCGAATAACTTAGGTTGATCAACCGAGAGGCAGCGCTTACCAAGGCGGACGTCCCGCGGACGACGTAAAATCGGAACGTTGCCGTAGGTCGCAGTGCTTGACAATAGGATAGAGCTCTGGCATCTTGCTTGATACGGCGGCACTTCAAAGGGAGCCAGAATACTGTCACCGCATGTGATGATGGGTTGTCGAGAGCTCTAATCAGGACTTGATCTGCGAGAATTTTCAGACAGGATGATCGAGAACCAAGCTGAAAATGACATTGAAGACCAGTTATACTATGTTGGTGAGGTAAAGTAGTTGCCGGAGGACAGGGCCGGTGTGTCTAAGTAGAGTGGTTTGGGAAGACAGAGTATCGCCATCTTATTTCTGATTGATCACCGTGTCACAAGCCTGCCGGTAACCAACCTTCTGCGATGAATATATGCGGTTGAAATGCACAACACGTTCTTGCTGGCACTCAGGACAGGAACTTAAACATATGTGATGAACAATCTCAATCAAACCGCGATCTGTTTCGCCAAGTCACTCGAATGCGAAACTTCCTGTGCGGCGCCTTCAAGCGGTTTAGATTTCCGGAATTGTGTGCAGGCGGATCAAATGGACATGTTTTTGTTTAGATACGTGTTCATTTTCGGTTTTAGGTTCTAAGATTTAAAAGTGTTAATTGCACATACCATACATGTGAAGATATGCATTGTGCTTTTTGGATTCTAAGGAATTGAATTCAACGTTCGAGAATTGAACGTTTGGTCCAATTTGCTTGACATTGAATTCAAAGTTGATTTAGAAATATGGATGGAATTTTTATAGGTGGGTAAATTTGTATGTTGGAGGGAAATGGTAGGGCTTCTTGGAGCATTACACATTACGTTTTATTCAGAGTATTGTCCATTACTAGACACTACTTTTTCCCATCTTTCTGGAAGCATCCTGATACCACGTCTGAAGAACTCTTCTCCTTTTGAGTATATCCATCGCATTTTTTGGTATCTTCATATGTTGTAAAGTGCTGCTCGGACAGACCATGTGCAATGGATCAAAATAAGTGATAATCAGAAGGGGCAAGGTCTGGTGAATACGGCAGGTAGGGTAGGACTTCCTAATGAAGTGTTTCCAAATTGTTTTTCCTCGGCACCGGAACAGGAGAGGGTATTATCATGGAGAAGAATAATTTTGTCATGTCTAGAGTAGTAATGGACGCGTTTTTCCTTGGGTGCTCGGCTCAATCTAATTAGCTGTGTTCAGTAGAGAACTCCAGTGATGGTTTTACTCGGTTTCAGCAATTCATAATACACGACACCAATCTGATCCCACTAAATACATAGTATGAGTTTTTTCCCATTAATATTCGGTTTGGCTGTCGATGTTGAAGCATGGCAAGGTGGTCTTGCCAGTGATTATATGATGCAAAAAACTCTCCTTTTTTTCTTGCCTCACAAGCAGCTATTTCACTTATGCAAAGTCGGCGGTCAACATTTCTCGTCTTCAGTTCGTATGGAACCCAATTTCCTTGTTTTTGAATCATCCCTAAGGATTTTAAAGATGTGAAATTGCTTGTTGAGTTACATTTAATGTACGTGCAAATTTATTTTGCGTTTGGGATGGACCTTCCTCCAATATTCCTTCCAATTCGTACACTTTCGTTCTTTGTCTTCCACGTCAAACTCACCGTTTTTAAACTTTTGAAACCACTCACGACAACTTCCCTCACTGAAAGCAGCCTCACCATATGCTTCTGCCAGCAATCGATGCCCCTCAGGGGTAGATTTCTTCAAATTAAAAAAGTAAATCAGAAGTTCCCCCAAAAGACGCTTATTTGGCACAAAACTAAACATTTTTTCACAAAAAAAAAATTATGTAAAGCTGATACAAAGTCACAAATATTTTGAGGTTATGTTGTTATCACGTATTCAAATTATTCCAACGCCGGAAACTTATTTGTACACCTAATCTATTTTTATATACCCACAATCTGGCCACTTCCTTCTCGTGGCAAGACGACAACATAGCAGTAACCGCAATATTCAGGAATAGACTCAATAGAAAATTGTTCTTTTCAGAAAAACGCAGTCATAAATATGTTTGTTAGAAAAAGTTTACTTTGTTATCCATTCACTGTTTGATACATTTTTTGTATAATTGTTTTTATCTCGATTTAAAGGAGAAAAAAACCGAATATCGATTTGGAAACTTTTCCACATTCTTTTACACAAACGGATAAAGTGGAAAAACATTTAAAACAATACATTATGCGGAGAAAAAGGCCACAAAGCAATGTGTTGTAAAGCACAACCCAAATGCATGCTCTGCGAATCAGGATGCGAAGGCGGTAACCACCACTCAACCGGGAGTTACAAATGCCGAGCATTTAAAAACGCGATGTCCAATCTTCTCAATAAAAATGGACAGGTTTAAGTGCATTCAAATCAACTTAAACCTTTGTGGAGCCGCACAGGATCTCCTTTCCCAAACGGTTAAGGATTGAGCAGTACAGAATGCCTAGTACTGGTATTGTTACATGGGAGGAAGACAGCAGCGGAACAGCGGCCATCTGTCCAACTGGAGATTCCCCCATGGAAAGCAGAAGTGGCCAGCGGCTGGAAGGAATTGCCTATGCTAAGATCAGAGGAATTCATTTCTACTGTTGTTACGCTCCGCCAAGGTGGCAAATAGAATATTTCAAATGCTTTTTGGACAGAATAACACAAGAATCTAGAGATAAGAGCCCTCTTATAGTTGCTGAAGATTTCAACGCTTGGGCAGTAGAATGGGGAAGCACAAGGACCAACAGTAGAGGCCAGGCACTACTTGAAGCCTTCACAATCCTAGATGTGGTGTTACTTAATGATGGTATCGATGACACCTTCATAAACGAGAGAGGCCGGTCCAAAATCGACATCACATTTGCCAGCTGCATGTTGGCAAGAAGTATGGAGTGGCGAGTTTTGGACACCTACACCCATAGTGACCACCAAGCCGTGATGTACGAAATATTACCGCACTGGCAAATTTGCGAAGAAAGCCCAAAAAATGGGTGGAAAGAGAAGGACCTCGATGCGGAACTGCTCGATTAAATACTGGAAGACCAAATCGCACAGTTTGACGCACAGGCCGATGCGAACAGGCAGACTGGAAAAGTCATGAAGTGGCTAACTACCGCATGTGATGCTTCTATGCCACGAAAAAGACAACCAGCAGTAGCTATCAAACCGGTGTATTGGTGGAAGTCAGAATCGCCCATGTGCGATGGGAGTGCAACAGGTTAAGACGCTTGCAACAAAGATCAAGAAACCGTAACACCTACCCACAGTTGCATGCGGAATTCGTCAACAAACGGAAAGAGTTTGGGAATGTGATCCACAAAAGTAAATATGATGCGTTCTGCTCCCTAAGGGATGAATTAAATAACAACCCATGGGGCAGCGCTTACAGGATAGTCATGAAAAGACTACAGAGCAACAGTAGCCAAATGCAAAAAAGGAAAAGTGACATGGCCAGAATCGTTGCTGTCCTCTTCCCACACTGTGATGAGGTATTGAGAGTGCAAGAGCAGTGGAGGATCACTGAAGGAGAGATACCTCCCGTGACCACCGAAGACGTACTCTTGGCTGCAAGGGTAATCAGAAAAAACAAGACCCCGGGACTGGATGATATCCCTAACGCTGTAGTGAAGACTGCTCTAACAAAAAGCCGGAAGTCTTCAGCAGTCTCTTCACAACCTGCTTTCAAACAGGACAATTTCCTAAACGATGGAAAAAACAGCGGCTTGTGCTTATACCAAGGGGTGTCAAGAATCCAGAAGAGCCGCCGTCTTATCGCCCGTTGTGCATGCTGGACACAACAGGAAAACTGCTTCAGCGAGTAATTGCCACTCGCCCGCAACAATTCACTGATGGGACATCGGGGTTCTCTGAATCGCAGTACATGTTCCGGAAAGGTAGATCAACCGGTAAGGAACTATCTGTGATGTGCAATATCGCTCGCAATGCGATAGCTGGAGCACGATCGGTAGGAGGTACGACAAAACATTGCGCGGTGGTGACACTAGATGTTAAAAATGCATTTAACTCGGTGAATTGGAATCGGATTCTGGAAGCGATGAGCGATCTACAAAGTCTCACCCTATTTGGTGCGTATATTAGGAAACTATCTGTCGGATAGAAGACTGCTCTATGACACAGATGAGGGAGCACAGAAATATAAAATAACAGCGGGAGTACCTCAGGGATCTGTATTAGGTCCGCTGTTATGGAATATCATGTATGATGGTGTGCTCAGAGTCAGTGTACCGGAAGGGGTTAGAATCATTGGGTACGTAGATGATTTGGCAATAGTAGCCAAATAACATCTAGATGACCTGGAGAGTATTTGCTCCCAAGCAACCCAGAGCATTAAATGCTGGCTAGATATGGCCGGACTGAAACTAGTTGGACATAAGACGGAGGCAGTTTTAATAAGCTGCCGCAAGAAAGTTGAACACCTTGATTTGGAAATAGAAGGACAAATAATCAGATCCAGTCTCCGTATTAAATATCTTGGTGTTATACTCGACAACAGGTTGAGCTTCAAGGAAGGCCTGAGGAAAACGAGTGAAAAAACGGCAAGACTATGCAAAGTTTTTGGGAGACTGCTACCCTATATTGGAGGACCCCACCTCAACTAAAATGTATGCAGCTCACATATGGGCAGGAGCCGCACAGTATAAGTCATACATGAGGGGAGTGATCTCAGCGTAGAGACTGGCATCACTAAGAGTATGCTGTGCATTTCGAACGGTATCCGAAGATGTCATAAATGTTTTGGCCGGGAGGACACCACTTGACATTGCAGCTAAAGAAAACGCTGCATCGCATAAAGTCTCCCAAGAGAATCGTCGGAGCATGCCCTCACAGTTAGAGCTCTGAAGCTTAAGAGAATGGCAACGAAGGTGGGATTCTTCCGCCAAAGGAAGATGGACCCACAGCACGATACCTGATATGGAAACATGGGTGAAAAGAAAACATGGCGAGCTGAATTACTACTTGACTCAGCTAATATCAGGATATGGATGCTTTCGGCAATACTTGCACAAGTATAAGCATGTGTATCACCCATACTACTTGTATTGCGAAGGCAAAATATAAAATGCGGAACACGTACTCACCGAGTGCGTGAGATTCGAGACCGCACGAACGATTTTGGAGAGACACACGAGACGGACAGTTACTCCGGCTGGAGTAATAGAATACATGCTTAGTTCAAAACAGGCATGGTCCGTAACCAATGGTATTCTCTGTGAAATGATGCAGCAGTTGCGACGTGACGAGCGGAGTAACAGGTAAACTCCGTTCGCCCCGCGATGAAATATCTAAAAGAAAGTTCCGCGGGGATCAACGGGAATATGAGCCTGGCGGGAGATGGTTTTAGTCGGTAAAAACCCGGCATGCCTCTGGATCGGTCTAGAGGTATCTTTTGAAGATTTCCGCCTGCCTACCGAAACCAAAAAAAAAAAAAAAAATTGGTGTAACATTAGTTTAGACTTATAAATAATATGACATTATTGAGAGTATTAAATCAAAGAAAACAAAGATTATTATTGTTCTTACGAATGCATATATAAAAATTATTTAAGGTAAAATTGTAATAAGGTAAAAGCTGAGTTTGAATGGTCAAATTGGGTTCTTATTGTCAACTGAAAAAAAGGTGGTGTTTTATTGTCCTTTCAACATTTTCGATTATCGCTTAGTATCCGCAATGTATGTTGGCAAACTCACCGCAAAACAATAAAATTGCCAACACATATACGTCAATCTATGGTTTATTAATATTTTATTGCATTGTGCAGCTATAAATTAAAAAATAGTGTGACTACTATCCAATTGTGGTGTACATTCAAGTGAATTGAATTCGCAAAAAAGAAAAAAGAAAACAAACAAATGAAATATCGGGGAAGAATTATTGAAACTCTATACACAGTTGTCGTCGCAAATTCTAGTCTATATACTAGGAGCAGAATAGCAAACTGTTTCCACACAAAACAAACACATGAACCCAACGATTTTTATTGCCGTTTAATGGACATCCTATACAAACTTTACTTCCATACATCAAATCCACCACTGTGCAAGACACTTTGCCCAGGACCAAGAAAAATAAACTAGAAAATATTAAGGTTGGAACAGGAAAAATTATTCCATGGATAACGAGGAGATTCAGAAAGTCAGGCAGAACGATGACCTTTAAGAGAGGGTGTAAACGGAACATATTATATTAGTTAAATTTCAATGGGTCCTTAACCGTTAAGTTTGCTATATGGCATCCCATATATTTCGAAAATTTAATATTACTGGATAGATGTCGGGAAAACGGCATAAATAGTAGAGAGGAAAAAAGAGGTTACGGCCCATAGAATATGAGCCCGAAATGGCTTTCATGACATTTCAAAATATCGTAAAGATTTTTAATTTATTTTTCGAAGACTAAGGAAAGTAATATTCTTTGAGTTATCACAATTCGAATCTAGCACATCACATTGGGTGACTATGTATATACACATTTGTCACATCCCAGTCTTGTCATGGACAATAAATTTCAGGCCATTAATAAGAGGATGGAAGAACTTGTTATTCGTTTCCATTTTCAATAACATTTTATTGAACGCACATGTGATTCAAATTCGAGCAAACATTACTAAATTATTCCACAAATATTTCCGTCACTGATTCGGTAAATCTCGACTTCGTGACAATTGTCCTAATAGGTGAAATAAAGGACCACGTTACAAAGCAGCTTTAAATCAAGTGCGGAATGGTTTACAGTGAAACCACGTCAATGACTCCTAAATGACCAGCCATTTTTTTTAATATACTTCTCTCGGGAGAGGCGAGCCTATAGCGCTGACACGGCGCCCCAAGATGCCACCAAATAGCCGTTGCAGTTCTTCTTGAACAGTTGCATGTTGTAATGCTCTGGAAATACTCGCGCAGGGAGGGACTTCTACAGCTTCCCCGCTCTGTAACGGAATGTGTTCTGATGCAGGGTGGCATATGTCGGATTGTCTCGTGGGGTGCATATAAAACGAACTGCGCGGAACAAAACCACGAATCTCCGAAGAATAGTACCGGTGGTAATATCTGTAAAACAGACAGTTCTGATACGCGCATTCGATACCGACTGTAGTCCCGAAGTTAGTGCCGTGTCCCCGATCAGGCACATCGCTCGTCTCTATATGACCTCAAGTAGGTCGACTGTATGTTTAGGAGCAGAGCTCCAAACATGAGAGCAATATTCGAGCGCGGGTATAATTTGGGATTCATTCAGGAGAAGAAGTTGGACCGGAGTAAAATATTTCTTGGCTCTAAAAATAGAACTCCTCTTACCAGAGATCGACCTGGCGATATTCGATACGTTTTTATTCCACGATACATTCCCACAAACCGTGACGCTGAGCAATTTCATGCCTTCCCCAGATTCGAGGGCGTAGCCATTCATCATTAGCTGTGCAACCGATTATCCACTTTTCTTTGCGAATGCTGCATATTGTGTCTTCGTTGTATTGAAGTCGATGGGATTGGCCTTTCCCCACTGCTGGATCTTATCTAGAACCATATTCAGAGAGTTGATACGGCTACATCTCAGCTGACGCAACGTTGATGCATTAATCGCCCGGTCACTCGAAAAAGAGAAAACAAGCGTACTATCATCCGCAAAACTGAAGACCCTCTTATCCGTTGATCCCAACAAATCATTTACGTGTAGCAAAAACAAGGTTGGAGCCAAAATAGAACCTTGAGGTTGTTACGCACTAAACCCCTCCATCAAAACATGCATACCGGGCCAAGCCCCCTTCAATTTGCGATCACATTATGTGAATCCCCTTAAAATCATTAATTAACCCAAAACACAAAAATTCCTTAACGGCATCGCTAAAAACTAAAACCATCAAGTACAGATGTACTCTATGGCAGCACCGTTTCCTTTAATCCCATTCAAGGAAACATTTCCTAAACGGAACAAGGGTCGCCGACCATAAATACATTTGGTGGTATTTTGAAGAAGGAGTCGAGTGTGAGTCGTGGAACGTGGAACGTGACGGTGCTATTTTGCTATGGGAATGTAGTGTCGCGCACATTTAATTTTAAAAATCAGTTCGAGTTGTTAGGCCGAACCTATGGCCGATTTATTTAATTAAGTTCCGATACTGACTAAAAAACTTAAAGTTTCACGAGTTGAAGTGGTCAAATGAATAAATACATTAAAAGGACAATTATTCGTCCTGTTTTACTGTTGAGAAGCAAGAAGTATTTGCGAATTGCCGCTACAAGCTAAAGAGCAAAGGCGAAATCAAGTAAGATTGGGACGAAAGGAGTTCACTACTATCGATTGAAGCGGTGATCTAAGTTTCCCAGTGGCGCAGCAACTTCCACGGTGTAAATGCTCGGCTCGGATATCAAAAACTGATTCAGGGCTTTTGTATAATCACCTCAGGCATCCTCCACTCGCGTAGATTCCTCGACGAGTTGAGTCAAAATGCGGCTAACAGCGAACATCTCCGCCAGCCTCTCAGGCTAGTTAGTTCTGTTGGAATGAACCAACCCGCTGGAATTGTCTACATTGAAATCGCTAAGGACGAGCATTTCAGAAGTCGGGTGGTTGATATGTATCTCCTCGACGGTACGTGAAAGATGGTCGATTTGCGTTCTATATTGCAGTGCTGACTAAGAAGACCGAGCTTTGGATGTTCTTCACGAATGGCCAGAATTTTCTACCACCCGTGGGAGAGTGTAGTTTTTTTTTGCCTCACTCTCTGGTCATGCAAGAACTTTGCGCGGTGAATATACGCATTGCAGTTGTGGCATCTCTAACAGATACACACAATTCACAAGCAAAATAGTGAAGGACACCGAACGAAAATCGGATAAAAAAATACATCAGAACCGCATACCTTGCGATAATATAACAATTCACATCAGTGGAGTGTAGTCGAGTTTAAAAATCAAATTCTAAACACGGGCAGTAGCCTGATGGGTAACGCTTAGGTTCAATTTTTGGTGATCCAAACTGTCATAGCGTCAGTTCGAATCACACGATCTTCTTCACTATTATTTCAAACGCTATACAGTCATTTCTATCTCTCTTAAATCTTGTCCGGTTTTCCTCAGTATTGTTTGATTTATACAACCAAAGCTCAACTCTTTAGCCTTAATGGCTTCTCTGCGCCGGGCATCGAACCACATATTCTTCTTGGGTTTGATACTCTTTACTCTCTGTGGAATAAAAGTTTGCATGCAAAGCAGAATCGTGTCTGTCATTGTGTTCGGTATAGAGTCAACATCGTTATTGAAGACAAATAACGACCAATTTAACCTCCCAAAAAAAGTCGTTCAGACCTTCCCAGTTGGCTTTCTCATAGAACCATACTCTTCTTTTGGGAGTTTTCTCGTTAGCGTTGCTGGAAATCTAGTTGACACGACACAGTGATCTGAAGTGCCCAAGGGTGAAGAAACTTCAATTGTGTTTTTGTTTGGGTTAGTGGTGGGAAACGTAATAAGCCCGTGTTGGTTCATTGAGTAGTTGAGTTAAATTATTTGATTACCGGGTCGCTTGTGAAGCATGGAGGGGAGACGACCGCTCGAAAGATCCACCAGTTCTTCAAAACAATATGGGATAAGGAAGTCACTCCGGAAGAATGGAAAACCTCAATAGTTGTCCCGATTTTCACAAAAGGCGCAGATCTGACAGCGAAAACTACGCAGGAATATCATTAGTCCCAACCACATACAAAATACTAATAAATGTCTTACTGGCGAGAATCACATCGTAGGCAGATGAAATATTGGGAGACTACCAATGCGGATTCCGAAGGAACCGGTCAACAAGCGTCCAAATGTTCAGAGTAAGGCAACTGCTGGAAAAGAAGTGGGAATACGGAGAGACGGTCCATCAACTGTTCGTTGACTTCGAAAAATCCTACTACTCAGTCGCAAGGCAAATACTTTACCATTTTGTAGTTGAGCTGGGAATTCCCGAAAAAGATGCCACCCTCATTCAAATTTGCATGAACGGAAACAAAGGGCGAGTTAGAATAGAAAGCCACCTCTCAGAACCATTTGAAATCCGGGACAGACTAAAATAGGGAGACGGACTAAAACAGGAGGATGTCCTCTTACCGTGTCCTTTTAACCTTGTGATCGAGTATGTCATCAGACAGGTACAGACGACAACATGGCCGGATCATGCCTGAACGAGGTGACAAAAATTCTCGCATATGCGGATGACATCGCCGTTCTGGGCGAAAATCTAGAAATTGTAAGTAAAAAATGTGAAATCATCATGCAAGCGGCAGAAGAGGTGGGCCTAGAAATAAATGAAGACAAAACAAAATACATGATTACGGCGAGAGCAGGTGGACCTCAGGGAACACGTATAAACGTCAGAGGCAAGATATTTGAAAAAGTTAAAGAAAAGAATTTAAATATCTGGGAACGATAGTGCATTCCAGTAACACAGTCAGTAAACTGCTGAAATCCAAACTGCTATCACGTAACATAAAGCTCCGTGTCTTAAGAACCATAATCATACCGATTGTTGTATAAGGATGCGAAACATGGGCTCTCACAAAACGGGAAGAGAACAAATACCGCGTATTCGAGAATAAAGTCCTAAGGGGTATCTTTGGCGGCAAATATGACGAAAAGGCAGGACAATGGCGGAAACTCCACAACCACGAACTGGAAAAGCTATACCACAAGCCGACATTAGTGAGAGTAATCAGGTCGCGAAGATTAAGATGGGCCGGACATGTAGCGCGAATGGGCAACGATAGGACCGTGCGTAGAATTTTTGACAGTAGAGCAACGGGAGAGAGCCCGGTAGGGCGGCCACGACGGAGGTGGGTGAACTATGTTAGGTTTGACCTTGAGCAGATCGGATCGCCTGGTCAAGCGTGGAAGGAGAGTGCACAGGACAGGAAAGATGGCGGAGTCGACGCGGCGAGGGCATGAACTTCGGGGTTCCTTCAGGCCAATAAATAATAATAATAATAATGTACGAGTATGTAGCTAGACCAGGATGTGGAAAGAACAAAGGCACTAACTTATGTTATTATCTGAGTCTCGCAAAGTGCAAAGATTGCTGGTTTCTGGTTAGAGACGTGGGCAGACACAGAGAGGAAATTGCATCTTAAGCCGCGCACTTTACAAAGATCGACGTGAAATTCCCGTTCCATTGAAAGGGATTGACACAGAAAACTAATACCGCCTCAGAAAAGGATGCAAGTTGGACCCGGCGATAGATAAGCGAAAACAACCACTACAGGTGTTATGCCATTGTAGTAGGTGCCCCACTAGATTCTCTCTGAAATCTAGGTCACATCCCTTCCATGACGAATATTATCCCAGTCAAACACCAAAAAACTCTCCAAAGATTATAAGTCAATCGAGAGTATCGAAGGCTGAGAGACACAACAGAGATGCGAAAAACAGGAAAAACAAAACGCAAGAAAAGGAAAGGATATAAGGATTTTCCGCACTTTACACCTTCACACTATTTTCACACTACGGTGGGAATCCCATAGATATCACTTCACTACACTTGGACACGTGTGTGATGGTCTGTTTGTTTACTTCGCATCCGACAGGAGACGTCGCGCGCGCTAATGGCGCAATAGGGTAGTTGTGTTTACTTAAGATACTTTAAACGGATTGTACAATTGATCCGTTAGTACGGATCACAAGACAGAAGCGCACGAGATAGATGTGGATTTTCATAATTATTCCACAAAATCACAATTTTGTTTTATTCTTAATTATACTTTATTTTTCAATAACTTAATGCACTATTTTTGGGTTATATTAAATTGTCTCCGACCGGAGGTTAGTGGACGATTGAATCTTCATTTCAACTTAAAAACTATTTCAACTCGAAACAACAACTAGTGTTAACATATTCGAGATAAGATTTGATAAAGCGAATTGAAATTGGGTATTGTTTACATATTTGGAATAACGTAGGATGAAGGAACTGGATTTAAGTATTGGTTGCATATTTGAGATAACATAAGATAAAGATATAGATTTGAAATATTGCTTACAATGTGTGAATGCAATCTAAACAAGATTTAAGATAATGTTATAATACTATATATTGGGAATTAAGATAAATAGGTTGGGAGGAAATTATTTGTATTCTTATTTTCTGCTTGTTTTGTGGTTAGGCTTTTGATGATCTTATCGTGTGCATAAATTAGCGGACACTTGGGTGGTAGGTATAGTTGACATAACCCACGTGCTGAATCGTTCGCGGTTAGAGTTCGAATATTTTATAGATAGCACCATATTTCCGATGAAGGATTTTTAGTCTTAGACTACGATTTTATGGAATACGGTTCCATCGATGATTATTGGCCACGTTGTATAGTTGTTACCGGTCGAGTCATCATCATCATCGGCACTACAACCGAGATCCGGTCTTGGCCGTATTTAGCAATTCTCTCCATTGGCATCCGGTCCATATCTGAGATTTGTTAAATTGTCGATAATAATTCTTGTTTCCGGGCAAGGGTTATTAACCTTTCTCAGGATGTCGCTGCATGCATTGGTTCACTACTTGGGGGGTGCCAAAGTTGCTATTCAGAGGGGTGTCACGTGGAGACTGCAGGTCAACTTGGATTGAACAGGGACAAGGATCGTCCTGACCACCGGGTTGAAAGCCGAGATTTTGCCGTGTATGCCCCCCCCCCCCCCCACTTTCCGTTCGAGTATTACATTCAATTTTATTACCTGTTTAAGTATACAAGCTACACAAATTGAATAGTTAACAATGTGCAATTGTCCAGTACATCATCATCATCGACACTACAACCGGCATCCGGTCTCGGCCTTATTGAGCAAGTCTCTCCACCGGTATCCGGTCCTTATCCGAGACTTGTTAAATTGTCCATAATAATTTGTTTTTCCGGGCACGGTTATTGTCCATTACATTTACATTTAATTCCGTATATTAAAGGGATCGTCTTAAGAGGTAGATATATACGAAATTGCATTCCATTTGAAAGCCATTAAAAAAGAACGTGGCTATTTAACATTAAAATCGCCCTATAGTTGTACATGCATTTTCCATATAATACACGTGGTCGCTGGTATTCGTCTGATAGCTGGCCCCTTATTATTTATCTACGGTGCGAAAATATAGTCTTTTAGTATAAGACACTGAAAGTTTATGGCGTCCACCTGTTGACATACTCCTATCGAAGTGGTACAATATGTTAAGTAGATAAATTTTATGAATTTTCTATTAGGTCTCCGCTTTCCTGGGAAGGTATTAACTCTCATTGCAGCCGTAGTCTACTCTAACGTTGACAACCCTTATTCGAATAACAGAAACTTGCTTTTTTATTTGAAATGGAAAGTTTACTGGGGTCCACAGTTATCATATTTCAAATACCAGGTTATAACTTCTTTCCACCAGGTATGCATATTTTTCAAAGACTTTTACATTATGGGGTGGAAAGTGAATCCGAAAAATAACAGAAACTCCGAATATTTTGTACCGTTTTGCCCTAGTGCGCTGAATCGCATACAATATAATGGAGCTTTCAGGCGACTGATAACCATCACCCAGCGAAAAGATACTTCTGCGCCTAGTTTTATTGATCTTAGATTCAGTCTTGTGCGAGTGGTCCTCCCGGTCAGATGCTGAATTCGTTATACAAGTTTATTTACGGGTAACATCAGCTGGGTATTGTGGTGATTGGTATTGCAGTGGCTACACCAACAACAACCGCAAGTATCACAACACTTTTCACCCTCTTCACTTGGGGTTGAGAGTTATACTTAAGGAAAAATACTGACAGCGATTATCGGATCTAATGTGAGTGTAAAACGTTCAACTTGCTAGTCTAAAGGAGTCAGCCGTTCAAAGGGAAGCGGAGTCAAGTATTTGAAAATGACGTGAATGCCGTCACTGTGCTTCCTGTCGATTTAACTGTGGTATTGAGATTTGTTTCTTTAAAGGCGATTGAGAAGAGAATCTATTACGTCAAAAACGGTGCCTCGACCTCGGTTAGTGATTTGCTCGTTTACAGTTTGTGTATCTTGTATTTTCAAGCTCGTCTGTGGGTGTTCTTCGTGTGATTGGTGTATAAGACTTAACTTTGTTCCCTTTAGTTTCTCAATCACCTGGTTTCGTCCTTCGTAGACATCTCGCTATAACTGAAATCATTTCAAAAATGTATAATTTTCCAGTTGTTTGTGTTACATCGTTTAAACTGGCGGAACTGTGAAGGCTCGTGATTATAAAATTAAAGAAAGAAGTTAAAAAAATATAAATCTTTATGTATATTGAACCTCAGCTTAATGTATCAATATTAAGGGAATGAAGAATATCCTTTGGATAATATTTACCAAATTATTCATATTGAATTTGTGACGTCATGTCTGTTAAGTTTTTTGACAAATTTAAACGTACCTCCTCTCCTTATCAACATCAAATTGAACACCAACGACAGTGTCAACAACAAAACCAACAGAAACGGAATTACTATCCTTTATGCAATACACCGTCAGTGAAAAGAAGTTTTTATAGAAAAACATTAAAGTGCCGTTGGGCCAGTACTTGGACGTTGCCTTCATCCTCTCTACTGTTACACAGTAACCCATGGATAACCTACCCTTGGATATGGATACTTGTGAGTGTAGCGCTTGTGCAGTGCATCTCACCATCGATATCACCGCCACAGAAGAGAGGTAAGGATGTTTTTTAACGGAATTCCCTTTTCTATGTATGCATTCAAAGAAATTCGGTTCACCTTTAAAACAAGAAAACACTGTCTCATAGGCATCGAAGAGGCAGACTCTATGTTATTTATTTATTTATTTTTACAGCTTCCTTATGAAAGATTGTATTCTCGTGCAATAAACTTATTCTATGAATTGCTGAAGTGGGAATCTCAAGTTTAAGTTCGATGCCAATCTATGGATCTTCACTTTAGAAAGAACTCCAAAAAATTCATTGAAAAATTAAAGACGAAATTACCAAGATGCTTTGTCTGGAATAGGATAGCTTCTCGGTGCTCTGTTTACACATTGACTATATTCTGTCGAGCATTCATTCTGTTTTTCTTCTTCTTCTTGTTTTTTTTTAAATTATGACTTTTTTGTCTACATTTTAAAGGTTTTAACGAGGGTTATTAACAGATGGCTCCTCGATAGTATAGTGGTTAGTATACCCGCCTGTCACGCGGGAGACCGGGGTTCGATTCCCCGTCGGGGAGCCTCTGGCGCAAGACTAATGACCTTGCCCAGAAAAAACAAATCATTATGGAAAATTTAACAATGCCTCAGGACTTGCTTAAATAAGGCCAAGACCGGCTCCCGGTTGTAGTGCCGATGATGATGATGATGATTAAGAGATGGAGAGTAATTTTTTGTATACAAATCAATCATCTTCGAGAGTTGTTTTCAGTATTCAGTGTTTTTTCTTTAAGTAAAATTGCAGCTTTTTTTCCCTCAACATATTGTTATTCATTAAAATATTCCCCCTCTTTTCACTTGCTTCTGCAACTTACCGCCTAGAGGCATGATTTCTTTATTTTTTTATTTATGGGTTTTATCTTTGAAAAATTGACAAACTAGAAACACGTCTTAGTGGATGAGTTGGTAAGATTAAAAGTTTAAAGATGTGTTAGCCTTTGCCTCCTCGATAGTATAGTGGTTAGTAACCCCGCCTGTCACGCGGGGGACCGGGGTTCGATTCCCCAACGGGAAGCCTCTGGAGCAAAACTAATGACCTTGCCCGGAAATTTTAGCAAGCCTCAGGACTTGCTAAATAAGGCCAAGACCGGTTCCAGGTTGTAGTGCCGATGATGATGATGATGTTAGCCATACATGAAATGTAATGCCCTCGACAGACCCAAATTGAATTCAAGTGAAATAGAATATAAAGGAAACAAAATCAGATTTGGCGGGGCGAATATCCAGCAACAAGATTATTACAAGATTACAAAATTATTTTTACTACATTTAGAAATTAACTTAACTAGACTTAGACGATGAAGTCTTTGATTTTGAATTAAGTGCTCTGAAGCGACAGTTGTTCAGAGAATGGCTGGGGATAAGTCGGGTGCGGTACATAAAGTTTTCGTTCCGCGTTATGATCATGGAATGGACGAAGGCTAAGAAGATCCCTGACCTCCCTGAGGGGAGATTTGCACTAGTCAACACAGTGAGCCCATTACTTCTTTTGAAATTTTGAAGGTTAATGGAGCTTTCCGAATTCGTATTTGTTGAAAGAAAATGAACATCGCTTACCTACACTGTGGTGCTCAGAGGAGTGTTAAAGATATTTTAACAATTGTTTTTATTATATTTTATTTTCACAAACTCACCCCTAATTTACTCCTTGAAGGAAAAGCCGCTGGTGTGTCTTCGTATCATAGGCACCTGCATCTGTCCTCCACAGTTCCCGAGGTCGTCTGTTTCCTGTTGCTATTGTCTTTGTGGAATTCGAAAAAGAATTTTATTCACTTATCAAATTTTTTGCCTGTATCATCGGCCACATCAGCACTTCAGGCAATTCAGCGCACTCAAACAACAAAATGCATATTCTATTTCAACACTATTTTTTATTCTTGTTTTAATTTCGAACCACAATTGGATTAGTTCCTTTCTTTAACTAACAATTTTTTTTTTCTTATTTTAATTTCGAACCACCAATGAACCGCACGCGCACACGACTCGATTCACTATTGCTTAATAATTTTACTTTTATTACTTTTATTTTTCCGCTGAACGACCGCACGTTTCCACGACTAGATTTCAAGAAGGAGGAAATCTCGTGTCGTTCTTTGTAATATCCTTTTTTGTTCCGCTTCTACGATTGTTATTTCGAGGAAACGGAATGAGGAAGACTATCGCTAATAGGGGTGCTATGGTTAATAGGGACACTATGGCTAATGGGGAGAATATGGCTATGCGCAATATGATTGTGGTTTTTAAATAGGGATTTTAATTTATTTTAATTATTTAACTATTGTATATGGGAATATTCTATTCTAATGGGAAAGTGATGTTTTTGGGTATTAGGAAGGGAAGGATATACATGCGCAGACACGAGATGTTAATTATTATAGGGGGTAATAATTAAACGAATTCAATTACATAACAGGAGTCCGGTGCCAAAAAGGGCGACAACCTATTTGAGTGTCTATCGGGTGAATTCGAAAGGAGGAAGATCTCGCCTAGGAATCATCCCTTTGTTTGTAAGAGTCCTGTGTGAATGTCATAAATTCCTGGTGTCTGTCATGCTAAAGTTGAGTTCAATTGAAGAGAAGTGGACTGTGTACTGAAGGTAGTCTTTTTGATTCCTACACTGTAAGTCGATGTGAGATACGCCGCTGACTGGGCGTTCCTTTGACCTTGATCAAGTGTTGTCCTGAGGTTTGGTGACTGCTCGGACGAACGATCATCTGAAACAACACAATCACGAATGTAATACCTATGGAGATGATCACCTAAAGTCATCACCGAAGATTATCCATTGGCAGGACTCCAAGTTGCATTCGGTGGCTGCCTGGATGAGGAACCCACATCATCGCAAAGTAGTAATCCTTTAAAGTGACCACCTTCCGATCCGTAATCAGCGTGTAAACCTGTGGCGAGTAACGCTCTGCTTTACTTCAGTGACGTTGCAGAAGTAGACACTACCGCGAACACGAGTCTGTTTTCAACTATCGGCATCAGGTCGGGGATGTGCCATGGTTTCTTATCGCACACTTAAGAAAATGTCCCAGTTATGTTCCCACAATGATATTAAACAAGCCTCATTGGATGAGATGATATATCTTATATAATATTGCTGTAATAGTGCCGCACAGCGGCCAAACAATGAATTGTGAGATGGATAAATGTTTTGAAACTTGCAGTCTCCTCGAACTGTGCAGCACTCAGTTACTAATCGAACCGAAAAACACTAAGTTAGAGAAGTATTCAGTGAACAAGAAAACTATTCAGGCCGATAGAAAAACTACAACAATCGGATATAATAACACGAACTTTCGTTACGGTAAGATCAAGCACTAAAAGCCAAGCACTTCTTAAGTGCTTCGCTATATGAAATACCCTGTCTTGGTGTAGAATAGAAAAATGACGTCGCTGTTATAGATTTCCTGTTCAGCAGCAGGGGATCTGTGGCGGTTCCCATAAACGCCACCATTCACCTTCCCAAATTACCTAAATGCTTCCCTCCGGAAGCTCCCATAACCCCATTGTCCTTTGCTAATGCAATGGCATTATCACCTACAAAGCTACAAGCATTAAGGTTATCTAATGCATAACCTTAAAGCCTCTGTAAAAAGAATTTCTTCCGCAAGGGCATTTTCCAATACCCCAACGCAGCCGACCAACATCCAAGCGACACACCAGCACCAGATACCACCGGCCTGAGACCCTACCCTAGAACACCTTACAGAGGTATCTCTACTCAACCCCATCCTGGAACACCTCATGCAGGTATCCCAGTCATTAGTCACCACGGCTCAATCCAAGCGGCAACCAAAAGGGAAAACACGCCCCACAACGTCGCCCCATATCCCAGGTGCAACAACCACCCCTCGGAGTGCACTTATTTTACCCCAGGGCGCCCTGCGGTTGGACACAACCAACCACCCAGCAGGAGCCCCCTCACTAGTCGCCTACCTTCAACCAAGCGCGACCGACCGGCAACTCCTCATAAGTTGCCGTTCGGCGAGGTCGCAGCGACCATATATCGAGCTCCGTCGCTGACACCGGTGCCGATATACCAGGTCCTCCCTCGATCGGTAAGTCGCGCAACTGAGTGGCCGCGTTTAGGTAATTTGGCAATGGCATTAGCACCTACAAAGCTACAAGCATTAAGGTTATCTAATGCATAGCCTTAAAGCCTCTGTAAAAAGAATTTCTCCCACAAGGGCATTTTCCATGCATCAACGCAGCAATAAAATGTTCCTAAAGGAATTCACCAGCATCCAAAATTCTTATGCATTTTCCTAGAAGAATTCCTTAAAGGTCACACATTATGCCTGAAAGAAAACAATTCGGTTACCGTACCAAGTAACCACCTAATCGGGGAATCTTATCCTAGCGCCGGCTATTCCAAGCCTCACCATGTGTACAATCATTTTCCCTACATACACATTGGCCGGCGACTCTGTTGTCCAACGACAAAGCAACTCCAAGCACCTTATTGACACAGCTGCAGACAATTAGCGCAATAGCCGCTAAAACCAAATTCTTCAGCACGCATCATGTGCGAACAAAAGAGTTCTGTCCTTACCCAAGCATTCTGGCGATACGATAAACAATCCCAATTGTTTGAAGTATCCCAAATACATTTCACATCTAATGAGATGCAGCTTATTTATTTAGCTGACCCTAATTACAGACCGATGCCTTAGGTCGCTTCTCCCTTTGTTCTATTTCCTCGTTGTAGGTTTCGTTTATCCTTTGCTGAAATGCGTCGACAAACACGGTGATGTGTACGATCACACATACACACCACTGCATAAAGAGATCGCCGTCCATTGGTCACACCCAGTAAGGAAAGATCGCGCTTTCTTGGTGGCAACACCCTAAAGAGAAAATTTTCTCTTTCTCCTCCGAATCTCACCCTGGAGGATTGAATACAGGTCGGAGTTCTTTCCTCGAGGAGTCTTTTACCATCACCCGACCGGGCCGGTCATGTCTCTAACTTCGACCCCGTAGCGCTACGGGACTCGAAATTCTACCGCGGGATGGGTAATTAACGTTTACCATCTAATCGTGAATTGTGTACGTTTGAAAGATTCCAAGTGACTTTAATCCATGTTTTTCAATTAATTAATCAATAAAGTAAACTTTTAATTAATAAACAATATGAGAACGCTTAGATTACGATATGTGAAAGATTTCAAGTGGCTTTTAATTCATGTTTTCCTTTTAACAATAAAGTAACCTTTTAATTAACAAACAGCAATAACAGTGTTTCGATTAACTGCTCCTGTGTGTGATGTTTTCTCTTGGCGAACTTGTTGACTATCTACAGCGGTATGATGGAGGAAGAAGGCAACCCGGTGTCAGTACGCCTCCGCACCATACTTCTTCCCCACAGATCCATTGTGCGGAACAGTAATCATAGCGTCTGTAGATGGTTTGAATTAACGAGATCATGCGACCGGTTAATAAGGGTCGCATTAGCTGTCAATTTCGCGCAGTAAACTCCACAATGGCACTTTGATGATATGGGATACGATCGAGGAGGACGAGGATGACGCGGAACAGCTCCAATTAATGGGAATGTGCGTGTTGATTCGTAGATGGTACAATGGCTGCACTCTTCTTGGATCGCATATTTGTAATCAAAGGTGGTTTGCTACATTAACACTGTGGTTGATGGCTGTGGGTATAGGTAGCTCTGGTAGAGGAGCCTATGGGAGCTCCTGTAGAATTATAATTTACATCTGTTTCGTTGAAATGGGGTTGCAGGCTCGTAATCGGGTGTTCTGTATTTTCATTTTCATTTTTCAAACATTTTTTTTTTTTTTTTTATATTCTTAGTTTCTAAATTAAAGGCTAGACAAGAAATGCTTAAATTCTAGCTTAATTATCTTATATAATAACTTACTGGTCCTTCGCAGACGCTCTAGCTAAACATTACTTAACATTTGTATAATTTGCCTTTCGGCGACAGAACTTTGTGGCAATACTTATAATTATTTGAAGGACAAAGAAAAATTTGAAAAACGTCAATTCGTTTTGTTTTTTTTTTCTTAAAATTTAACTTACTTAACTTACCTATTTTTTTTTTAATTTTTAATTTTATGTAAAAGCACTTAACTTAACTTAACTTAAATCTTATACTACCCTAATTCTAGAAAAGGTAAGTCTATGTAAGCTAGCTGATGATACTGTTATTCTTTACCGACTTTGGTATACAGGTCTTTATATGCCACTCAACCACCAGAACTGTTGACGCTGTCTAATACTATCGTCCCGGTCTCTGTGGGAGATAGCCCTACTGAAGCGCAGGAGATCTTTTTCGGTGCGCGTTACTTCCCGGTCGTAGCACAATCGCCCGTCTACGGATGATCTACTTACATGATAAATCAGCGGAATTCCGGATCTATCCTGTATAAGCCCTTTCATGTCCAAGTCAAGGAACGCCTCTGGTGGAACAGAGCCGTTGCAACGCACGCTCTCATAGTACAGAGTGTTTGGATAATAGGCCCCGAAAATTAGGTCATTGGACGAGCTTATTGCTCTCGCAATATGTCCTCTGATTAATTTGAATCATAAAATTATCCACCCTATTTATGTAGGCTTCATTATATAAAGTCTCATTTGAATAATACTTTTTATAGTCGGATTCCGGTGTCCGATATAATCTGAGACAACTTCTGAGACATAGAGTAGAGTCCATATTGTGGCAGAAGCTGATAAGCAATACCACTTCGTATGTATGTGGCTACACTCCGATGTGGTAACAAACACCAAAAACTCTCCAAAGATATAACATTAATCGAGAATCTCGATGCCTGTGGGACGCAACAGAGGTACGAAAAAGAGGAAAAACGGACACAAGGACAGGAAAGGGTATGAAGTTTTCCCGCAGTGTACACGTCCACACAATGTACACTCGGGCGTGTTTGTGGTGATCCGTTTGTTTACTTCAGATCCCACAGAAGATTTGACGTGCGAATTGATAGTGCAATTGGGTAACTTGTGTTAATTTAAGATACCGTAAACTGAGTACACAATTGATCCGATGGTAGGGATCACGAGGCAGCAGCGCACGTGCTAACTCGTCGGCGGTTACATTTAAATTGTTAAAATGGAAGTTAATATGAGACCCTTAGATGCCAACAAGAGCCCTTCTTGTTCCACCACAAGCTGTTGAATTTTGTCTCTATAAAAATCTTACCATCATACCGGCTGTCACCAAAAAACTATAAAGATTATATATGTTTTTGTGTTATATAATTATAATTGTATAATTTTTTTTCTTACCGCACGATGTGGGTGTGTTAATCCTATTTGACGCGGCAAGGCTCCATGTGAAGACGTAGAGGGATACGTCCTTACAGCTTCTTTGGCGGAAGATCTCTTGAGGAGCTGATCTTCCGGTGTGAGCCCCTTCCGCCAAGGTTCCTCCAGGCGCTAGTTCCTGATAGGGGGTATACCTCCTTGTCGGCAGACTTCCGGCCTCGGCCGTCTTTGAGGAGTTAATGGATAAACAAATGAGAGGCTTTATGTTTTATTTTATTTAGGTTTTATTTCATGGGACTTAATTCTTCCTTCTGTATCCTTAATATGGTTGGCCGTGGGTTCAGACCCCGAGATTGACTGAAGACGAATAAAAAAAAATGGGGTAGGCGAGAGGCCGACTTTTGGGAGACAAGGACAAATGTGTCCTTCATCTTGTCTCTGGCTTCTGGTCATCTTGCGATAACCAGAACCACCCACATCCGTGAGGATGTTGGTCTCGGTCTCGATATATCTGAAAAGAAAGGGGGGAAGGGGGTATCTAAGGACAGTGTGGACAGGGTTAGTTCAAGCGTTCTGTAACTACTTGGAGGAGGGATGGTGGGAAAGAACTCGTACAAGACCGATGGGTCTTGAGTGCGGTAGTAAACGCAGATCAGGTCTTTGGCGTTTGATAATCTGCGCTTTGGTCGGTGTGTGTGTGTGTTTTTTTTTTTTTTGGTTTCCATAGGAAGGTGGAAATCTTCAAAAGATACCTCTAGATCGATCCAGGGGCATGCCGGGTTTTTACCGACTAAAACCACCTCCCGCCAGGCTCATATTCCCGTTGATCCCCGCGGAACTTTCTTTTAGATATTCCATCGCGGGGCGAACGGAGTTTACCTGTTACTCCGCTCGTCACGTCGCAACTGTTGCATCATTTCACAGAGAATACCATTGGTTACGGACCATGCCTGTTTTGAACTAAGCATGTATTCTATTACTCCAGCCGGAGTAACTGTCCGTCTCGTGTGTCTCTCCAAAATCGTTCGTGCGGTCTCGAATCTCACGCACTCGGTGAGTACGTGTTCCGCATTTTCTATTTTGCCATCACAATACAAGCAGTATGGGTGAATCAGATGCTTATACTTGTGCAAGTATTGCCGGAAGCATCCATGTCCTGATATTAGCTGAGTCAAGTAGTAATTCAGCTCGCCATGTTTTCTTTTCACCCATGTGTGTGTTTTTTTTTTTTGATGCGTCAACGGATGTGGAATCTTCATAGATACTAGCAGCCCGTGCTACTAGCATGCACGATTCGTGTACCTGGAACGACGGTTCCAAGTCGCACGCCTGCGTACTAAACCACACCCTCGCTCCCGTCAACCACTCTCCCCGTGGGACTGCCGTTGGGTATTACTTCGCGGGGCTGGTTAGCTTTATGCTTTTTTAAGCTGCTCTCTCCATGTCGGCTATTTGTGCTTGCCTTACTTTCTCGATTCTTCTAAGTTCGAGTTGCACTTTGGTCACATATGCGCTTATCTCCATCCAGTTATCTTCGGAGCATAGCATCTGCTCTATGAGGTCTTGCGGGCCTGGCATATTGGGTCTTCCTTCGTTGAAGCGTCTACAGTGGAACACCACTAGCTCCGTATGTTCCTCTTGGTTTGGACACGCTGGGCACAACGGTGAGCTGCTGTGTCCAAAACGGTGCAGATATTTGCGATATCCACCATGGTCGGTCAGGAACTGGGTACGATGGTAGTTGCAAGCACCGTGGTCTCTCTTCATCCAGGTGGCGATAGATGGGATTAATTTGTACGTCCATCTGCCTTTCGTAGTGTTGTCCCACCGAGTTTGCCATATGGTTAATGAGGTTGCTTTATCTTCCTCCTTGATCTCCTTGACTGCTGTTGGTTCCAGTTGCCTTGACGTTCTCCTGTTGTAGATTCTTAACCTCTCGTCCGCTAGGATATCGATTGGAACCATCTTGGCTACGACAAGACCAGCTTCGTCCGAGATGGTTCGGAAACCACTAATGGTTCTTAAGGCACAGAGTCCAAAGACTGACGTCAGCTTTCTCCTCGCTTCCTTCGTCGTCAGTATACTGGCCCAAACAGGGGCGGCGTATAGTAGGAACGAGGTCACTACTCTAGACATCAAGATTCTTCGTGGATATCAAGGTCCTCCGATGTTTGGTAGTATTCGAGCAAGTGCTGCTTGCAGCATTCACGCTATTAAGCTAGAATACTTGACGTGCTCTTTGAATTGTAGCCTGTTGTCGATCATAACTCCTAGATATTTTATTGCGTCTTTCGATCTAATAATTTTATCTCCGACCCTTATATTCACATATTCCAACTTTTTTCGGCTAGTTATTAAAACCGCCTCTGTTTTGTGGTCTGCTAGCTCGAGACCAGCGGATACCAGCCATTCTTTGACTTTCACCACTGCCTCGTTAGTAGCTGCCTCTATCTCATGAATATGTTTTGCCACTGTCACAGGGGCAATGTCGTCCGCAAAACCTATCAACTAGACTTGTTGTGGCAACACCAATCGCAAAACGCCATCGTACATGATGTTCCATAACAGGGTTCCCAGAACTGATCCTTGTGGAACTCCCGCTGAGACGTTGTGGTATTTTACACCATCGTCTGCTGCATACCTCAGCTTCCTGTTACTGAGGTAGCTGGAAATTCTCTGGAGGTAGTGTGGGGCGTCCACTCTGTGAAGCGCTCTATTTATGACTGGCCATTTTGCCGAGTTAAATGCATTCTTTATGTCCAGTGTTACTGTGGTGATGTGGTACTCGTACGCCTTCACGGGCGTGGGTTCAGCAACGCGTCCACAATTTGTTAAGAAAAAAAAAACAAAACGAGTAGAGCACACAGGTTCCTTTATTTAAAATGTAGTGAATCTACTTATTACTCAAGTCCAATTTAAACTCCACAAATGGAAAATATTCAATTAAACAAAACGTTGACTTCAATATAATGTGCCATTAATAAACGTTGTCACACAACACTCTCAACGCGAGAATCTCTTAAGGATGTTCCACTCAGACTCCGAAGACCGATAAAATCTGACTTTCTAACGACACGATCGTGGGGCACATCTGTATTGTTTGACGATACAAAACTGACTCGCCTGACTCCGTAAAAATTGGTCCAGCTTCCGGCGATTGTGATGGATTTCCACCGCATACCATCGCAGGAGAAACATCCCTTCCGATATGCATGACCAATGAGAGCCGATCAGCATCCCATTGGAAAGTCCATGCACAATATCTTTTCTATGGGAACATATGTCTTCCCATTGGAAGGAAGGACAAACGAACGCGCATCGAAAAGAATAGTTGAGAGATGTGAAGCTGGGTAAACATAAACATTGGAGGGTATATTGAATACTGAAACGTAATCCAATGCTTAGGTGCTAAAATGCGGCTTGTTTGAACAAGCCAATAAAAATACATTAGGAATGTCTAAGCAATGGTGATCCGTGATAATTGGATGCAGCTGCATGGGCATCGATTTGCATGATATGCTCTTGGGGATCGATAATTGCTTTGAGAAAAACAAACACAGAAGAATTTTCGTGAGTATGATTGCAATGAATTGCGATAAGGGAACTACGAAAGATTTCCCATTGGTTGGCAATGGACATGGGTGCCTACCAGAGGAAACAAAAAGTTTTAAAGATTACAGCGATGTGAATAATGCTGTGGCAAGATGACGATCTTGCCATGGAATGTTTTGCAGGAAGCTTAATGCTGCCTAATTGCAGGTAAGTACCATGGGGTAAAATAGAAAGAGGAAGACTTAAGAGGGTTAAGCGATGGGTGCTTCTTCGGCGCCATGAAGAAACCCCACATTACAACTGCACGGTATTCCTTTGTGCCCCAGTGCCATCTCTCTCCACTTATTGCTTCCGTCGCCATGTCAACTACTCTCTTTATGGCATCGACGGTGGAGCGCGATTTTCTAAACCCGTATTGTTGGTACGATAAGGCTGCTTTTTCTTCTGCTACGGTTAGCAGTCTTTCGTATATCACTCTTTCCAATATCTTTCATATATATATTGGGCGATATGATGAGGGTTCTCCAGGTGGTTTTTTACTTTTTGGTAGGAGCACCAAGTATTGCAGTTTCTAAGTTTCTGGAAAGACACCTTCCTCTAGACACGTTTGCATGGTGGTTATAAACATGTCCGGTCGACTTTCAGCTGCCGCTTTCACTGCCTTGTTTGGAATTCCGCCAGGACCCGGCGCTTTGCCGTCCTGTATCCTCCTGCATGCTGACTGTAGCTCGTCTGTCGCGATTCTCGGGATGTTCTCCACCACTGTCTCGCTTATTAAGTCGTAATGTGGGGATGTGCCTTGTGGGAATAGTTGGTTTAATATTGACCTCAGCCTTTTTGGACATGATATCTGCGGGAACCTGGAACCCTTCTACTCATTACCATCTTGTATGCCGTACCCCATGGATTTATATCGGCTCCTTCGCATAGGCTTCTGAAGGACCTCGTTTTGCTGTCCTTGATCGCCTTTTGTAGATTGCGCCGTGCTGACCGGAACTCGTCCAAGTGCTCTTGGAAGTTGGCTGTCCTCCTAGACCGCTGCACTTTGCGTCGGGCTTGTAGACGGCGAGTCCTGAGTGCCTTTATTTCCTCATTTCACCAATAACAAGGTGTAATAAATTCTCCGTTAGATCGCCTGGGCATAGCTGCATCGCATGCTATCGTGACAGCACGGATGAGTTGGTGTGACTGGGCTTCGGCTGTTTCAGCATTGGTTACATCGTTGGTACTCAATATTAATTCAAAGGAGTCTTTGTCAAAAAATGTGTCTTTCCTTTTCGGGCCACCTACTTGGAGATTCCTTCTACGTTTGTTTTGTTGTATATTGACTATAATGGCCTGATGGTCGATGTGCGTGTATTCCTCGTTGACCCGCCATTTTAACTTACGAAGGAGGGAGTTGCTCGCAAAAGTGATGTCGATGACCGATCCTCTTCCTCCATTACAGTATGTATTTCCCCGCCCGTTGTTTGCAATGCCGATGTCCAGAGATGCAAAGGTTTCCAACAGCATACGACCTCTAGTGTTTGTTGATCGGCTGCCCCATTCCACTGCCCATGTGTTAAAGTCGCCGGCTATAATCACTTTAGGCCTTCCTTGGGCATCTGTCACCAACTTTTTCAACATGGCCTGGTATTGGCTAAGGGACCAACTCGGCCTGGCATAACAGGTGTAAAAATGTATGCCATTAATTTTTGCCCTGACAAAGCCCTCGGCTTGTTTGTAGACGTCTTGAAAGGCATGTCTTCCACCTAACCATATAGCTGCGGTATTTGTTGTGTCGCTCACCCATATGTTGTTGCTGAGAGCCTTGTACGGTTCGCTAATGAGAATGACGTCAGCTCTCTCCTCCCTAGCTGTTTGTTTCAGGATGTCCTGAGCTGCCTCACAGTGATTGAGATTAATTTGGATAATCTTCGTATTTGTTTCCCTGTGATTGCTCTCCTAAATACAATGCATTTACTGCTGCCAGCTATATGCTTCGCCTCGTCTGGGTGGTCTTTTTTACAGAACATGCATAGGGGATCCCTCCTACAGTCTCTTGCTATGTGACCCTCAGTTCCACATCTTCTGCATAGCTTGGGCCGGTCTTCATCGCACTTGCATTGTTTGGCAATGTGTCCAAACTCAAGGCATTTGTAGCACTTTCTCAGCACCGTCTGTTCCCTAATGCGATAGATAACCCATCCAACTTTAATTTTTTGGGCTCCCAGCAATTTCTTTGCATTTTCTGTTGGAAGACTTATTGTCGCTGTCTGAGATCCTCCGTACGCTTTGCGCAATGCTACTATGTCGGCCATTAGTATCTCTAGACCAAATTGCGCTCTCATGGCCTTATAGAGTTCCTCTTTAGATGTGATTTCGTCGACGTCTTTCACCTCGATAGTTGTACGGTGAGTGAGCGTTCTAACGCTGCCCTGGTCTCCTAACCCCTCACTGAGTGCGTTTTGTATTCAGCAGTTCTCTCGCACGATCCACTGAGCAGAAGAAGCAGATCTTTTTGGGTTCTCCTGATCATCGATATCGCTTTCCCAATGTCTCCCAGCTTGGGATCCGCCTTAACTTTTCCTAGGATCTGCGCATACGACATCTGTCCCTTTGCTTCGATGACAATGGCATCCGGTCTCAGCTGCTTCTTTTTTGGCAAGTTCGTACTCGCTTTTCCCTTGCTGTGGGTGTTTCGCTTGGTAGTACCTATTTTCCGCTTTTTTTCGCCTGCTCTTTGCTTTGGTACCTTTCTCTGTACCACTGTCCATTTCTCTTTCTAAACTGGAGCTCTAGGACAAGACTGATTCTGCTCTCCTTCTGGGGTTATGCTGGCCGTTGTCCCTTTCTTCTTGGTGGCGCGAACCACTGGCAGCAGAGGTAATGTCTGCGTCTCGGTATCCTTTTTTATTACCGCGTTCGACTTATTTTCCGCCGTCCAGGTTTCCAGTGCCTCATACAGCACTCTGATGCTTTCAATTGTATCGCGCATCGGTTGGTGGATAGTATGTTACGCCTCTTGGGTTCCTCCAGCATTTCAACAAGACTTTTAATTTGTTTGCCTAGCTGGCAAAACAATTCGTCCTGTTCATTTGTTCCCATTGGCCTCTCAGTTTGAAGCGACAGTCCATCACCTATCTCGAGGTTAGTTTGCCACGTCGCTAATTGGGTGGTTTGCGTCTGCCGCATTTTGAGCCAAGACTCACTTCCTGTTTTGTTCGTGGTTGTTATGTTCGCTTTATCCATGTTTTCAGAACTTCTAGCCTACTTTAAGGCGCCTGGAAAGAATTCACGTTCCACACGTTACTTGTTCCACGTGTGGATTTAAAACAAAATCCACGACCTGTTTTTGACAGGTCCTTTCAGCGCTATTTTTTATTTTACTATTTATTTTAATTATAGTTCAAAAACGCTCACCTTGTTTAATTTAACGAATTGACTCCGTGGTGTGTGTTGATCTCCGCTTGTACTTGCACTTTTTAAATCACCACTTTTTAACTTTATTAACTTTTTCTTGGAGCACAAGAAACACGACCGCACCTTCCAATGGTTCAGTAGCCACCGCCAGGTGTGTGTGTGTGGGTGTGTGTGTGTGTGTGTGTGTTGTGTGTTGTTTGCAGTGTGTCAGCAGTAGACCCTATAGGATGGGTCCAGGAATCACCTATTATAGAGGAGATTGTTGTCGGGAAAGCTGCTTTCTTCAGTTTTGTACTGAAGAAGAAATTATGGTGGTCTGATCTGAAGAACTCGAGGGAGAGAAGGGTCAACAGCGCAAGACTCCTGTACAAGTGGGTTCTCGCTATTCTGAATGCTGTCGAGGTACTTATATGCTAATTGTAGCAAGTACTCGTCGATAGGGATAATGGGAGCACATTCGTATAGGTGAGAGTTCGGGTAATGGGTGCCGTCAGGCCTTCTAGAGTGGTTGGTGCATCTTCTGAGGAGTTTTCTTTCGAAAACTCACGACTGACGACGAATCCAACTCATTGACTCAACTCCGCCGTCGTTCCCTGTCCTGTGCACTCTCCTTCCACACTTGACCATCTAATCCGAACTTACATTGTCCTCCCGTCTCCGTCGCGCCCGTCCTGCCAATCTCTTTTCCGTTAGTCTACCGTCAAGAATTCTACGCACGGTCCTATCGCTGCCCATTCGCGCCACTTGTCCGCCCATCTTAATCTTCACGACCTGATTACTCTATGGATTGTAGGTTTACGGTATAGCTCTTCCAACTCGTGGTTGTGGAGTTTCCTCCATTGTCCTGCCTCCTCGTCATATTTACCTAGAAAAATACTTCGGCGGATTTGTTATTTTATGCCGAAGTCTCTGAAGTGTTCCGTCGAACACTGTCCACACACAGAAAAACAAAACGACACCGGAACGGATTCGCCACGAATGAAACTCTGTACAAATGTTGTGATTTAATTTTTGTTGGATTTTGTTCACGTATATATATTCTCGTTACATTAAATATTCTCGGAAGTTTCCACTATTCAAAAATTTATTTATTTGTTCAGTTTACACTATTCATATTTGTTCTTCCCCACATTTAATTTTTGTACGTATGCCTAATTTAATTTTCGATAATATGTTTGTTTCTGGTTTCGCGTCACTTTGCTAAATCACAAGTTCTTCGTCACTGGATGTTATCTTAAGCGACACTAAACAAATTCGCGACGGCACTCTCACAACGTAAGCCTTCCGGAAACTCGATCATTGCACCACCGTACATGATTGTGGTTCTATAGACACGGAGCTTTATGTAACGTGACTGCAGTTTGGATTTCAGCAGTTTACTGACTGTGTGCCAACTAGAGTTGCCGGAATGCAGTCTTTTCTCAATTTCCTTCGACATTACGTCAATATCGTTCCCAGATATTTAAATTCTTTAACTTTTTCAAATATCTTGCCTCTGACGTTTATATGTGTTCCCTGAGGTCCACCTGCTCTTGCCGTAATCATCTATTTTGTTTTGTCTTCATTCATTTCCAGGCCCACCTCTTCTGACGCTTGCATGATGATTTCACTGTTTTTACTTACAGTTTCTAGATTATGGCCCAAAACGGCGATGTCATCCACATATACGAGCACTTGTGTGACCCCTTTCTGATGACACACTCGAGCACAAGTTTAAAAAGACACGGTGATAGGCCATCTCCCTGTTTTAGTCCGCCCCGGATTTCAAATGGTTCTGAGAGGTGGTTTTCTATTGTAACTCACACTTTGTTTTCGTTCATGCAAATTTGAATGAGGGCGGCAAATTTTTTCGGGATTCCTAGCTCAACCACAATATGGTAGAATCTTTGTCTTGCGACTGAGTAGTAGGCTTTTTTGAAGTCAACGAACAGTTGGTGAACCGTCTCTCCGTATTCCCACTTATTTTCCAGCAGTTCCCTTATTGTGAACATTTGGTCGCTTGTTGACTGGTTCCTACGGAATCCGCACTGGTAGTCTCCCAGTACTTCTTCTGCGTATGATATGATTCTCGCCAGTATGACATTTATTAGTATTTTGTATGTGGTTGGGAGCAATGATATTCCTCTGTAGTTTTCGCAGTCAGATCTGTCGCCTTTTTTGAAAATGGGAAAAACTATTGAGGTTTTCCATTCTTGCGGAGCGTCTTCCTTATCCCATATTGTTTTGATGAACTGGTGGATCTTTCGAGCGGTTGCCACCCCTCCGTGCTTCACAAGCTCTGCCGGTATGCAATCGACTCCTGGAGCCTTGTTGTTTTCAATCGATTTACGGGCCTACAACTTCGTTGAAAGAGGGCTCTGGGATCTGAGGCTCGACTGTATGTACGTCTGGTGCGTTTGTTTGTGGTTGATGGGCGCGCACATTGACCAGGTTTTCAAAGTACTGCTTCCATCTTGTCACGATATTGTTTGTTTCTGTGACCAGACAACCGTTTGTGTCTCGAATTATTTTTGCTCTCGTCGGTATTTTTTATTCATTTTAATTGAGTTTATGCCGGCATATGATGTTCTTTGCTCTATCATTTTCTAGGATTTTGTCGATCCGAGTCTTCTCCCATTACGTTTTTTGCGTTTGAAAAGATTCGTTGTCTCTTTCCGAATTGTCGCGTATCTTTCTGCGTTGACTTCATCACATCTTTGTAAGTGGATCACTCTGAGTCGTTTACGTTGTTCGATCTTCGCCCTGCACTCATCTTCAAACCAAGGTTGGGACTTAGTTGTTTTCTTAAATCCTAATACCACGTGGGCTGTTTGTTTGGTTCTGTCTCTGATCGATGCCCATTTAGTGTCCACACTATTGGCTTTGTGGGGATTGGGAGCATGTGTGCCGACATTGGCACTGGATAACTCCTATCCCCATCATGAGTTCGATGAACACAAAAGACTGAGCGAAACTGCGCGACATCAACACCGGAAAGAATAACACACTGATTCGGTTTATTACTATTTTATTGGTTATTAATTGGTTTCACAATTATTTTACTCGAGAAAGCACAAGCGACATTCGGTCATTAATAAATTTCACATCTTTTACATGTGGCGTAATCTTCTTGCTTATGATGAAGCCGGTTCCGAGGTTATGTGTATCGGTACCTCCACAGGCCAGTGTAAACCCTCCTTGGTTTCAATTACTTGATGTTGGGGTCGGACTTCCTGAAGTGCGACGATGTCCATTTTATATTGTTTCGCGTTTTCTACGAACGTATCACACCTGGTTTATATAACGTTCAAAATGTCCACGAGCCGACGCGTATATCCCGCTTTTTCCCTACGTCTTCTCTTTGGCGAGTCGGTGTTTTCTTGATGATTTATTCCCTTATGGTAGTGACGGCTCATCACACCAACGCCTACCGGGTTGTTCGTGAGATTGTTTTTTGTATATTGTATATTGTATATTCATTTCGTGGGAACAGTCTTGGGGTTTCAAATAATCTGCCATATCAGAGCCCCTCTTTGATATGGTAAGGTCTGCTACTGTTCTGATTTGACCCGGTGTCAGAGAGGCGCCGTTATAATACAGCCGGTATAATCCTGGTTGCAAACCATCCAATGGGCACGGTTACGCGTAACACCCTGGATTATGGTTGGTAGATCTTTGTGTGTTACTCCTCGCTAGGCTGTCTGAAATGGGTGACCCTACTGGAAGCGTATGCTTCCATCAGCATAGCCTGAGTGATTCATTGTAGTTTAAGGCCCTGCACCACGTGAAGGTTTCTACCAATCGGGGGTTAATTGATGAATTGCGCCCTCATAAATCTAATTGTCCTCGAAGTATCATCGTGTCTAGTGCTGAACGAGGATAATGGCGATCTACTGTTGTGTGATTCGTCGTAGCAGCGGCAGCTCACGTGGTTGTGGTGTCGCTGTTTATAACGTGACCCCTTGGTTCACTCACGTGGTTATGCGCGCAGCATTCATTACGAGGATAATGGCAAGAATTGTTTAGTGATTAACTCATGTCTGTTGATTTCAACAGCGGGTTCTTCTGGTTTCTTGTCTTCTTTAGGTATGAACACAAGCCGCTGTTATTCCATCGTTGGGGAAAATTTCCTGTTAGGAGACAATTGGTGAAGAGGCTGCTGAAGATTTCTGTTTTTTTAATTGAAGCAGTCCACACTAAAGCATTAGGAATTCTATTCAGTCCTAGGGTCTTATTGATTTGAGCTTTGCCGCACTTCTTCGATAGTCACTGGAAGTAGTATTTATGATTATGAGACTTACGCGCTACCGATGCATGCCCTGGAGGTAGTATCCTTTCCCGGATGTGGCATTCTTCTTTTGCTCATGTGGTTCTGTGGGGCAGGTTTAACTGTTGCACCTGCACGGGAGCGGATTCGATAAACACCGACTGACTAACACTGGATAACAAGAAGGAAAAATGTCAAAAATAATAACACAGCCTGGATTGACTTTTGTTAACGTTTTCTTCCTTTTTTATTTTTTAATACTTTTTTTTTGGTTGACAAAGCTGGCTTAATTGCACTGAGGGGCCTAGTACATTTGAGTTCACTAAATTGTAACTCCAAACTTCATACAAGTGATTCACAATAACGTTATAAATTGTCGAGAGCAGTTCGACATTTTTGTTTATTATTCGCGAATTCTCTTGTACGAAGAAAACAAAAAAAAAACTGAAACTTAAAGTTTTTCACGCGTCCACACTCTACAACCCGGGATTGAAAGGAAAACTCGACTCTTGGCCTCAGCGGCTGAAAACAGACTGCCGCTAAACGCCACGTCCCCGGTACGTGTGCGTTTCTCGGTGGTTACGATCTGACTACATGAGAGCTGCTCGATGCAGAACTACCCCGGTGGGTGAGGTGGATTTCCACTCGTGTGGTGACAAGGGAAATCGATCCTTCTGATGACGCTGCGGCCAATGAAAAACCGATCCGCGCCCCATTGGAAGGTTCCTCATAGACATCGTTCAGATTGGGGTGAATGTCTTTACCTTGGAAGAAAAGACAAACGAAACGCGCGTTGGTAGAAAGAAGAGAAAGCAATCATGCAGCTGTTCAAATAATGAACGTCCATAGGCTGAAAACATTTCTATCGTAAACGATAGAGGGTATATTGTATATACCGAACGCTATCTCAAAGGACAGATGCGCATTTGTTTGTGTTAGCGAACGAAGCATGGGACGTGACCGTTGCAAGATTGTTTAGAGTTAACAAATGATGGCCACGTCTAATTCGATGTTCGTTTATCGCTTATGCAACGGATCAGGGATAATTGGCTGCAGCGGTGTCAACAAGTACGCTGGTCAGCGTGTGTTTATCGATTATAATTGCTGGTGAGCTGAGCCGATAGGGGGTATGGAATGGTTCATGTATTATGAATCAGAAAAATTCGATGATATGCATGCAAGGTTTGCTTTCAGGTGGAAGATTCTGCAGGGTAGCTTACGTGTACATTTGCAGGTAAGTAGAAAGACTTTGCATGGTAAGTGGAGGACAGGTAATTTACGGAAAAAGGTGCTTCTTAGGGAATACTTAAAGAACCCCCACAGTTCTTGTTGCGGAAAGAGATCAGCGACGATTTTGGAAAGTCCCTTTTCGCTGTTTTGCATTTAGCTACTGTTGTTGTATAGAATACTTTCTGTCGCTGGTTAATCCTGCGTCATATAGGAGAATTTTCCCTGTTTAGGTGACTGTTGTTCCGCTATTATTTTCTTTCTATGAGCTTGTTCCGCAGCTAGGTATCCTGTACTGCTCACTAAGGATAACCGCGTCTGCGACGCATTCCTTAACCGCTTTGGAAAGGAGATTTTATGCAGCTTCTCAATCCTTTAATTATACTTTGTATAATCTTAAACCTGCCAATTTTATTTATTGTTCTTCTGGTTGTATCGTTTTGAGAATTAAGACGAGATAATTTGCGGATTGTAATATCCGCTTAAGCTAAGTATTTTATGAAATATTGTGGGTGTGACAATTTTTTGGATTGATTGAAGCAAGGTTTTTTTTTCAATTTTCGAAATAACACGCCTGCTTTTTATATGGTACAAATGTAGCCAGTGAAGATCGCTTTTAAAAAGGGAGGTAGCAGGCAATTTTTCTTTACGGAAGGACGATAACTAAAAGTTTTCTCAAGGGTCAGCTTGCCTGGTGACCAGTTTTTAATATGAGCATACAAAAGGCATATTTGATATGTTGAAAAGTCAATACAAAGTACGAAGGGAAAAAGGAGATAATTTGCTTTAGTTCTGCCAAAACAAAAGCCAGAAACCCTTTGCAACACGAGAAAAAACGTTTGAAATGGTGTTATCAGTAAAAATGTGTCAACTTCCCCACTGAGCTCTGTCAATGAGTTACCACAAGCACTGAGGTTGAGAACACATATGCAGTACAATGTTTTAACTTCTACCAACAACAGTATCTGTTCATCTCGTTTGAATTTCAAGAGTGAAAAGAAAATATTCTCGGGTGTGATGTTCTTGGCAAAAAAAACGATTACTAGAAGTTATTATGAAATTCACCTGAAACATTTAAAATGCTTGCTCGATAAATGATGCTCAATATGCCGGTTGATAAATCACAACATAATATGTCGTCCCAACTGGTTCCAGTTAAAAGAACAAAATAAAAGTTTAGCCCAAATCGAGGGGCCAACTAATTGAGAAATCAATTTCTGGCGACAAAATGAAATTATTTGAGGTCCCCCATTTCAAAAGTGGGTTGTTTTATGTTCGTCTGAATAAGTCGGCATTAACAGAAAGTACTGCAATGCAACTTATTGTCGCCATCATTCTGTAAATACTTAACACCCTCGTTCCACTATGTGATTTCTGTCTAAGAAGCAATAAATTCCCGCTGAATTATGTACTGATTAGAGCAGAAACGTATAATGTGCTCTAGGGGTCATTTAATTTCATCCAATTCGCAATATTCTCGTTTGCGAAGCTCTTAAAAATTTATGGAAGAGTTCATCAAATCTCTCGGCAATAAAAACTCCGTGCGTATCTGCGAACACGTGATGTCGCCTAAGAACGCAGCTACAGAAACCAATAAATCGTTCTTGATCCTTAAGGACTACCAAGTATTTTCTTTTCTTCGTCAAATAGGATAAGTGTTCTTTCATGGGTTGTGTTGTAATTTATGAGCACAAATGTCGTTTTACGCGAAAAGTTAATCCTAATTTCATATTCGAAATTTATGGCCTCCAAGCACCACAGGTGCGTGCATATCCGTTTCATGTGGCATCCATCCGCTAAGGTGTGTATGGATTCGTTAATCCGAAATTCAGTTCTTGTCTGAAGGCGACGGTTTGTGGTTTATTTGGTGATTACGGCGAATTTTTACTCTCTAAGATTCCTTAATATTTAATTTTCACTGAGTGCTATAAGAAATTTGTTTTTATTGAATTCCGTAAGAGTATACCTTCACATGTACGCTTTCCAGAAAATAGCTGACATGCGGAGAAATTACTCTTGACGGTGTAGAACGAGGTTGGGTAGGTGGTCTCTGAGGGTGAGGGATTGTTTCGACAGTTCTGACATTTTTCGGCCACATTTGTGTCACGCTAAATTAAAATCATTAACATCCAAAGAATCTGGAGAGAAACGGAAGAATGGTTTAAAATACGGCAGTAGGGAGGAATATAGCGACCAGAAAACGTACAGAGATCTGTGTAGAGACGATGGTGTCAGTAGGAGCTTGCATCGAGAAAGGAGGCTAAGCAGAAGTGACAAGGATTTCCTAGGCAGATGATGTTACATGTGACATGTTTTAAAAAATTGTTTTGGAGAATTACACCAGCGAAGAAATACCAAGAAGCAGAAGTAGGAGAAAGGGAGAATCATTGATATATATATATGTTCTATGAGGACAAAATTCAACCGCGGGGAAACGTAATCAATGAATATAACAAGAAGTGTTTCTCCTGAAAAGAAAAAAAGTAAGAGGGTGAGGTGTATCGTTTTGTAATCGTTTGTACATATTACAAAATATTTGTAATTTTGAACGTGTGTTCAGAGTTGTCCAATTTAGAGCAGTTGAAAAACAAAAAACATACCAACATTAGTATAACTTTTTTTATTAAGATGAAACGCACACAAATGGATTCTTGAGTATCCAGAGCAAGAGGAAAAGCAGGGAAAGGAACAAAACAAGTTTTTTTTTTTTTGGTTTTGGTATATCGATGTGGTTTTGTTTTAAATGCCATAACGAGGAGAACCCACATGGTAAAGGAGACCGTTCCACATTCATATGAATGATCCCTTGTTTATCCGTAAGTTTGAAACTTACTTTTTACGTGAGATGGTGCCCACTCTCTGAATGGCGTATATCGCAGGAAAATATTTGGAGAGATGGGATGTATTTACCAACTTTTGTTGAGCAAAGACCGTGAAAATTACCTACGAGTGGAAGGCATGGTAGAACTTTTGGATACAGGTACTTAAAAGAGAATGGAATATGTATATGAGGAGCAGATACCAAGAAAAAGTAGATGAGTGTTTCGGAGAAAAAAAAAACACTGAAAAACGTTGACTGAATACTGAAGCGTGTAGGTTTGAGACTTGGAGAATAGGAAAGGGTGATTTTAGAATGAAGATCAAGAAATATAAGTCGACATATAGAGGTTGAAGATTAGAGCCTAAGGAGTGACGCTTAGACAGTAATTATGAGACCTGAGAATTCGTTTCTTTAAGTGGAAGAGTGGAAAGTAGGTTAAGAAACGGAATACGAGGTTTAGAACATAAGCATTAAATAGCATATACCCGCCTGTCACGAGGGAGACCGTGGTTCGATTCCCCGTCGGAGAGCCTCTGGCGCAAGACTAATGACGTTGCCCAAAAAAAAAAAAAAAAATCATTATGGAAAATTTAACAGTCCTCAGGACTTGCTAAATAAGGCCAAGACCGGTTCCCGGTTGTAGTGCCGATGATGATGATTAAATAGCGTAATCCCTAGAAAAGTGAAACTGTGAGTTTGAAAATAGAAAGTGAGGTATATTATAACACGCGGGGATACAGGATAACATGCTAATATTGAGAAGTACAGAGTTGGAAAAAATAATAGAAACAACGGTTTAGACAACGATCCAACAATCAGTAACTGCGTACAATTTGGTTTTTCTTCGACACCAATTCTATACCCGAACCGTACCTAACAGTACTTTAATATGGTGCATCTATTTGCTCTCATCAGTTTTTTGTTTTTGCGTAGTAGTAAAAAATCCAAGCGAAATGGCTATTTTTCCTGGAAAAAATAACAGAAACAAACGATCACCACAGTCTTCAATCGTGATTGTGAAGTAAACTACTGGTTCGTCTTTATTGAAATCTTCGTAAATTTGTTAGACTTGTGTTTTAGTGTTTGTTAGGAAAAAAAAAAACAATAAAAATAAAATTTTATGAAAATGGGTCGTGGAATACATTGCACTAGTTCCGATCGTGAATTTATAAAAAAATTAAGAAATGGCGGGAAAGCAATGGATGGAATAGCTAAGGTAATGAAGTGCTCTAAGAAAAAAACATTCACAGCTCTCCATTCAGGTCCCAAAATAGAAATCAGAGGCAGAAAAAAAAAAACAACCTCACGATTCGACAAACTGGTAATCCGACTATCCAAGAACAAGCCTTTTTTTCTTCAACGGAATTAAAAAATGACTTAAGCGCACCTTGTACGAGCCGTAGACTTAGAAACAGAGTAACAGAAGTGGGTCTTCCTGGAAGAAGTCCCAGAAAAGTTCTGTTGGAGGCTATATTTTTTCCTTTAGTATTGTTGGGTCATCTCCTTTGGGGTGATCTTGTGGGGAGCCGTTTACCGAATGGAGTGGATGGCATGAAAGGTGTGCCCTCGCAACTTCCTTCCGGACGGGGGAGTGGGTTTCCGTAAGTTCCTTGGCAATGAAGGCGGAGTCTCCTTTCATGGCATCCTTGGTTACTTCGAGATAAAGCACATTACCTTCACTTGGTCACCGAGTGGATTAATCCGCCATTGGCGTCGATTTAGGGGCCGAAATGAATGGTCAATAAACACTTCTCTTCATAGAATAATGTTCCGAATAAATAAACCCACACACAGAAAGCACAAGCTCCCCATCGACTAAATACACCGCGAAAATGAAATGTCCAACTTTAATTTTAAATGACACTATTTTCTTTGTTTTATTTTTATCGATTAATTCCTTTTTAGTTTTATACATTAAATTTTCTGTTTCACGTTCGGTGTGGCTTCGGCCTCCCAGAATTCGACTCATCATGAATTCAAAATGTGCCGCCCTTTTATACTTTTTCGTCGTTAAGATTTGTCAACGTTTTTATTGTAAAAATTCTAAGAAGCACACACAAGGTTTCGTGTGCTTCAACTGGAATAAGGTTCTGGGAAGTGACTAAGAATCTATTTGAATAAATTCCTGGAATGAAAATCATGAAATGTATTTTGAGTTAAGCATTTCATGATGTTAGGATCATAGGGAATTTGGTTTAAATTTATCGTGCATATGATTCAATTGGATTGGGGTGTAAGTTAATTTGAAATTGAATCAATGTGCGACAAATTAACTTTTGGTGTAACGTATCGCTCATATGATTCAATATGGAATTTGGATTGGGATTATAGGAAGTATTGGGGATTTGGATGGGATTATTGGTAATATTGGGGATTTGGATGGGAATAGGGATTTTGGATCACTACAGTTCCATACTTGAGCAAGAAAAATATAAAGCAGAGACTCGTTTTTGCCAAAAAACCACCTCCACCGTGCGAATTAGAATAACATCTTATGGAAGGGATGAAACCAAGATTAATTTGTTTGGTTCCAATGGAAAAATGTACGTCAGACGACCAATGAACTCAGAATTCGATCCAAAGTATACGGAAAAGAGAGTGAAACATGGTGGAGGCAATTTAATGATCCAATTTTTCTTATAAAGGACAAAATGTGTGCTAAAGATTATGTAGAAATCATAAACACCGTTATGCTGCCATTTTCTGAGGAGGACATGCCTATAAAATGGGAGTTTATGCAAGATAATGACGTTCAAGCGCACCTCAAAATTGGCTAAAGAATGGTTTCTTCAAAACAAAGTCGATGTTATGGAGTGGCCAACACAGTCCCCTGATCTTAACCCAATAGAACACCTATGGGACATCCTTAAGCGCAAGATCGGAGACTGCAAAGCCAAAAATAAGGAAGAACTTTGGTCCAAATTAAAAGATGGTAGTCTATCCCACCCGCGACTTGTACCAAACTAGTCAATTCCATGGGACAAAGATGCGAAACAGTGATTAAAAACGAAGATCCAACAACTAAGTATTAAAAGGTAATGAAACACCTTTACTGTAAATTAATTATTCACAAAACACAAACAAAAAACGAATTTGTTTCTATTATTTTTTCCAGGCAAATCCAAGGAAACCGGAATCAATATTTTTTTTCACTATTTCTCCCTTTTTTTATTAAAAGTTTAGTATTTCTTTTATGTATTACAGTGCACCAAATCTATTAGCATATTTTTAATTCTTATCTTTCCCCAAATACATTTTTTCTTAACGATCAATGTCGAAGAACAAGCTTGTTTCTATTATTTTTCCCCACAGTGTAGATGAAATCGGAATTAGTCAATGAAAATTACGGAATTAACCCGAGAAAAAGGAAGACGCATTTAGGAACCAAAGAACAGCAAGTTTAACACAGCAAGGTATGGAGTATCGAATTGGAAGAGCTATACTGCAAACCGCATAGAATTCTCGACGGTAAGCCACCGGGAAAGAAACCGACAGGGCGGCCGCGACGGAGATGGGAGGGCAATGTTAGGTTTGACCTTGAAGAGATCGGATCGGATGGTCGAACATGGAAGGAGAGCGCATGGGACAGGGAACAACTGCGGTTCCTACAGGCCGATAAATAGTAATAAGTTGAATTTAGTTTCGGTAGCCAAAAGCACATATAGGTGTTCGGATTCCAGCGGATTGCTCAGATTATACAATAACTTTTTTTTTGTGATTCTAACTATCATAGGTTAGAATCGCACTCTCTTCATCATCATCATCACCATCATCGGCACTACAACGTTTAGCAAGTCTCTCCACCGGACCCGATTTCGAGCCCATGTCATCCAGTTGGACACTCCCAGGCTCTGGGCGTCCTGGTCTACGCCATCCCTCCATCGCAGACAAGGTCTTCCGCGCTGTCTCCTTCCATACATCCTGTCACAAAGGACTTTCCGGGCAGGTTCCTCTTCGCTGATTCGACGCAGGTATCCCGCCCGCGGGAGTCTACCGGGCTTGATTTTTCTTACAACATTAGCTTTGTTACGGCCACAATCACCCATCCAATAAGAATTACCTCTTTGGAGCCAGTCTCCACCGCTAGCGGCGATACACGCCAAAAAACATCCACATAAAGGATAAAGAAACTGCCTAAAACAAAAGATTACCCCATACACCCAATGGTCCCACATAAATTGATACAAGCAAATCAAACTAAACGTGCAATTTGCGGTAATCAATTAAATGCCAAATAAATTGAGCTGAACGCTAAATTTACTCACATAAAAGCCGAAAATGTAATCATTGAACCAAGGGTTCACGCAAAAAAAACACTAAAAGGCAAATGTGCGAACCAGATGCCGTCGTCCGAACCGAAATCGATAGGAATCATAAAAATGCGCGCCAGCAATTTTATGACCCCTTCAGAAAAATGGTTACCTAACACCATTAAAACAACCAGCGCCAGTTTTCGTTCTAACCAAATTAAGTTTGAACAAACGAAAAGGCAATAAAGCAAAATAAACATTCGCCTCGGCGCGATTGATCCTCCTTCCATGAGTTTCCCACGGAAAAATCCACTCGGCTAAAGAAAAACAATAAGCGAAATAAAAACGCGCTATTCATTTTTCTTTCAGTTTAACACCGAAAAAAGGACCAGGCAAAAAAGGAAATATTCTTTGATCTGGTGAAAGAAACCAGGTTTCACACCTAGGAAAAAGTACAGTGGGAAACGAACAACGATAGTGGGATGAGAGTTGTTGTTCGGGCAAAAACAATGAGACGGGGATCGAGTGGATTCGAGGCCATTGTTGAAGGGAAGGTTCTTTAGGATCGAGTCCGAAAAATGACAATGGAGTTGTGTTTTTTGTCAAGTCCAGAACGGACGTAAGTTTGGTTTTTGGAGTTGGTACTTGAATTTCAATCGAGACGGTCAGCAAGAATAAAAGATGCAATACCGAGTAGTTAATATCGGAACACTAAAGTGAAAGATAAAATATGCAATATCGAGTAGTTAATAGCGGAACACAAAAGTGAAGGATAAAAGATAAAATAGCGAATGGTTAATAGCGAAACACTAAAGTGAAAGTTTAAAGATAAAACTATGATAGAACATGTATAGTGTAATACTAAAGTGAAAGCTGAACGTTATGATCGAATCTCTATAATAAATAAAGTAATACTAAAACGAATAATCAAAGTCTATCAACAAACATTGTACAATAAGAAATTATAAGTAAGTGACTTAATATAAATACAACGTTAAATATATGCAGTTAAGTAAAAAGGAATTAAGAGTGTTTCATTTAAAGTGTGTGTTTGATTCAAAGATGGATTTCAGGTGTTGTGTAGAAAGTTAGTGCAAAAAGAAATAAAACATTACAGCTTCAATGTTTGATCAGCTCACCTGGTATGCCATAAACTCCAGGCTTTATTTGATTTGAGCCATCTTATGGCTTTTACTGTTTTCTCAATGCTTGGTGGCCGCAGCATTTGGTCTTAATCTTGCATTGGTGGAGCCTCCAATTCTTCTGTGAGCCATTTAGCAATTTATTGAAGTGCACTTCCCATCGCTTCAGAATCCCTTCAGGATCGGTGATCAGATTACCCTCTTTATCCTTGCAATAAGTACAGTGAGGTCTGTACCGCCTCATACTGCAGATTATTTGGTAGAACTTCCGCGCCTGGTGCGAACCACGCTCTCTACTTTTCTCTATTTCACAGACTACATTTTTTTCCCGGGCACTTTTTTTGTTTGTGAAGTCTTTTTTCAGATCTTCTGAGCTCTTTGTATTTCTCCTCGCGCACCCTCGTCCTATGAGACTGCTGCATTGCCCGGTATGCAGCATTCTTACGTTCAGTGGCTAGTTTGTATTCATCATAAAACCAGTCGCCCCGATCTCTACGACTACTGCCTAACATGGAGTTGGCAGTACTAATGACAATATTCTTAAGGCGTGTCCATTTCTCTTCTACGCCCGGCATTCTGGCCACGGGACTTACTCTCCCTCCGTCGAGCTGTTCGAGGGCGAGTCTTAACGCATGACCAAAGGTGTTACTGGTATTCTCATTGCGTAAGGCAGCCGTGTTGATTGGAACCTGATCCGCGGATGCAATACGTCACTGTAAAGCAATCCGCGCTGCGGACTGTTTGGTAGAACTTCCGCGCCTGGTGCGGACCTCATTCTCTACTTTTCTCTATTAAAGAGACAAGGTTTTTTCCCAATGCCCTTTTATTTTCTCTCTCTCTTCACTATCATCACAAAAGAACGTGCCGCAGATAAAATAAACAACTGCGTGAAAACATTATCAGTTAGGTGTACAAAAATGTCGTTGGAATTTTAAACCACGAATGGCCCACATGTTTTAACTCGTTCAATGCCGTGCTTTCTCTATTTAAGGGAAGCGTGTTGAACGCGGGGTTTACGAAGGAAAAGTCGACAAGCTTTTTGAAATATTTTGCACTTTATTGACGTTCGTCCTCTCGTCTTCAGAAAACGGCTGCTTATGACTCACTCACTATCTTACTGAACTACCGTCAACCATCCATTCTATCATACGGGATTCTGATATTCGGAAAAGGAAAAGAAAGGAAGAAAAGGACGAAAATGCACTTCGGCAGGAAACAATGGCTAAGGAATTTTGTATATACAAAATTCTTGAGAGAGGATCTCTAAATTGATATTAATGACCCAAAATATAAACGCGCGACAAACGAACATGTGGTTCGTTGTGGGAAAGGTACAAAAGGTGTGTAGACCAAATTTATTGTTGGTGGACTAGAAATGTGTTGTGGGAGATTTTTAAAAGGAATAAATAAGAATTAAGGAAAACACATTCCTGGAAAATCATAAAAATTCAGATGCGCATTTTATGATCTTAGATAAAATGAGGAAATGAGTCTATTCGTGAACATCTGGTTCACGCATGTAATTTGACTTCGGAATTTTAGGAAATTTGAGAAAATGGATAGATGTAGGGGGATATTGATTTGTATTCCTTGTGGATATGAATTGGGTTGTAGAAAGGAAAACTGCAAAATGTATGATGAAGGGAAATGGTAGGGCTTCGTGGAGCACTGCTTAGGATGTGATATGCACATCCCAATTAATAAACAAATATCGGTGACTACTCAGGCTTTTCATATAAACACTCAGGCATCAACGACACCAGTTGTATATTTATTGAACTTTGTGTTGAACCGAGTGTAACGGCAAAAATTAAGTATATGTGTTGGTTTAGTGTTGTGATTGGTGAAACGTTACAGTGGGGCTTAGTTCGGGTAAAGAAGGATTTCCTATGTTATGATTTTCACGGTCACAAACTTTCCGAGTGGGAATGCAACTTCCGAGATCATTTAAGTAATACTCGTGACAATATCTCTCATACGGGAGCAAACTAACTACGCTGTGCGTTCTAATAACTCCATCGAACTTGTAGCATTTTAGAGACTAAGCACGAATTAGATTTTAAAAAAAGAATTATTTTCAACTCATTACACATTCACGAATTTTCTTCTACGATTTTTTGAACATCGTTTAAAAAAGCTACAGTATTAGTGTGAGCGTAGGAAACACACACTTCGCTGCGATTTCGAACATTGCGAACAGTTAATCACTGGATCAGCTAAAGTGACTTTAATAACTACACATGCATTTTGTTCGTTTAGATGTCTGTAGCGAGGTTTAGTCAGTGCGTCGACACGGACGCAGGATTCACTAACTCCCACTACTTCACAACTGCTGTTTTATTATTATTAGTTTACTTTTGGGTATTACCTTATCGTTCGGGTGGCTTCGGGTTGCAAGTCGACATTGGGTTTCTGTTTTGTATCCTCCCGGCTGCTATGTCGGAGCATCTGTCCCGACTGCTGGTATGGGTGAGGGGGGCCTAGAGGGTGTACGCTCGTAGCTTCCGAATGGGTCGCTCTGTTGATGTGAGCTCCTTAGTGGCAAGGGTGTGCCCTTGCAGCTTCCTCTGGTCCACTGATTTAAAACGACGCTATTTACTTTACTACAACTTTATTGATTTACTTTGTGATTTATACTTTAAATTTGTTAGTCGGTAAGGTTCACGGCTTCAAATTTGAAAAGGAAAGTGTATTTTTATGTTTTAATTGAATTTATTAATTGAAATTTACTCATTCGTTGGCGTCCTTATCCAACGAAACTCACCATGCATCCAAAATGCGCCGCCCTTTTATGCTCTCGGTCTAAAGAGATTTGTTAATAAGTGTATACAAATTCCAAGATGCACAAACAAGCATTTGTGTGTACTTCAATTAGAATGTGGTTTGAGGAAGGGTATGTAAATTTCTTTGAACTAATCCCCGGGAGGTAAAATTATGAAATGCATTTGGAAATAAGCATTTCATGATTTTGGGATTGTATGGGAATTTGGTTGGGGAAGTTACCGGAAGGTATGATCATGAAATGCACTTGAAGATACGCATTTTTTGTTATTATCATTGCAGGAAATTGTTTAGTGCGTAGTATGAACATAGGAATCGCACTATGACGGATAACTTGGCGGAAAACTAATTTGGTTGAGGATTATTGTTTTGGGTTATATATATTGTTAGGATATGGGTGATTGGTTTTTAATTAAATGATGGATGATTGGTTTTTTATGTAATGATGGGGGATTGAGTGAGAATAGTGATTTAGGATCACTACACTGATTTTTATGCTTAAAACTTGATAATTTATATAAACACCTTTTTTCTAACGTTAGTCAGCAACGCCAGTACCATACAGATTGTCTTCCAGTGTATATTTGCTCTATCTTCCAATTTTTTCAGCGATCTAGATGCCGGGTGCGCCATTTTTAGGGCATCCGTCAACGACGACTTGGCTTGACTAATTCTCGTTTCACCATTTTTTATACAATAATTGTAACAAGTGAGGCTTATCGACAACTGCAGCACCTCCATTACCTTCAGTATACCCAAAAATCCATCATTGAGTACACATATAGCGACGTCAGTAGCTTCTTATTGCTTGATATCTTTTTTGGCACAATTTTCCAGACGGTCGAATTGAAAGACTCGTTATTGTTTTGTGTAAATCCTCCTGTGCAATGTTCGAGCAAGTTAGTACGAGTAAGATCTTCGTACACTTGTTTGCTAGCATTAAATACTTATAGCCGACTTATGCTAATACGTATCCAAACGATTTGCAACTTTTGCTTTTTGCCACGTGCACCACGAGTTAACGCCTGGGGGGCAATTAACGTGTTGTGGTTTTTCATCCGTCGAAAGTTTATGACACAATGTTCCCAAACTTCTTTTTTTACGTTTTCCACAGAATCTGGGTTCCTACGATTACCGAGCCCATAATACTTCGTAAGATCATCAAATAATTTACCGGTCAGCTTCCCTTTTCCATCTATGGGTTTTTTCAAATTTCGCAGCCGTGGCCCCATGCGTTTGTGCACGTGAATGACGCATTCCTTTTTTTACGTCAAGTTCCTCATACGGTTTTGCAAAGTTTCGCTATCCCCATCACCGACGTATTGTGAGTATTTAACGTTGTTATATGCTAAAGTGATAGCAAAAGACTGCAAGAGTGAGAGATGTAGCTCTGCCTGCTATAACCGTGATAGTGGTGGCGCTGTCGCTTCGAATGAAAGAGGAAGAGACGAAATTCCTGAGCAGTGCGGGCAGAATAATTGGGCAGAGACAACGTCGCAATGAGAAGGGGGTAGTGGTTGGAGATATGGATCAGGGGAAAAGCTACTTTCACGGTTGGCGGAGTTGCATGCCAATCCGTCGATCCCCGCCTGGGTATTAGAGGGTTGCCGAGGTAACACTGTGGCGGTCCTGCCAAACCCCACTGCGCTCTTTCCTGAAAAACCCCCATAGCAACGTCCTATTTTCTCTAATGCAATCGCATTAGCATCTTAAATAGTTCACGCATCAAATAGATCCAATTTATATAACCTAAAAGTACATGTACTCTACCATATTCTAGTTGAGCTGGGAGTCCCAAAAAAATATGCCGCCCTCATTCAAATTTGCATGAACGAAAACAAAGGGCGAGTTAGAATAGAAAACCACCTCTCAGAACCATTTGAAATCCGGGACGGACTAAAGCAGGGAGATGGTCTATCACCGTGTCTCTTTAACCTTGTGCTCGAGTATGTCATCAGAAAGGTACAAGACGACAACATGGCCGGATCATCCCTGAACGGGGTCACACAAGTGCTCGCATATGCGGATGACATCGCCGTTCTGTGCGATAATCTAGAGACTGTTAGAAAAAACTGTGAAATCATCATGCAAGCGGCAGAAGAGGTGGGCCTAGAAATAAATGAAGACAAAACAAAATACATGATTACGGCGAGAGCAGGTGGGTCTCAGAGAACACATATAAACGTCAGAGGTAAGATCTTTGAAAAAGTTAAAGAATTTAAATATCTGGGAACGATACTGACGGCCAGTAACGAAATGTCGAAGGAAATTAACAAGAGACTGCATTCCGGCAACGCGAGTTGGCACGCAGTCAGTAAACTGCTGAAATCCAGACTGCTATCACGTAACATAAAGCTCCGTGTCTATAGAACCATAATCATGCCAATTGTTCTATATGGATGCGAAACATGGGCTCTCACAAAACGGGAAGAAAACAAATTCCGTCTATTCGAGAATAAAGTTTTGAGAGGCATCTTTGGAGGTAAATATGACGAGGAGGCAGGACAATGGAGGAGACTCCATAACCACGAATTGGAAGAACTATATCGCAAACCTACAATAGTGAGAGTAATCAAGTCGCGAAGATTAAGATGGGCCGGACACGTGGCGCGAATGGGGAACGATAGGACCGTGCATAGAATTCTTGACGGTAGACCAACGGGAAAGAGACCGGTAGGACGGCCGCGACGGAGATGGGAGGACAATGTTAGGTTTGACCTTGAGGAGATCGGATCGAATGGTGAAGCGTGGAAGGAGAGTGCCCAGGACAGGGAAGGATGGCGAAGCCGAGTCGGTGAGGTCATGAACTTCCGGGTTCCTACAGGCCAATAAATAAATAATAAATAATAAAAGTACATGTAAGAGAATTCTTACCTGCATTCATTTATTTGAATTCAAAATTCCCCTTAAGAATTCTGTTCCAAACAGCATATCCCTGAAAAGAAAGCCTCTGTAACCTTCACCAGGGATCATAAATATTGCGCCGTAAATTTTCCAACTTCGCCATGTGTACGATACATTTCTTTACGTACACATTGGCCGGCGACCTTTTTCTCCCAGCAATAAAATTTTCTGACTCGCACAATGTGCAAACCAAAGCAAATACGCATTCCGCGTCTCTTGGCATCAATTGAATTTAAGGCATAAACAATGCAAATATAGAATCCGTTTCCCACAAACGGATTTCCCTGCATATACAAATGCTAGCATGGGATTTGTTTCGTCCACCAACCCATTACCACCTTTCCCAATGCCTATTCGTATATTTACACAAGGCCATCATTCATCTAAGACTTTTATGGTGCCCTCGTCTCATCTCTTCTTTTACCACATTTCTTCGCTGTTTCGTCGTCTATTTATTTAGACGCGATGCACTCCATAGACGACGATCTTTTCGATCCTTTTGTCTTTACCGCCTGTCTGCTTCGTTTACCCATTGCCCTCGAGCACGTGTAAACCACACAGATCTGAACGATCCACACATACCACCAAGAGAGACTTTACGTTTCTCTGGCGGTAGGTAAAAACGATATCCTTATTGGAGAGGATATCTGTCACGACAACCATAAACTCACCCCAATAAGCGAATCATCTCTGCACGAGATGATTATCGCTGAGTCCTTTACCATCCTTTGACCACGCTGGTCACGGTCTCCCGCTGTCTGTAGCGCTGCAGACACGCGTCCATACGGGTCGGGTCGCTTATAGTAATAAAGTTCTTAATCATTCTTTTTGTGCGAAATGTGTATGTAAAGAGCATATCTGGTCTATCCATTAACTATAACATCAAAAAACAATAGGTTCATTGTAACAGTTAGTATCCAAAGTTCGAGTGCACATTTATAGTGTGATACGTTTTATCAATGGCATTAAGTGGATATCAACAATTTAAATAAAAGAACACTTCATACAAACAACATTCCGTGTGTTTTAATTACTATCTGGTGGACGGTTTGTCGTGCAGTTTTGCACAAGTTGGTGTCCGGCGTTTGTGTTTTCGTCACCGTTGTTCCCTTGGTGCTCGTGATTTTCCTTTCGCGGAATCATAGTGACAATTTAGTGACGATGGAGACGAGGTAGAACCCTCGCAAATGCTGGCGTCGCGACCTCGTCCCCCACAGCGCTGCATTTAGTCGAAGGCGCTGGCCAGCAAAGAGTCGAAATGCCATTGGCGCACGTGCCTCCACTGGTTGATCACCTGAGGGTTGGCACATGAAAACAGTTCCAGGTAATCGGGTAATCCTCAAGGTAGTAAATACACATCCTCACGGTGGTCGAATTTTGTAGAATTTTTTGATCGCATCAAAACCACAAACCACACTGCTTATTGCAGCGTCAAAACTAGAGTTTATCTCTGAATAACTTCGAACGACCAACCGTCGAAATACACATCCTTATATGGTCATGTAATGGTCGAGAGAGCTCGTCCCACCACGTCATAGTAACTTCCCATATATAAGAAATGACAGCAACGTGCCAGTCGCAGGAGTTCAGATGCGTAAGATCATGCAATCAGTTGACGACCGTCGAATTCGGTTGTCAGCATCGAATGGTAATACGGCTCGCGTTTGAGCTATCATATGGTTTTCATTCGATGGTCGACAACGATGATTTCGTGGGTACTCTACCTGTTGCACATGAAATCAACACGGTTTATGTTTTCTCATGTGATTATTTGCTGCGTTTGGTTGAGGTGGGCGGTGTTACGAGTGATGATGATTGCACTGAATTTTAGTGAGATAGGAAGGACTGATGGAGGTTTCGTTGACTGTAGATTTGGGGCGTATTTTGTGCTTGGACTTATGATGTTCGGGGAGGAGACCAATTTTGGGCATTGCTTTGAACAAACGTTGTGCAGCTCGAGCGACCTCTGAAACATCTGAATTACTCCATCAACTTCCATCTTGCTTGGAGAGCCTCCGTGATTGATTTGCAAACATTTTGCATGTGTTTTCATCTATTCTGCGTATTCAGCAATGTGAGCGCGAATTTTCCAATATTCACATGACTTACAATATTTAGATTTAAAGATAACATCGATGTCTTTGCCAACCAATAAGAGCCACAATTCTGTATAAAGAGGAAAGGCCATCTTTTCGCCAAAACCGTCACCCGAGAGCGTCAAACCGTCAGTTTTTGTACTTTCAATGCGTTTTTTTTTCTCTACCACTGCTTTCTTCATGCTTACAGTATTAACCGCCTAAGTAGCAATCGATATCGTACCCATCAGCGACTCGTAAAAACCCTGAAATATTGGCGCTGGTGTATCAATGAAAGCGCAGAACTTTTTCATTCCCCGCAAGCCAATACCCAGGATTGTCATTACAAAAGTAAAACGTCGGTTGAAATCATGTCCATTTTTTATAAATGGAGAGACGGGCAAAGATTTGCGCCACACTTGCTACAAGAAACAACCACTTTGACACCTAGCCCTCGCATGTGTTACGTGGTAACTTCCCCCGCGGCCCTTGTCTCGGCGAGAAATGTAATAGAAATTAACCCACATACATGGCATGTAAACGCTAGTTTCTAAAAACCAAACATCCGAACCACGGATTCGGTACACTACACATTCCGAAAATGCACTCAGTAAAGCAGCGAAATTCACTATTCGAAAGCCAAACGTTGGGTTATTCGGTACTCTTGCAATTCACAAGACGTTTTAAACTTGTTTGCAGACGGCGCCACTCCTTTTGCTCGGCCTCCGTCTCAAATCTATTTTGCGGCCGCTTCTTAATTGTTCGTAGACCACTTAAAAGTTGTGTTCCTTTTCTCCCACCGTTAAAAAGTTTTTTATCACTTATTGCCAACTGTAGTGTTCACTTGACGTTCAAACGGTAGAGACGTGTTATATCGCCCTCCTCGCCACACATCGAATACACACAAAAAGAGAGAATGAAAGAAAGAAAAACAAAGCTGAAAAAAAAAAGAACAAACGCGCACGTGCGGTCTCTGTCAGTAGTGATAAGTGAATAGTGTAAACCACACAAAAAAAAAAGTGTAAAAAACAAAAAAATAAATGAGTAAAACACATAATAATAATAATGAACACTAGATCATACAATCAATTAAATATCCTGCTAAGTAATATAAATAACGGCAACATTATGACGTATGAACACCTAGCAGCAGCATACCAACAACAAGCGATAACAAATGAAATGCTTCATAAAATCAACGCACTGGAAAACCAAATACAATCGCAGGTATGTGCCACTATGCCTTTGCCAACAGAATACCATATAGACGAAGAAGAGCAGGAAAGGGAAACCTCTGCAGATTATAAGAACAGAAAAACTGATAACAGTCATAAACAAAATACAATACCGACTGTAAACAATATGACGTCATCTCGTGACTTACCAAATGACGTTGCCAAAGAAGGGCCACCACAATCAATGTGAGGAATATAAGGGATTTTAATGCATTTATAAATGCCATTGTAGTGGTCCTAAATCAGTACTCTTACCCAATTCCTAATAAGCCTCAACTTAATTAGTCTTCCCCAAAGGATGCTTCATAGTGCTAACCCTATGTTCATACTGTGCGTTAAACAATTCCCTGTAATTATAAAATCATGAAATGCGTATCTTCAAATGCATTTCATGGTTGTGCCTTCCGGGAAATTGCTCAACCAAAATCCCAATCATGTTCCCCAAGTGAATCATATGTGATACAAATTGAACCAAAAATTCTTTTGTCGCACATTGATTCAATTCCCATTAACCCTAATATCATGAAATGCCTAACTCCAAATGCATTTCATGATTTTTCCTTCCGGGAGTTTGTTCCACCAAATTCCCATTCACTTTCTAGAATCCCATTCCAATTGAAGCGCACACAAAATCTTGTTTGTGCTTCTTGGAATTTGTATGTACGATTTTGAAGCTAATCTCTGTAGATGCAGAGTATAAAGGGGCGGCACATTTCGGATTCGAGATCAGTCCCCAACCAAAGCGCAGATCATCAGACGTTTACTATCGCACTCAAGACCCGCTGGTCTTGTATGATTTCTTTCCCACCATCCCTCTATCCAAGTAGTTAGAGAACATCTGATCTAACCCTGTCCACACTATCCTTAGATACCTCCTCCCCCTTTCTTTTCGGATATAATGACACCGAGCCCAACATCCTTACGGATATGGGTGATTCTGGTTATTGATGACCAGAAGCCAGAGACCAGGTGAAGGACACATCCGTCCTTGTTTCCCCAAAGTCGGCCTCTCGTCACCTCATTTTTTTTTTTTTTTTGATTCGAGCGCATTGGAAACCCAGGAGGCCGAAGCCACGGCAAAGTAATAAATATTAAAGCAAACTACTAAATTTTAAAGAATTATAAAACTAAAACAAACCCCTGGCTTTTCTTTAAACTTACTTTTTGGAGGAAGCTACAGACAGCTTGATCTGGAATCCATCAGCCCTGGACACCCCCGCCATAACCAAACACCGATCCAACCGGCGGTTACCAGCGGTTTGGAGGTAAGAAAATAACACAAAATATAATCATAACACCATTTTATCTGCAGTAAAAGACAAAATTCAATTCAAAGCATTTTCTAATAATGATATAAAAATAACATGTGGAATTGAGAATGCATGCAGAGCAGTTAAAGAGAAATTACAATCCATTAAGATGATGTAATAACTCAAGATTTAGAATATCATACTTAACAACTCAAAGGTGAGAAATAATTAGATTCGTAATCAGAGAACTTCCCGCTTCAATGTACATAGATATAATTGCAAATGAATTATGTTCACTAAATAATAAAGTGGTAAAGATAACAAACCTCAGAAAAGGCACCACATCGAATAATGGAGAAAAAATGTTCAAAGCCTCCCATTGTTTTAGGTTTATATAGTTCAAAACGAGAATAACAAATCAGTTTATGAGATCCAAGAATAATTATGGTGCATAGTATCGATTGAACCCACGAAAAGGTTAGAACGATACCTCAATGTAATAATTGCCAACAGCTTGGTCATACCAAACATTTTTGCAACTATGGTTCAAGATCCTTTAAGTGTGCTGCGTCTCACCACACAACCCAATACTCGAATCAACGCGACAGCGGAATAACATGTGCGCTTTGCCACGAAAAAGGCCATCCAGCTAGTTACAAGGGATGCTCAGTGTATCAAAAAAAAAAAAAAAAAAAAAAAAACTACAGTAACTCAAAGACTCCAATCAAAAAATACATAGCATGCGGGCCCAATTACAACCACAACTGGTACTAGCAACACAAAAATGAACAATAAACCAAATGAGAAAGCAGATAATAAAAGCAGACAACAACCTGTCAGTAACGAGCCTACCATTATGGATATAATGAAGATGTTCAGTGTATTTTAGGATTACATCAACGAAAGCATATACCAACTAACAGAAAAGGTAGGTAAACTTGAAAATTTTCAAAAACCACCGACCAAGAAATCCAAGAAATAAACACCATGAGGAATCGGCTCAACCAAAGGGCTCAAGAACTAGAAATATTTATACGAGGGTTGCCTTTTATATTTCGGGATTGGAGAACAAAAACAAATATTGATCATCGAAAATCACTTTATTGTTTTTCAAAATATTCCCCATGAAGATCTATACACTTTTGCATGCGTTTGAATTAATTGTCGAAGCACTTTTGCCACTCTGATTGAGGTATTTCCAACACATGCATTCTGAATGCAGCAACCGCTTCTTCAGGTGTCCAAAAACGTTGACCTCTCAGTTTGCTTTTTACGTACGGGAATAAAAAGAAGTCATTCGGTGCCAAGTCAGGACTATACGGCGGATGACCCATCAAATCGATGTTTTGGGTGCTCAAAAATGCAGTTGTCGCAGCCGATGTGTGAGAGCTCGCATTGTCGTGGTGAAGAGTGATCCGTCTTCGGCGGTTGGTTTTCCTGATTTCTTGGAAGACAACTGGCAAACAATTGGTTGTGTACCACTTAGAATTGACTGTTCTGCGTTGTTCTAGTGGTACGGTTGCGACATGTCCAGTTTTTCCGAAAAAACAGGCGACCATTTGCTTGGAAGGGCTTCGTGCGCGAACAACTTTTGTTGGATTTGGCTCATCTTGAAACACCCAGACAGTCGACTGCTGTTTACTTTCGGGCTCATACGCGTAAATCCACGATTCATCACCTGTCACGATGTCATAGACGTGTTTCGAAGCACCAATTAACACGAGCCTTCTTTTGGGCGATTCACAAATTGTGTGGGATCCAACGCGAACAAATTTTTTTGACAGTCAAATGTTTATGCAATATTGAATGTATGCTGGTCCCACTAACGCCTAAGGTTGTCTCAATCTCACGATAGGTCACATGACGATCTTCCAATATCAGTTCGCGCACAGCATCAATGGTTTTCGGAGCAACAACTGATTTTGGATGACCTTCACGAAATTCATCTTGGAGTGAACTACGACCACGATTGAATTCACCATACCATCGATAAACACTGGTCCTTGATGGAGCTTCATCGGCAAAAATTGAATTAAGTACATCCATGCACTGTTGCTGAGTTAATCCACGCCGAAAGTTCTAAAAAATAATCGCACGAAAATGTTGACGATTTAATTCCATTTTTGGGCCGAGATGAATCTTTTAAGTTACTGTAAACAACACAAATAGCGCTCGTATGTCAAAACGTTCTGAGTGCGTATAACCTCAAAAATGTCCAACTTTACGACAGAGCTGTCAATTGCCGGATTGCAACGCTAGGGTTGCCAAATCCCGAAACATAAGAGGCAACCCTCGTAAGAGAGCACAGCATAGATAATGCACTGATATCTGAAACACACTCTTCTCATATGAGCTTCATAAAAATCAGGGGCCAGAAGTCCTCCGATGCAGTTTAGGACCTTTATAAAATAATATGATAAAATAGGATTAGTGAGTCAAGTATTACATTTCATTACGATGACCGTTCTCGAAACTATAAGCCGATCATTGGTCGTGAATGACATCGGTAGCATTGTTCTTTAAGGAGTTTTTCGTCGAGTTTTTCAATTATGTTTTTAGTGTCGAGTTTTTCAATTATGGACATCACATTTACACGGACGATGTGTTTCGCTCTGTGAAAAAAAGAATTTAATTCAATAAAAAAACCGATTGCGAACAATTGCTTCGTTATGGTGTATTGATCATTTTCCAAATCGAACCTACGCAAAGTTTACAGTTTTGTAACTAGTGGAGTTTAACATATAAAATTAAATAAATAAAAGAGTTAACATTGTTATTTTTATTTAAAAACGAACAGTATACTAATTAAAAGTATTAAATAATTGTTGTGTGGCACTGAGTGAATCGATCAAAATAAAAAATTAAAAATAATAAAAAAAAAAGACAAAGACAAGACAGTTAAACCAAAAAATAACTTAAAATCAAACAAACAAAACAAAACAAATAACAAACGAATAAACTGTGCAGTGAAGCGCGAAAAATAATATAATTCGCAACTAAAAGAAGAGAAAAATATTGTGTGAAAATAATAACTAACAATATATTGCTCGTTAAGCAATGAATTTTTAAATCATCATGTAACGCGAGTGTAAGGTGACTGATTCTTAGTCGACGATAGGCTCGTTTATAGCGTTTGAAGTGATAGTGAAGAACATGTGATTCGAACTGACGCTAGGACAGTTAGAATCATCAAAAATTGAACCTAAGCGCAACACATCAGGCTACTGGCCGATTTAGAATTCGATTTTTAAACCCAAGTATATTCCACTGATGTGAATTGTTTTGTTATCGATTTTCGTTCGGTCTTCTTCGCTATTGTATTATGTGTGTATCTGTTAGAGTCGCCACAAGTTCGAGTCAGGTTACGGAGAAACCGAGTTGCGTCCTGATTCGTATATCAGATCGCCTTTGTTTTTTTCTTAAATGAAAACAAACCGAAGAGTACCAGCATGAACGCGGAAGAAGAAAATCACGCAACAACAACAAAAGAAAAGGTGCTCCGAAAAATTCCATTGTGACGCGAAGTAAAACCGCGAAATCAACAATGGAGAAAAGTGAACAACAAATGGAGGAGGACAGTGAGCTCCCCTCCCCCTAAAACTTTAACACGTATGGGGCAAATAACTCATACGCTTCGCTTGCATCCTCCTGCATTGGAGGCGAAACTTGTAGTGGCAAGAGCCCGAGTAGAGGAGAGATGCCGGAAGAAAAAATGAGAAGAAAAAAGGAATCCATCTTAAAATTATATATAGTGGAGAAGTGCGCAGGTTCCGGGTACTGGACGCCTGTATCGTACGCATACCCCTTCAGCATCGAATGGGTTTGTATGCGATTGCGATCTGTGCGCCTGAGGAGCACCAACGTAACCTCTTTATAGCAGAGCTCGAGACACTCTTTCAATGCTTACAATTGCACCTGGACAACAACTATTTTATCCTATGTGGAGATACGCCTAGCATAAAAATTGGGGAAGTTATATATCGAAAGCCAGAGGAAATCAGTTGGCTGGCTGGTTAGATCAGTATCATATTGAATATAGAAATGACCTGCTAGCTACGGAATATCCATCGTTCCCTAGAGGTAGATCGTTCTTAGATATCTTGCTAATTGACTCACGACAGAGACTACTTAACACCAACAGAAGAAACAGAAACTGTTTACGGCCGATTGAATATGACAGTGACCACTGTGCATTCATGGCAGTAATAGAGCTTCCGAGCGATCTCGCAGATCTGGAGGAATTCGTGATCCCGCAACCCTACAACTGGGTAATGCGATGGCCACGGTTCACCAGATAATTAACAATGACTTTAATCTTCCAATAAACAAAAACCTGACAAATGACGAAATCGACAAATACATTCAACAAATGGACGATACCATAAAACGAACAATGGACAAAACAATTCCCAAAACAACAGTTACTGATCACATGAACATGTACAGAAACAAAACAATAAACGCACTCCACAAGAAAAAGAAGCAGACTGCTATCGAAACTAAACCAATTGCACAGACAGGTTACAGACAGACAAGACCAGGAGATAATATCACTAAAAACCCGATTAAAAAACCTCTAACAATTACTTAAAGCTAATTATAGATTTTCAACAAATTTGTATTGGAACAACAGAATTCGAGCTATAAAAACTAATAACCCGAATATCTTCCCACAAATAAATCAAATATTCAGGAGAAATAATCAAAACGAGATTCAGTGTCTCCACATTCCACGTACCGACGTAAACAAGCAACTGATAATCAACACTGACATATATACAGAGAACGCGTACCTCAATAGTGAGCTCTTCGCTATCGAAGATCCTTTGGAAAAGGTGAACGCTGTGGGAGCTGTCTTTCAAGAAATGTACAAGGTGAATGAAAGCATTCACCGAAATCACGACTTGTAGGACGGAATTCTACTGAATCACCTGCACCTTCGAAATGAAATTTCACTTTGGCAATCGGTGAATCCGGGTTTTACCGAATTCAGTGACGATAATCTGTCAATTGACATTAATGCCAATGGTGAGGCTAATAGCCTCTTAATTACGAGGGAAGGAATCCAGAGTATCTTCGACTCATTAAGAAGCAAAAAGTCAGTGGGAATAGATGGACAACCTAATATCGTACTCAATAACCTGCCTCCAATGGCAACAGATATATGCATGGTCCTGTTTAACAACGCGTTGAATAATGCATATTATCCTGCGCGTTGGAAAACGGCTATCATTCAGCCCATCCCACAAAGTACAAAGACTGTACAACCCCAATGAACATGCGTTCGATAAGTTTACTCCCAAGTATCAGTAAAGTATTTGAAAAGACTATTAACAAAGCTTTAATAAAATGGGTAGACGACATCAACATTATTCCAAATAACCAGTTTGGCTTTAAGACTGGTCATGAAACCACACATGCCGCAGCTAAACTGGTCTCCGACATACAATGGAATAAATGTAGGAACCAATTTACAGGTGCCTGTCTGATCGACTTGGAAAAAGTGTTTGATACCGTCTGGATCGAAGGGTTATATTACAAACTGGTCAATCATGGCATACATAAGCCTTTACTATATGTACTTTACGATATGTTAAAGGACAGGAGGTTCGTAGTCAAAAGTGGAAATTTGACCTCTAATAAAACGTATGGTATCAAGAATGGCTTACAACAGGGTGCGGTACTTTCTCCGATTCTTTTTAACATTTACATTAGCGACTTATTAGATGCACTTCCGCAGGTTATTGCGTACGCAGACGATCTTATAATTTACAGAACAGCTACGAAAGTTGAGATCATAAAAAGTTTACTACAGCGAGACTTTAACAAAGCGCAGAACTATTGCGATGACTGCAAACTTAAGATCAATATCTGTATTTCAACAGACATGTAGAGGCTGCTCTGGTCAAGGCTAGAACAACGTTTGCTATGACAAGGAGGCTATTTCACAGAAGGCAACTTGACAGTAGGGTAAAAGTCATATGATACATGACGCTAATCAGGCCAATGATCATATATGGTTGTCCAGTATGGTTTTACTTCTATCCAAATTTGATGGAAAATATTCGGGTGTTCGAAAGGAAGTGTCTCAGAAGTTGTCTCAGATTATATCGGACACCGAAATCGGACTATAAAAAGTATTATTCAAAAGAGACTATATAATGAAGCATACATAAATAGGGTGGATAATTTTATGATTAAATTAATCAGAGGACATATTGCATTGAGAGCATGCCTCGCAACGGCTTTGTTCCACCAGAGGCGGTCCTTGATTTGGACATGAAAGGGCTTATACAGGATAGATCCGGAATTCCGCTGATCTATCATGTAGGTAGATCATCCGCAAACGGGCGATTGTGCTGCGACTGGGTACTCATGCGCACCGAAGAAGAGTGCACTAGCGCTATCTCCCACAGAGACCGGGACGATAATATTAAACATCAACAGTTCTGGTGGTTGAATAAAGACCTGGATACCAATGTCGCCAGAATAACTGTATCATTAGCCAGCTGACACGGACTTAGCTTCTCTAGAATTAGGGTAGTATAAGATTTGGGTTAAGTTCTGTGGGGTACAATGCTGGTGCTATTCACCTTCGAAAAGAGATCATTGATCCCCAGCGAATGGAGTGTCTGGAGAAAGTGAGTAGGACGCCGACTTGGCTAGGGAAATCTGATCATGGGAACTAAATTAAATACTTTGATAATTTCGCCAGCGATTACATGATTATGCAACCGCGTCGTTTGATCAGACTATGCCGTTGCTAACCGACATGGTGCGATTTCCGATGGAAATCTCATGGGTTAGCGAAATGGGGTTGCCGTATGGCAAAAAGGTAGCTAAACTCTATTATGCATTATCTGCATAGGATAATGAGTTTAGCTATGCGTCCGTTTAACATGATTTACAGGTGGAATAGCTTATAAGGGGAATAATGGGTAGAAATGACGCGCTGAAAGCGGTCGAAATAAGGTATGGAATTGTGGGCTGGTTCTCCATGTGGTATAGAGAACCCCCACAGTTCTTTTAAATAAAATTTAAAAACAAATAGTAATTGAAGTAGGTTAAATTTTAAGAAAAAAAAAAATTCGACAAAGTTTTTCAAATTTTTCTTTGTCATTCAAACAATCATAAGTACAACCGCATACAAAGTTGTGTCGCCGAAAGGAAAATTATACAATAGTCATGTAATGTTTAGGTTAGGAGGTCTGCGTAGGCCCAGTAAGTTATAATATAAGATAATTAAGCTAAAATTTAAGCATTTTTTGTCTAGTATAAAATATAAAACGAAAATAAAAAATGTTGCAAAAATTAAAATTAACTGTTGTCGAAACGTGGAGGGAAGGTGCCCAGGACAGAGAACGGGGGGCGTAGCCGAGTTAGTGAGGTCATGAACTTCTTACTGCCACCCTCAAATATTTATCCATCGGAGTCGCTCCACAATAATGGGATTCTCTTAACGAAACAATTTTATATTTGCACTTTTCTGTGTAATTCCGATTCGTTTCCAATTACGCCAAAACGGTCACTTAAAACTTTAAATGCGTTTTTCGCGAGATTTTTTTTTTAAACAGTACGCAGTATATTATAACTCAAACTCATAATCAGTCAATCGATTTAAAATTCTTCTTGTGAAAATAACTCCCGATACAATAAAGCCGGTAGGCGAAGGTGTGATGAACCGCTGCTACCATAAGGGAACAATTCATCAAGAAAACACCGACCCGACAAAAAGAAGGTATTAACTAGTCAGTGAGGTCATGAACTCTCGGGTTCCTTCGGGCCAATAGATAGAGATGGTATAAAACAATTTTTTTTTACATTTTTGAATAGTTTATCTATCAATTAGGCCAATACAAAAATTTGAGTTCTTGAAAAAATTACAGTCGCATAACCTTGTGGCGGTTCTACGAACCACACAGATCCGACCTATAGCATAATCCATTTCATATCCCCAACACAACATTGTATTCAATGGTCAAACCCAATCGAACTAAATGTTCAAATTCTCTAACATTGAATTCAATTCAATTTCATCCAATTCAATTCAATTCCCTAAAATCAAACAGCATAATGCATATCTTCTTATGTATGCTATAAGCAATTAACACCTCTAAATCTCCTACAAGATTCAAAACCCAAAAAGTGCACGTGTCCAAACAAAGGCAAATCTATTCGATCCGCCGACACACAATTCTTGCAATCATAAACATCCTAATGCATATCTTCACATGCCAGATGTTTTATGACACCCAATTTCCATGGATATTGTGTTACCCATACGAAGTGCACGAAAACTCTTGTTGTTATAAGCCAGATGGATAACACAAACAAAACTCCAAGTCGGTACGCGCAACGAAATTGTGAAAAATTAAAAAGTAACGTCGAGTGTGTAATCTAGCCGTTGATATTTGATAAATGTGCCTAGTGATTTGTTTTGCTACAAACACCTATCAAGAAAACATTATATTGTGAACGTCGAACGATATTGTTAGAATATAATAAACCATTATATTGCGAACACCAAGGCGGTTGTGTTAGATTGTAATAAGTCATTAGATTGCGAACATCAAAACGATTGTGTACATTCTGATAAACAAAATTTAAAACGTAAAATAAAAGTTCGTTATAAAACCATTCTTTTCGTGTTTAATATGTGCCATTTTCGCTCCAGTGTGTTTCTTCCTTATGTGCGGACAGTGTTCGGCGGAACAACACTCCCACATCCTTCAGAAATTAACGACCAAAGACAAAACACCGCCAAAACCCCTTAAGCATTTTTGCGTAAGAAACCTCCCATATATTTTATTATAGACTCTAGAAGTTTCTTTGTATAATCTCATAAAGGAGCTGTAAACAAAATTCTTGAAAAATGTTTTTTTTTCTATTATAATTTATACAATAATCTCATATGTCTTTCAAATTTCATTACACCTTTTTCCATCCTATGAGGCCCCTGAGTAAATACATAATTATCAATCAAAATCCAGCACCACAGATAACTTGCATACCAGTGAAAAAACGAACCCTTCCAAAAACATTTTACTGACAGATTTGAGAAAATAATCTGACGACAACATATGATATCAAATACACTCCACACTAAAAAATCCGCGCGCTCATTACCTTCCGTATTTACAATATAGAAAACCCAACAATGAGCATTCTCCTGGATTCTCCAACGAGCAACTTCCAAACATCAAAGTTGAACAAAGTGCTATCCACCGCTGCCATTTCTCAAAATAACTCCCCTTGACACGTATACAATCTAGAGTCTGGGTCCCCGACATCTCTTTTTTATTTTCTGTAGAAAGTAACAATTCAATTCCAAATGACGTTGTTTGTTGTAATACCGCGTGCCCGAACTGCTCTGAAGAGTGACGTCCTTAGATCTGGAAAACTTCAGTGAATATAAAATCGCAAAGCCATTGGTGACGTCCCGGAGACCAAAAGCTACTGGTAAGCTCAGTTGCATATCTAACCCCATTTTGCAATGCAAAAGAAGGGAGATACGAATTTATCGTACAGAGAGGAAAAAAATTGAAATGTACACATCCTTGTGGGACATGAAAATAGTCATGTCCAACGATAAGTTCGCCATTGGCATTTTGCAGAAACAAATCTTAGTCCGGCATCAACTTGGCAAAGCAAAAAATAAAAATCCGCGTTATATCATACCTCGGGTATGCCAGGTCTTCTACTTGCAGAAACATTGCTGAGTTAAGGATATCACACTGAGTCAATTGTCTCTAGTTCTGTGTGTTAGTGGGGAAGAAAGTCCGGCGTTTATCTAAATTGAATTATTTCTTTAAAAGTAAAAACAAGAAGGAAGAGCAAAACAAAACCTCCAACATCGAGCTTCTGCGCACATTTCAAGTCCTGTTTACTTTGGACTCCACTGAGAACATAATCCCCGACTGTATCCCTATATTTAGGTTAATTCTCAATTACAGTGTAAATTACTTTTGACCCCATTCCATGTTGATCCTGATGCAAGTCATTATACGCCATCAACTGCCCCAACCACTCCAGCAGGATTGAACCCCATCATCTACTACCGTTCACGATGAGAGACGAAGTACTCTTCCCTGACTAAGAGCCGGCTGTCGTTGTTTTAGTTCCAGGGTAACGCAAATTACATTGCAGTGGTTCCCTGAACTGCAGAGGTAGCGAAATGGCTATATAGCGACGATGGTGAGTATGTGTGTGGGTGACATCTGTGTGAATGGCTCGGTCGGTTTTGAAGTGAATAACGGAAAAATTGTCCTTGACTGAAATTATCCAATTAACGACGGCCACTTTTCTATAGTCACACGGTTAAATAACAATGACAATTTCTATTTCATGGTATGCAGTAATTTAATAATTACTTTGCTGCCCAGATGAGAAGTGGGTGCTTGGATAAGGCATAATGAAATTGCTGCAGGCCATAACCATCTGGGGGCACTACTACTCAAATTTCAGAGTAATCTGGGACCTGGTGCAATTGGGAAATTTGTACGTTTATTACCAAGAACTTTCAGGAAGTATAGAATGATTACAGTTCTCAGGTGTCTCAAAATACCAGTACACAGAGAAATAGCCTTACCTAGTCCACATCTACATTACGAGTATTATATTTTCCACGGTTTCAGACTTGAAAATTCATAACGCTTCATCATCGCGTCAAATTATATTTCTCTAATTTCCGATTCAGTTCATAGCAAAATAACCGGTTAGTTATACCCCTAACTGCTAGCGATGATATTTTGAAAATCATCTTGTTTAAAAAATTCAAGTGAACACAGAAAGATAATACTGTAAACAGGATGTGTCGAAACACTCGTCATATTACTCCTATAATTAGTAACTTCATCATTGGCACTACAACCGGGAACCGGTCTCGGCCTTATTTAGCAAGTCCTGAGGCTTGTTAAATTTTCCATGATAATTTGTTTTTTCGGGCAACGTCATTAGTCTTGCGCCAGAGGCTCGCTGACGGGGAATCGAACCCCGGTCTCCCGCGTGAAAGGCGGGGATACTAACAACTATACTATCGAGGAGCCCCAAATTAGTAACTTAGTCTAGATCATAATAACGATTAACATCAATAACGAAAACTCTGAAGTCAAAGTTCCTCTTCATGTTAGGCAACCATCGTTCTCGTCGTTCAATATGTCTGTTCAAAACTTAAAATGTCCTACTGGTTAAATTTTTTTAAAAGAAATTAAACAATTTTTTAAAGTATTTGGGAATGTACCGCATTCAATTGTGTGATTTAACATTTAGGCGTACCGTAAAATCCCTTTTGAAGCTGCTCTCTCTTCTAACTCTATCGTCACCATTCCACTGAGCACTCCATGACTCGTGGCCCTTCTTTTCGTAATACGAAGTATTTCCTCAGCTAGGATGTCCATCGTCAATAATTCGGCTATAAAACTACAAATGCGGCTCCATCGGAGATCGTCCTGAAGCCGCATACAGTCCTTAATCCATAAAGCCTGTGGGTTGCTCTGATTATTGTCGTCAGTTGTTTCGTCAGTAAGGTCATAAACTTCCGGGTTCCTACAGGCCAATAAATAATAAATAATAATAAATAAATAGTTTCGTCTGCAAAGCTCCCACCCACATTGGCCCGACGTATGTTAGCACTAATGTGACTCACTTGACAGGATGATCTTACTGAACCCTGGTCCACCTTTGGTAATATTCCGAACCAAGTGGCTTGTGTGTCTTTGGCTTTTTTACTAGCATGCTCTACGTGCGACTTAAAGCTTATTATTGTCGAGTATAACTCACAAGTACTTAACACCTTCTCTTGAACAACGTATGGTCTTTCAACTTGATATTAGGACTACTTTCTTTTGGGGGTCCGTGCATCCGATATTTAATAGGTATAATTTCCTCATTAGTGGCCGCTTCTACGGCGTGTAAGTTTAGTGAATGTTACAACTGTTTTGTGGTACTTTAGTTGTAAAACTCCATCAGCCATAATTATTCCACGGGAGCGCACGAAGGACTAACTTTTGAGGAAATATCCCGATACATCATAGAATCTTCAACCCTCGTCCGTATCGTACATTAGCTTTCTGCTGGCGAAGTAACTTATGGCGATTTTTACTGGGTAAAGTGAAGTGGTCATTCGACTAAAAGCTCTGTTGATAGCCAAGCAGTTGGCCGATTTACTGAGAAATGCAGTTTTTCGACCCGTCCGCTGGGAGTTTTCCGATTTATCTCATTTTGCTCTGCAAACTCCGTTTGGTTGTGTCTACCAGAAAATGTGCACTGTTTATGGTCTTTATTTTTGACAACGTCACACTGGGGTCGCCCCTTAGTAGGTTCCGTGTTAGCAGAACTAGAGCTGCTCCTGCCTGTCTTGGGCCAACCGTGTTGTGGTTGGAACTTTGTGCCTTTTGGCCCTTTGTCGCGTATATTTTCGGAGTCCTTTGGTTTTCTCTTTGCTTTTGACCTCTTTCTATTTATATTGGACCATGCAGTTTTATTGGGTTTGAGTTCAACGTTCAACGCAAGCCTTTTGGGTGCTGGTATAGATTATGATTACTTGGGAAGTTCTAGTTTTTTCCTAGCTGATCTGTATCTGCACCCGTCCCATGTCTAACCGTGTCGGCCAAAAATCCACAGCAACAATCGTACACTGAACACTCTATGATTCGATGTCGCCGGTTGCGTGGAGGAACAGGGTTGGTGTGCTCTCTGATTTGTTTTATTCCGTGACCTTTCTGTTGATTTTGCGTGCTAACTGGTTTCGGAGGATCAAGATTACGGAGATGTGATGCTGTAGGGGTAGCTCGACAATTTCTGATCTGATGCCCATAGGCAACCTCGACAGAAAGGGGTATTTTGCCTTTTTAGTCACTTGTCATATACATATTCCTTGTTCTGGTATAAAAAAATGATGCGTACAACTGGTTGGTCCGATGGACGAGTGCCGTGGATCTGGGCTGGTTGACTGTGGTGGTGTGGCGGTCCTGCGAACCGCACAAACGACTGTGGGGTTAAATATATTTCGTCTAGTCAAACGAGACATACTTACCGTGTCCTCAACCCCACGTGCCCACAAACTCGTGGGCCCAATTTACCTTTCCGCACAGCTAAAGGGGGCATGCATACGGGCGTCCTCGACCCCACGTATCCACAGACACCCAATTCTCGACCGATTCCTCATGCCTGCACGGCTACGAAGGACACTACCCAGAAAAGAAAAGTCGCCAGATGCCGACAGCCAGAAAAATCCCAGGCGATAAATATATGGCCAAGGAATAAACAAATGTATGACCTTCCCTTGAGCCAACCGCAATTTGGTTTTCCTTACCGAAAGGACCATTGTGGGAACAAAGGTTAATCAATAAACCAAACAACTGTTCCTACAAGGAAATAAAAACCATGTAAATATCGCAGCCGAAAATAATGACAATACGAAATCGTAAGACAAGTAGAGTGCGGTCTCCTGAAAAGGAGAAATTCCTTGCTAAAGAGAGAACACCAAGGGATAAAAGAACGGAAGAGAAAGGAGTTTTCCATCCATTGAAGACAATTTTTTATTTAGTTAAGTTACAACATCCGCAAGGAAAAGACCCGCAGCCTTCGCGAAAACAGCCGAGTGTGTCGGCGCGAGTATTCGCCAGAGAGAGTGTCAAATACACAAATGAAAACGAAAACAAAGTTAAAAAACAAGTGTTTTGATTTTTATGGACGGTGTTCAGAGGAACACAAGCCGCATTCAGTAAAAAATCGCTAGAGTCGTACTGGTCAGCACCGTTGTTACGGACCGACATTGAGTCCAGGTCCCCCCAGAATCCACTAATCCCCCTTTGATTCCCCTCTTTACGTGTAAAAAAAAAAAAAAAAAAAAAAAAAAAAAAAAAAAAAAAAAAAAAAAAAAAAAAAAAAAAATAATACATCGAAAATAAATTCTGTTATGGTTTTTATATATAACACCGTCCTGTGGTGGTACCGACATTCCAGCTACTATTAGCGTACTCCCACTTTGTGGTGAAAAGAGTTGGAAGTGCTTTACAGACGCTTCTAGTGAATATTTTAGGTGACCTGCGTAGGCCGATGTGGAGTCTATAGCCCTCCCGTAAAGATATGATTAGGGGGACGAGGTGTCCGTCATGTGCTTCCCCTGAAAACTGCAGTGAACTGGTATGTGCCTGGGTAAGGTCGATCGATCTATTGTAAAATTGCTAATCGGAGTTCAGAGGCGCTGTAACAGACAGGCGTTGAAAACGGTGTTATCTTTTTAGGGTGTATTTTCGAGTATCTGGTAATTTTCAACCCCCGTTGAGTTTGTGGCGGTTCTTTAATACATTCCCAAAGAACCGCCCATCCTCTTAAATTAACCATCTTCCAAACCCATAGTACTTACCTGCAATTAGGGGCAGCGTAAGCTCCCCTGCAGCATCACACCTGAACGTTAAACCTTATCAAGCATGCACATCAAACAAATTATTTCATTCATTCATACATGGACCGTGCCAGACAATCGGCTCGGATTGTCAGCAATTATAAAAGATAAATACTCGCTGGCCAGCATAATTGTTGACATAGCTGTAGCCGGTATTCTTGCTACGGTTCATGAGTGAATATTGCCCCAATCCTAAGGTTCGCAACACTTGCGACCAATTTCGCTTATCGGTTATCTACCGATCATGGGATTTGGCCACTAATATGATTGACGTTAGACAATCATACCCCAGATCATGCCTAACGATGCTCCGGCCTGTTAAATAAACAAACACGATGTGCATATCATCGTGACCCTTGAAATAGCTTTTGTGTATCTTAAAGCAAAAACCTATTTCGTTCTCAGGCGCAGGTCATCAAAGATTTATGGCCCCCGAAATAGCGTTTCTGTTTATTTAAGACACAGAAACCTATTTCTCCTTTCAACGATTGCGCTATCGCGTATCTCTATAATATCTACACTCCATTACACCAGCCCATATTTATTCAGGCGCATTTTTGCCGATATCCAGGCTGAACGTACTTGTCCTATACGGACACATATAGAATCTTCCCACACCAATGTAATCCACACCGTTAAATCTGGCAGATATGGATTGTATCTTGGAGTCAGATAGTAACCTTGGAACCACGCACACGTACCGGGGACGTGGCGCGAGTTAGATTTCTACGCGTAAGGAGGTTGGTCGAGAACCTTAAATGTTAAGTGTCGCCTTATGTAACGTTTTTTTTCCTCCGATAAAGTGTGTTAGTCGAGGCGTAATGTTTGTGCAACTCGTGAACTAATGTGTCGCTGTTGTAATCCGTCGCCGCACGCGCAGGCAAATATTATTACGTTTTAAAGCCCGAATTAAAACTTTGAACAATTTAAAGACTAATCGCTGTTTCAGTGTTAGACTTAAGAAATATAACCAATAAAGTGTAACGATTAAATTAAATTAAATAACTAGTGTTTCTTCATTTTTGAATACATCAGTGTTTGCTTTTCGGTTTTACTGGAGGATCAATTTAGTGTGCCCAATAGAGTGTGGGGTATTGTTCTGAACCTGTGTCCATGTCGACGCCTAGAATAAATACCCATAAGTTTCTCATACCAAAGAAGTCGCGTCTGTGTAAAATCTCCTTTCGTTATATTTCCATATGGAGAAACCTTGTAATGGTGGTCTCAAGAGCCCCACCCCTGGAGGCTAATAAGGAAATTGTCCTGTCTGATTTTACCCATTAGACCGGACTTCGCCGCACCTTCAATTCATTTTTCCAACATTTTTTATTTCCGTTTTTTTTTTCTTAGATTCTAAATTATAGGTCAGACAAAAAATACTTCAATTCTGGCTTAATAATCAAATATTATAACTTATTGGTGTTACACCTCGCTACACAACCCCCCTCAATTAGCAATCATCGTCAGTCCACAATCAATGCCAATATTGCCCACAAGCCAATTCTTAAGCAATCAACGCAGTCAAACAATTGACGTCTCTTTCCACAGGCAATTACTGTTAATATCGCATACGTTGCGGTATTCATTCAAATACTACACATACTTTCATTCATACTCTCAAGCCCACAAACCGACTGCATTCTCTCTGCTCCGTGTTCGAAACAAGCTCGACACTTGGCACTCATACGGTTTCATGTTTCGAATGCATTTTTTGCTCCATGCCCGAAAACAAGTGTCATACAAGACATTTGACACGTTCGGCATCTTCAAAAGTGGTTGGCGACGATTTAATTGAGCGACGATCAAATGCTGAGATCTGCGAAAGAACAGACGCAGCGACGGAATCGATGTGGCTCGAACAAAGGGCAATGTATGTTACTTTAATTGGTTTGGTAAATGCAGCAATCAGTTAGGTAATGGCTACACCTTAAGTAGGTCAATTTAGCGATAATGATTATTTAGAAATACGAATGACACGTGCCAGGCGATTGAAGTCAATTTGGGTCATACATTTTGGTTCGAAGTCCTGGCTGAGGTAAACGCATCGTTTGTACTTCTATGCCTATAATTTGGTTATATAAAGAGTGATTGCAAACGGACCAAGAAAGAACTAATCAATCAAGCAAAGGGTTGCGGCCTTGCATTGGAACAGCGGGCCCTTTGCTTTGATTAGATTAGGACAGTATATCCCCGTGTTACGGGGAGCTTGCCCCAATGTAAAGTAATAAAAAGCGATTTTTTGTTAATACCTCAATCTGGAATCCAGCGGAACCGCCCCCATGAGATTCGAACAAAGAGAATACCAGCGGAGACTCGAAGAAAGAGAACACCAGCGAAGACTTGGAGAAGGAGAACGCTAGTGGGTAAATATATTAAAAAAAAAAAATTCTAAAATTCGCATGTCTATTGTACAATTTGCTTTTCGGGGACAAAACGTTGTGTGTTTTTTAATTACGTTTATTTTAATAACAAAGAAAAGCTAAAAAAAAACGTTGTGCGTACACACACACACACACACACAAAACAGGCATGGTCCGTAACCAGTGGTATTCTATGTGAAATGATGCAGCAGTTGCGACGTGACGAGCGGAGTAACAGGTAAACTCCGTCCCGCCCCGCGATGGAATATCTAAAAGAAAGTTCCGCGGGGATCAACGTGAATATGAGCCTGGCGGGAGGTGGCTTTAGTCGGTAAAAACCCGGCATGCCCCTGGATCGGTCTAGAGGTATCTTATGAAGATTTCCACCTTCCTACCGAAACCAAAAAAAAAAAAAAAAAAAAAAACATATATATATATATATGCAGTGTTCTAGTGGCAAAAAGGGTGCATTTTATAACGACTTACCATTTCAAAATGCTAGTTATTTTCCAAAAGGGATGTTTATATATTGTGTGTATGTATTTATATTCCTTAGCATAGACAAAAACAAGATGTAGTTAAGATTCTTATGCAGACGAGCACTTAAAGACGGACATTAAGTTGTGTAGTGTGCATTTAACAACGGCGAAGCCCAAAAAATCGGGCACAAAATTCGTTCCTGAGACCAGAACTTGACGTCAACCGAGTGGATCTAAGTAAACTAAGTCCTGACAAAGATCCGCGAGAGTTGCAGTTTGTGCTTAACTGGGGTAACGATGACAAATTACTGGGCTTTATAGTATACAACTGAGCTTGCAGATGGGCAAAGTGTCTTTCTTTTAGAATTTAAGTTTGTTTCTTGTACAGAAAATTGTACTTGAGTAAAAACTCAGCTTTATCGAATTTTACTCTGTCCGACGGTTTTGTAAGGATCCTGATTCGATCCCCACAATATTTTATCATTATTGATATAGATTTCAATGTGAGTGATTTTTGATATTAAATTCTAGCTCTCTCTGAAAAGCAATTATTTATCATAATTTCTGCATGATGTTGCCTCGGACATAGTTCCATCCGGAGATGCGAATGGGATACTAGTTTACCCCCAGAATTCTTTATCTCAGAAAGTACGATCATGACTTGTCTCCGTGTCAGTTCGGGCCATCAGCTGTACATCCGAATACCAGTCGAAGATATCTCCCGATGATATCGCAGAATGTACAGGGTGACGGAGTGGTATCTCTCCCTGGGATAGGCTTACCAAATGAACTAAAATTTTTTTGAACCAGTCCATCAGCCAAACTCCGAAAGATGGCCAGGGATTTCTCCCGACCAATTCACGGAGCATATAGCTTGATGGGGTGGTATTTCACCGGTCGACAGGGCGTTGGGTCCCTACTTGCCACTCGCACTTTAGTCGCCTCTTACAAGAAACCGGCTTAGCTGTGAGTGTATTCTAACGCCGTACTCACAAGGTTTGATTGGTGATTGCTAAGAATTGCGTGCAAGCGTTTATCACGCATTTGGTGTAATTAGAATTTTGGATATTTGATATGAGATTGCAGTGTATGATAAAAGAATACATTGTTTGATAGGGTATGGAAACTTTATAATTATTTATTTATTGGCGGTATTGGTTACTATGTAAGGAGATGTTGGTTATGGATATGGATTGTGGATATGTGGCGTTTCTAATAGATATACACACAATACACAAGCAAACAGTGAAGATCATCGAAGGAAAATCGAATAAGAATAAATGCATCAGCCGTATTCCAAACAATAACATAGCAATTCCACGTCAGTTGAGTATACTTGAGTTTAAAATTTGTATTCATACACGCGCCAGTAACCTGATGCTTCAATGCTTCGCTTTTCGCCCGTTTGTCCGTGAGTTCAATTCACCATATTCACTAGCCTTGCTAAACGCAACAATCTTCTCGTGTGGTCTGTACAACACAGCACAGACCTTTACTACTCGATCACAACTACCGCATAGAGCACCGGCTCACTCGCCTGCTCCGACGTCCTCTCGCTCGCTCGTTCCTCGTTCCGTCATTCGCACACGAAGCTGATCGTAACAAAGTTACCGAGGAGGGAGTAGTGTGACGTTTCTAACAGATACACACAATACACAAGCAAACAGTGAAGATCATTGAAGAAAAATCGAATAAGAAAATGCATCAGCCATATTCCAAGCACAAACATAGCAATTCCATATCAGTTGAGTGTACTTGAGTTTAAAATTCGAATTTGTACACGCGGCAGTTGCCTGGTGTGTTGAGCACTGGTTATATTTTTTGTGATTCTAACTGCACAGCACTACACATATCCGACCACCGCTGTGTGTATTTTTGCTTAGCACTTTTAAGTATGTTGAATTTAATGCAATAGTATTAAATTTATGCATGTGATTTGAAACATGAAAATTATGACATGCGAAGGATATACGCATCAGACCACAACAGCGTGCAGAAGAGAATGTATTTTTTCTCATTACTATTTACGGTGTAGGATTGGTTCTTAACTGCTCTGGTATACTGCTATGACGATTTCTTTTTTCGATTCCCTTTTGATACAGTATACTTCACAAAGGTTGCGTGTTCACAACAGGACCCCTACATAAAAAGTGATTATAATGATAATAGATAATTCACAGCCAACAAAGGTCCCTGAACAAGCATTGCCATATGGTGTTGGTGGTTTTATTTATCTTTTTGTTCCTCCAATTAAAGAGAAGAAAAGCTACTTACAGTTTGTTTCAGCTGCTGTTGGGTTAGCTGGGGAAATGAGGTCCTTTGGGCTTTGATTTGTGTTGTAGGATTGTGCTTCTTTAACCTAGTGTGACCTAATCTGACTAGAGCTGCAGATGTTGGTACTGCTTTGTTATATTTCCCTTGAATGAAGTTGGCAATAATTTCCAACTTAATTGTTTATATATCTTAATATACTTCTATCACATTCGCAAGCGATAAACAAGAGCACGCGTGTTGATATCTTTCATAATTGCGTGAATATATATTACCTTTTCATTTTTTCCAACTTGACACGCCTTTTGCAGAGTATGTAAATTAAAATTTGGAACGGAAACTAGGATCTCGCGGACAAGAAGTAAACCAACTGTTTTTTATTCAAACTTTAAACATATACTTAACACAAATTATTGGCCACATACTAAACGAGAGTTTCGAAATTTACAATTTTCATTAAAATGTTTGTGATGATTGAACTCGAATTCGCCTACTGCCTTAGGTTTCCACCTAATCATTTTCAAATGCCACTGAAGATGTGGTCGATCATCATCATCATCGGCACTACAACCGGGATCCGATCTTGACCTTATTTAACAAATCTCTCCACCGGTCCCGATTTCGAGGCGATGTCATTCAGGTTGGCACTCCCAGGCTCTGGGCGTCCTGGTCTACGCCATCCCTCCATCGCAGACAAGGTCTGTCGCGCTGTCTCCTTCCATACATCCTGCCACAAAGGACTTTCCGAGCAGGCTCCTCTTTGCTCATTCGAGCTAGGTGTCCCACCCACCGGAGTCTACCGAGCTTGATTTTTCTTACAACATTAGCTTCAAGGTAGATTGTGTACAACTCATGGTTGTAGCGTCTCCGGAGTCGTCCTCTCTCACATACGGGGCAAACAATTCTCCTTAAGAGCTTCCTCTCGAATGCGGCTACGAGTTCAGAGTGCATTTTATTGAGCACCCAGGTCTTGTACAGTAGTAGCTTGGATGTTCTGGTAAAATTTCGGAATTTAAAGAGGCTTGATAGACCATAGTAGGCTTTATTGGGTGTGATCAGCCGTTCGCGTATTTCTTCATCCATATTGTTATCGGCTGATACTATTGACCAAAGGTAGTTAAAGGATTGCACTGCTTGGTCGGATTGAATAGTCAAGAGTGGAAGGAGGGTGAACAGGACAGGGAACGATGGCGGAGTCGAGTCGGCGAGGTCAAGAACTTCCGGGTTCCTACAGGCCAATAAATAATAATAATAATATTATTGACCCAAAGTAGTTAAACAATTGCACTACTTCAAATTCGTGCTCCACTACCCTGATAGTTTGACCAACGTTAGGTCTTCTCTTCACAGAAGTTGCCACCATGTACTTAGTTTTTCCCTCGTTATTGTTCAGTACCAGCTTTTGTGCCGCCTGCTCGATCTGGCTGAAGGATTCCTGTACAGCTAATTCGGTTCTACCGATGATGTCGATGTCATCTGCGTAGGCAAGTATCTGGCTGGACTTGGTGACAATAGACCCTCTAGTTGTAACGCCAGAGTCACGGATTGCTTTCTCCAACGCCAGGTTGAAGAGGAGGCATGGCAGTTTGGGCAGTAATGTCGCTATTTTTACTTGGCTAGTTACGTTGGCCATGGTCAACCTACAAAATCGTATCAATTGGTTTGGAATTCCGAACTCTCTCATGGCATTATATAGTTCTACCCTGGCTATGCTGTCGTAGGCGACCTTAAAGTCTATAAATAGATGACATAATGGAATCTTAAATTCCAGACGTTTTTCCATCGCCTGCCTAAGGGTGAATATCTGATCAATCGCTGATTTGCCTGGGATGAAGCCACTCTGATATTGCCCAATGATGGCTTTACCGTATGGGGCTATCCGATCTTGTAGGATAGTGGAGAGTATCTTATAGGCGGTACTCAGCAATGTTATACCCCTATAGTTGCTACACAGTGTGATATCTCCTTTCTTATGTATGGGGCAAATTATAACACGACGCCAATCTTCCGGCATCTCCTCTTACTTTCACGCGTGAACCAGGATCTCATGAATTGCGTGATGTAATGCTGCCCCACCCCCACATGTTTGATCAGCTGAGCTGGTATACCACCACCTCAGGGGGCTTTATTTGATTTGAGCTGTCTAATGGCTTTTAATGTTTCCTCAATGCTATGGTGACGGCAGCATTTGACCTTGATCTTGCATTGGTGGAGCCTCCAATTCTTCTGTGAGCTGACCAAAATACCTTTATGATCGGTGATCAGATTACCCTCTTTATCCTTGCAGTAAGTGCAGCGTGATGTGTACCGCATCATACTGCGGATTATTTGGTAAAACTTCCACGCCTGGTGCGGACTTCGCTCTCTACTTTTCTCTATTTCACAGACAAGGTTTTTTTTCCAAGCACTTTTCTTTTGTCTTCGAAGCCTTTTTTTCAGAGCTTCTGAGCTCTTTGTACTTCTCCCCGCGCACCCGCGCCCTATGAGACTGCTGCATTGCCCGGTATGCGGCATTCTTACGTTCAGTCGCTAGTTTGCACTCATCATCAAACCAGTCGCTCCGATCTCTACGACTACTACCTAAGATGGAGTTGGCAGTACTAATGACAGTATTCTTAAGGCGTGTCCATTTCTCTTCTACGCGCGACATTCTGGCCATGGGGTTTATACTCCCTCCGTCGAGCTCTTCGGGGGCGAGTCTTAACCCATGGCCAAAGGTGTTACTGTTATTCTTATTGCGTAAGGCAGCCGTGTTGATTCATCCTGATCCGTGGAAGCAATACGTCCCCGCAAGGCAATCCGCGCTCGGAAAACTGTACCATTAAGATAGTGATCCGAGTCGACGTTGGCACCTCGCTACGTTCGTATCGTCATCAGGTTCGAGTAGTCTCGGTGATCTATCCACACGTAGTCAATTTAGTTGCGAGTGGCTCCATCAGGTGATACCCATGTGGCCTTGTGAATATCTTTACACGGAAATGTGGTACTTGTCACGATGCTACCAGTTCGATGACTCGTCGTCCATTGTCATTAGTGTTCTCATGCAAACTATGGGAACTTGTGTAGTCCCTGAAACCCGACTCCCGACCTATTTTCGCGTTCAAATCACCAAGAAAGATTTTCACATCGTATCTTGGGCAGACATTCTGGGCCCGTTCGACGTTCTCGTAGTATTCTTCTTTTTCCTCGTCAGGGGACTGCTCTGTAGGTCCGTGAACGCTTATGAGACTTATGTTCTTAAATTTGCCTCGCACATGAAGAGTGCATACCCCTTCGTTTATTGGGTTAAAGCCGATAATGGCAGGATTTAGTTTTTGGCCGACTAGAAAGCCTACCCCGAGCACATGGTGTTTTGCATGACAACTGTAATAAATGGCATACTCTTTTCATTGAATAACACCACTGCCAGTCCATCTTATTTCTTGTAATGCTAATATGTCAGCCTTATATTTGGACAGGGCATCGGCTAGCTGCTGTTCACCTCGAGTTCTCTATAGTGAACGGACGTTCCATTAAGAAATTCTTAAATCGTTTAACCATATTCGTTTCCGTGGTCGTCGTCGTGTATCCGGTCCATATCTGAGGCTTGTTAAATTTGTCATAATAACTCGTTTTTCGGGGCATGGTTATTAGCCTTGCGCCAACCTTTCTCGGGATGTCGCTGCGTGCATTGGTTCACTATTTGGCGGGTGCCAAAGTAGCTATCCAGAGGTTTCACGTGGAGACTGCATGTCAACTTGGATTGAACAAGGACAAGGATCGTCCTGGCCTTCGCCGGGTTGAAAGCAATCAGTAACTTTGCCTTGTATGTTCGCTGCCATCCCCTCATGTGGTCGATAACTGAACTCATTAATTTGATTCTGACAGTCAAATTTAGTTAATTTTTTGAAAGAAAAGTCAGCTTACTCTTAGTTGTACAATTTATTTAATTACGAACACTTTACTATACCATTTCACAGTTTATTTAATTACGGACACTTTACTTTTTTTACGCACGACGAATTTGCAAAACAAGTTCCGAATTCAAAAATCAGAGAGATCAGTTTTAAAAAACCCCAGAACTTCAAACCAAACAACACATTTTTTGCGAATTTTCCTCCACCTTTCCATTTACCAGCTCCTTGAATATTTTTGTTTGTTTGTTTGTTCAAACCCTTATTCAACGACTTGCAGGTGTCATGGGAAACCTACTGGGAAGGGTATTGTGTGTGAAAAAATATGCGAGAAAAAATGTGTGATATGCAGGTATTATAAGGGGCGCGAATTATAGGAATTACAAAGGGCGCGAATTAGCACCTTTGTTCAGGGGGAGCTTTTATTATGCAACAATGGCGATGGAGACTGATTATAGAATAAGGGTGTACAGTGATTAAGGGTGACATACAAACCATTTACATAGGGTGAATAGATTAATCAACTTTCGAGTTCTATAGACAATACTCATACAAAAACGTTGCGATTTTACTCCTGACGGAATTTAAGTTGACAGAATATTGTAATTGTGTAATAAGGTGATTCTACCATATAAATACGTTATTTCAATATTCATCTTATAGTGGGAGCACATAACTTTTTCTAAATTATGAAACCACCATTTCTCCAAGCGTTCTATCCACGGTGGGGCATTACTTCATTCCTCTGTGCAACGTTCTAAATGAGAAGTACTACTTCCTTACTAGTGAGCCCAACAAAGAAGAAGCACATTACATTCCGATGGAAATAAGATTCGTCACGTATAATATTCAAAAATATGTGTTTTTTAATCGTTGCGTGTTTACGTGATCTTACGTGAGTTCGTTACCATAATTGTTCAATGTAAGTAGTTTCTCATTCTCTTTTTTCCTTGACCTCGTTAATAGCAAACCTCTTCGTGTCGTTCGGCAATATAAAGTTTAAAATTTTGTGATATCCTTAAGTAGGCCAGTTGCGGAAACACCATGACCATCCTCCACAGTAACCTGCTTGGATTGAAAACAAACGTACATGTTCTAACAAATGTTCTAAAGCAGGAGAACGGTTAGTTACTCTCGATTTCCATGAAAGCCAATTCCTTCAGCACATTTATCTTCTCATGTCGATCGATATAAACTTGACTGTGTGTGCCAATCCTTGCAGTAGAATTCAATTTGAGGGTATTTTTCATGAAACCACCACTGGCGTGCAAATCAGTCCCTTGTCACCCGTTTTCATTTAAATTGGGTTAACAAATTGGCCATAAATTTGGAAATGTCAACCCTTCCCAAGGCGGCATAGTGTTTCTCTCCCTGTACGATGTATGATGTGAATTATATGTAAAATATCTGAGGTTATCCAAGAGGTCTATTTGCCTTGAGAGTTTAGATTCGATTTGCGGTTAGGATGTTATAGGCCGTAATATATATTTATATATGGTACATTTATTCAAGAATATGTCAAACATAGGGTGAAACTGTGGTATACTGTTGCATATTACGGTAAGGATATAAATAAAATGTTAATTCAGTATTTGTGGCTTAGGTTCACTAAAAGAGAAAGACCTATCTGGTTGATACCACTAATTAACGATGCTGGTAGCACAGCCTACTGCAGCCTTCTATAGATTTGTTTACTATTAAGCAATAATTAATTTATGCAGTGGTGTCCATATATTACATCCAAAGTGATGAGATATGTATGTAATGACAATATATAAGGTGCTTATTATTAAGATATACAGGACTTTACAATGATATAAAACCTATAATAAAGGTGATGGTATTTACATGTTATTGACTTTATTGAAAAAAATAATATTATACCATTAAGACAAAGCTTAAGGGGTACCACTAGTGTAATGGCCTGAAAAGGCATTTTTCGACAATTTTTTGATGAAAGGAAACCCGACAGGCTAGCGAAATTTAGCGAAGATAATAAGTGTGTACCTAAAACTTTAGAGAAAAATTATACAAAATGGCGGCTTCGCAATCATTGTCCCACAACATCTTGAATCTTGGGCCCTGCGGTATGCAGTGTAGCTAACGTAACTTTGATATACCAGGTGCATGCATACGTTTTTTTCCGAGTTAACTAAGAGGTGGCGCCAGTAAAAAGTACGCAGCGCTTTAAACACATACGTCATTTTGTTCGTCTGAGATTTAACTACAAACACACAGAACTTGAGTCCACCAAAAACTAGCGTCTTTGTGTTATCGTTCAGTGATTATGTCGAGTTTTGTGCCTGAAAAAGTACATTTGCGGCACGCAGTGCTTTTCTTATTTAATCAAAAGAAAAAGACTGTTGAAAGACATCGTTTGCTGGTAGAAACATATGGTGAACACGCTCCATCAATTAGAACATGTGAGATATGGTTTCGACAATTAAAAGTGGTGATTTTAATGTGAAAGACAGTGAGCGCTCTGGTAGACCACAAAAATGTGAAGACAAGCAATTGCACGAGTTATTGCATGATAACCCAACTCAAACTGAACGTCAATTAGCAGAAGCATTACATTTGCCACAAAAAACAATCAGCAGACGTTTACGAGCAATAAAGAAGATCAATAAACTCTGAAAATGGGCCCCACATGTTTTGAATGAACGTCAAATGGAAAATCGCAAAGTCACCTGTAAAATGCTGCTGAACGCCACGAAAGGAAATCATTATTGCATCGAGTTGTGAGTGATGACAAGAAATGGATTTATTTTGAAAACCTGAAGCGAAAAAATCGTGGCTTTCACCTAGCGAAGCCGGTCTGTGGGGGTTCTTTAAAGCATTCACAAAGAACCACCCATTCCCTTTAAATCAACCCGCCTTTCCACACCCAACAAAGCCATTTTGCTTACCTGTAATTGAGCAGCGTAAGTTACCCGGCAGTATCTTGCACTTGAAACATAAATCCACGGCAAGATTACCATCTTGCCATGTCATCAATCTTCGTCTGCATGAACCGATCGGTTACTATGGGCGACCACATGCCCATCGGACACTGTTCGCTAAAAAGCAAAGCGCAACTCGCACCTACCTGCCAAGAGCCGAATTCTTTGCCAGTGTAAATATTCACACTGGAATTCGACCCTCGACACACTATGGATGCAATGCACAATTGACGTGGATGAATACACAAGCGTCATTGTGTAATCATTCCGATCACCAGATCAGGTCCCATGGCATCATTCCCTTAAACAACTCTCGTACTATTAACCAAGGTAAACAAACGCGTATCTTAGCGTTTGAACCCCGAAATAGCGTTTCTGTTGACATAATACTCAGAAACCTATTTCTGCATCAACGAATCGCTAGTTCAAACATAGCAACCTTTTCCGGCCGCTATCCGAGCGACCATCTATTTGCACAGCTGACCTGAGTTGAATTCGAATATCATTTAGGCAGTTGTTGTTGCCGCGTTTCCTTATTCGACTTCAGTCTATATTTGAAATGCTGTCCTTTCCATGTACAGGCCCTTTCTCTGTATGTATGCAATCTCGAATAGAGATATCTGCGCGAAGCAACATCTAGATTCATGGGGGCGTCAGATAGTAACCTTGAAACCGCGCAGACGTACCTGGGACGTGGCGTGAGTTAGATTTCTACGCGCAAGGAGTGTTTTAGTTAAGTCGAAATATTTCGTGCCACTGTTAAACTAATGTGTCGCTGTAGGAACCCGACGCCGCAAGTGGAGGCAATTAAAATTAAAAGACTAATCGGTGTAGCAGTGTTAGACTTAAGAATCTTAATCAATAAAGTCTAACTAACATATACAATTAAATTACTGTGTATTCATTTTGCTGTGCTGTGTCCTCTCCATATTCTACTCCACTTCCGCATCATCTGTCGCATCATCTACACCACGCAACAATCAAATACAATTAGATATCTGTGTGTTTCATTTCTACCGCATACATCTGTGTGTTTCGCTTTACTGTTTTGTCCAGGAGGATCAATTTAGTGTGCCCAATAGAGTGTGGGATATTGTTCTGAACATGCGTCCATGTCGACGCCTAGAATAAATACCCACAGGTCCTTCAACACCAAGGCCAAATCGCTTCGACAAGAAGACCATGCTTTGTGTCTTGTGGGACCAGAGCGCGGTATTGTGTATTATGAACTCTTGAAGCCGGGCGAAACCGTTAATACATAACGCTATCGCCAACAAATGATTATTCTAAACCAAGCACTAATCGAAAAGGCGCATTGCTAATAACCTTGCCCGGAAAAACAAATTACTATGGACAATTTAACAAGTATCAGATAAGGACCGGTGGAGAGACTTGCTAAATAAGGCCAAGACCGGATCTCGGTTGTAGTGCCGATGATGATGATGATTAATCGGAAAACGACCGGAATAGGCCAAAAGACATGGCAAAGTGAATTAGTTTCACGACAGCCCGCCGTCTCACACCGCAAAACTAGTGAAAGACACCGTGAAATCGCTTGGTTGGGACATCCTTCTGCACCCGCCGTACTCCCAAGACTTGGCGCCATCTGACTTTCACCTCTTCGCATCAAAGGGGCACAGGCTCGCAGAGCAAGACTTCAGCGATTTCGAGGAACTTAGAAAATGGCTCGATGAATGGTTTGCAGCAAAAGACAAGCAGTTTTTGGCATGCTATTCATAAATTACCTGAAACATGTGCGAAATGTGTAGAAGCCGGTGGCCAATATTTTGTATAAAAAACTTAATTTCCTTAAAAATATACGTATTTTTTCTTACCAAAGAAACTGGAAAAACAGAAGCATACACCTGATTAGGTTATATTTAGTTCTCTGCAAAATGTGCAGCAAGTAAATGTTTGGAAAATGTTTGTTTACTAATGTCATTTAACGCCTATAATTTAATGTTTTCAAATATATAAAGTTTGAGAATGTAATGACATTTTAAGAGGACTCTAGACTTTGTTGTCAGTAACTGGAGCCCCGGCAATCTTTTCAGCTCCATCTGAAGCATTTTATTCAATCTTTTAATAAAATATGCCGGTCTAGTCTATTATAATATATTATAATCAGGATAACTCCTTCAGTCCTTTTGTTTTCATTCTTTTTTGTTTTGAAATACTGAAAATTAAAACTACGTCAGAAGAGTTAAAACTACGGCCAACTAATTTCTCCAAATCGTGGACTTTTGGAATATTGCAAGATCTGATGAAATGGCGAGTTATAAAGCCTTGACTATCCTCGCGTTCTTCATATTTGTCTTCAAACACACCAGAGTCTTGGACAATTTTCATAGATAATTCACTCGGCTGGTATTTTTTTAACATACTCACAAAGTTGGAATCAATCTTTGCCAGTATTAGGAAGTTGATTTTTTTCCGTTCAATGATCTCCAAATCTTTCATCAATGATAATAATATCTAAGGGTAAAAGATACGTGCTCGGATGTAATTGGGTTATATACGAGGGTAGGTCAATAAGTCCTTAGAAACGTCTACGATAGCGCTCGTAGCATCGCTAATCATCTGTTTTTAGTAAGAATCATTCCTCACTTCATGTTTCAATTTTGCATGATAAATTGGATATGAAAAAAATTTCTGCGATATGGGTGCCACATTTGATCTCAGCTGAGACTGGTCAAAACAGTGGATTGCTAAAGGCGGACGGGCCCCAAAAAAGCCACAGACTGTGAAAAAAGCTGGAATAGTTATGGCTACTGTGTTTTGCGATGCACGTGGTATTGTCTTCTTTGACTATCTGGAAAAGGGACATACGATAACTGGACATTATTATGCATCATTATTAAGTCAGCTAAATGAGAAAATAAAAGAAAATCGTCCTCACTTTCCAAAGACTTATTGACCTGCCCTCGTACGAAGCCCAAAATGTCCTACATAAATTGATGGAGCTGCAACCAATTTGCTAACATCATATAAGCCAATAAATAGTAATAATAGATAAAGTCCATTGATGTACAAATAAGTTTCCGCCGTTTGCAAAAAATGGTGCCACCAGAAAAATTTGTAGAAATTATCAGATGTCAAACGTAATATTGTGTAAAAGTTTAGCTTTAAGGATGAATGAACAGGTTTTCGTGCACGGGCTCTGCCTTCTGCGAAAATAATGTACTACGCCGCTGCTTGATAGTATGATATGTGAGAATAAAATGAGTGCTGGATAGACTGTTTTCTGATTCAAAAAAGCCTCATTGTACATTATTTGTATTATTTTTAATATGCATGTTAATAAATAAAAAAAAAAATAAAAAACATATATATATATATATATATATATATATATATATATATATGTATATATATATATATATATATATATATATATATATATATATATATATATATATGTATATATATGAAAAAGATTCCAAACCGATATTCGGTTTTTTTCTCCTTTAAATCGAGATAAACACAATTATACAAAAAACTGATCAAACAAAACTTTTTCTAACGAAAATATTTATGACTGCGTTCTTCTGAAAAGAATAATTTTCTATTGAGTCTTTGGCGGATGGTTGTCCTGTTAGAATGTCAATGGCGACTTACGTTAGAGTGTTCCGCCGAACACGGTTCACGGCGACACACGAAAACTAAGTTCAGCACACAAATGAAACTCCGAGAAATGTTTTGTTTTAATAATTTTGGTTTTTATTTGAAGTTTTGTTAACCCTTTGTTTTCTTTGTTTTATAAGTTGTCACAATACCTCCTGGTTTAATAAACTTAGATGCCGTGGCTAGTCTATACGAACTCTTACGATGTCAACAAACACAATACTAGCTAATGCTTTTATTTGCTTTCTTCTCTGTTTACGATTTCGAAGCACTTCGTTGCACCGCACGTACGTTCGACACCCGACGTTACATTTACTTTTCTAAAATTTCGCTGCGCGGACCGACTTCCTAATTGGGTTCTCTAACTGGACGACTCCTTGATTCGGCTCTTCGATAAATACTTTCTGGTTCGACCTTCCGGTGCGACTCTTTCCTCCAGATTCCTCGATATAGACTAACTGTCTCTATCTTTAAAATTCAATCCGAACTTCTCATACCCGCATCTGCAAACGAAAATTTCCCCATCCAATCTGCTAAACAGAATTTCCCATCGTATCCGTTAACAGAATTTCCCATCGTATCTGTGACGAAAATTTTCACATCATCAATTCATCATCCTTCTTTCCGTCTTCGTTATCGGAATCTTGTTCCTTTTGTTTAAAGATCGGATGCCGCCACTTATTCTCCGATCTTTCCGTGGGATATGTTTAGATTAGCCATCTGGCTTATTTAACAACGTTCTTGTGTGTTTCTAATGGGTAATAAAAGGAACCGTGGGATTGCTATAGTTCCTTTGTTAGGATTTCCGAATCATAAACATCTAGCGAGCGATCTACGTTAAGATGTTTATGATGGCATGACTATTGGACGGCAGCGAGACGATATGCCTTGTTTGCGTAAGTGTGCCTTTTGCGTTAGGGTTATGCAAGGGATTTAGGTGCTAATTGCTTTTAGCTACCAGAGTATGCATCCGTTGTTCGGTATATTTACCGACAATGGTATTTCGTGGGAAACATCGCGTTGATGCTTAGGATGGGAGATTGGTGACCTGTATGCGATACTTGCTGCATTTGACGCATTGCTTAGATGCGATGCTTTAGCTGCCCTTTTGAAATTGTTTTTGCATACAATGTATGGATGCGTTGAACTCGATATTGGAAGCTTTTGAACGTTAAGTTCCTTGGTTTTTGATATCGGGTTCAATGTTGTTGCAATTTCATATAACCTTTGTTACAGGTATGGTAATGACTATTGGGCCACTTGTCTGTGGGCACGTGTGCTGCGAAAGGTGAGTAGAGTTCCTTAGCGGAAAGGATGCCTCACCTGTAATGAGTTGTATGGTTCGTAGAACTGCTACAAGTATATTCCTGAATATTGCGGTTACTAGCACGTTGTCGTCTTGTCTCGAGAAGGAAGTGGCTAGATTGTGGGTATATAAAAATAGATTAGGTGTACAAATAAGTTTCCGCCGTTGGCAAAAGATTATATACAAATTGTCAGATGTCAAACGTAATATCGTGAGTTTGAACACGTGATAAGAACATAACCTCAAAATATTTGTGACTCCACCAGCTTTACATAATTTTTGTTTCGGGCAAAAATGTCTAGTTTTGTGCCAAATAATGGCCATTTGCGGGAATTTTTGATTTACTTTTTTAATTTGAAGAAATCTGGCGCTGAGGAGCACCGATTCCTTATAGAAGCATATGGTGAGGCTGCTTTCAGTGAGAGAAGTTGTCGTGAGTGGTTTCAAAAGTCTAAAAACGGTGTGTTTGACGTAGAAGATAAAGAACGAAGTGGAAGGCCGAAAGTGTACGAAAACAAGGAAGCAATATTGGAGGAAGATCCACCCCAAACGCAAAAAGATTTTGCACGTACATTAGATGTAATTCAACAAGTAATTTCACATCGTTTAAAATCGTTAGGGGTGATTCAAAAACAAGTAAATTGGGGTCCATACGAACTGAAGCCGAGAGACGTTGAACGCCGAGTTTGCATAAGTGAAATGCTGCTTGCCAGACAAAAAAAAAAAGAAGGGTTTTTTGCATCGTATAGGCGCTGGGGATGAAAAACGGATCCACTACGATAACCCAAGGAAAAGAAAATCATGGGGACCACCTGGCCATGCTTCAACATTGACAGCAAAGCCGAATATTCATGGGAAAAAAGTCATGCTGTGTATTTGGTGGGGTCAGATTGGTGTCGTGTATTATGAATTGTAGAAACCGAGTGAAACCGTCACTGGAGTTCTCTACCGAACCCAGTTAATGAGATTGGGCCGAGTATTCAAGGAAAAACGTGCCCATTACTACTCCAGACAATTAAAATTATTCTTCTCCATGATAATGCTCGTAGGCATGTTGCGGTGCTGGTGAAAAACGATGCTGGGAAGTTCTACCCCAACCGCCGTATTCACCAAATCTTGCCCCTTCTGATTATCATTTATTTCGATCCATGGCACACGGACCGAAAGTACTTTAGAACATGTGAACATAGCAAAAAATGGGTCGATTCCTGGATATCCTCAAAAGATGAAGAGTTCTTCCGACGTGGTATGTGGATGCTCCCAGAAAGATGGGGAAAAGTAATGTCTAATAATGGACAATACTTTGAGTAAAACGTAATGTACCATTCTTTCACAATAAATTCCTAATTTGTTATAGAAAACTTATTTCTACACCTAATACTAAATTATTGCCCAGGAGTTATCCTTTATAATATATTTGAATTCAATTGTTTGTTTATGGTCTTGTCATAAAACGTTGGGTCTTATCGCAAAAGGTGAAATCTCTTCCGTACTAAGGCACTGTGCCCACTCGAGTTATAGTTTTTCTAGTGCTCACAGAAAATTAGTTTTAGACTCGACGCCGAGGGAATGACAATCAACTCGTGTTTCCCACATCATCAGTTATTAAATAACAAAACTCAGGTTCATTCTTAGTTCTTCATCCAATTTTTATTGTTATCTTTTCTTTCCACTTCATTCATTGTCTTTTCTCACTGACAATGGTTCATTACCTATTCTTTACTTTTACATCTATTAGCTTTAGCTTTTTAATCTATAATCCACTATTTAACTTATCTCCAAAAGCGTTTCAACATTTCATTTCAATTACTCTTCCTTTACATTTCTTATTTTGACCTTACTGAACTTCTATCAACTATTTAACTTATTTCCAATATCTTTCAACATTTCATTTCATTTGTTCTTCCTTTACACTTCTTAGTTTAACGCATTGATCTTTAATCCACTAATTAACTTATCTTCAATATCGTTCAACATTTCATTTCATTTATTCTTCCTTTACATTTCTTAGTTTTTACATATTGAATTTTTAATCCACTATTTAACTTATTTCCACTAGTGTTCAATATATCATTTCATTTGTTCTTCTTTTACATTTCTTAGTTTTCACATATTGAATTTTTTAATCCACCATTTAACTCATTTCCACTAGTGTTCAATATATCATTTCATTTGTTCTTCCTTTACACTTCTTAATCTCTCATCCACTTTTAACCAATTACCACTAGCCTTCTAACACTCCGTTTTAATTCCTCTTCAAGATCTTCCTACCGTGACGAACGACCGACTGCCACTTCTACCACCAACCACCGACTGCCGCTTCTATCACTAACTACCAAGTACCGCTAACTTGTCCCTCATCAAAACTCGTCACCTCGGGGTCAACACCTCCCGATGACGATAATGCAATTACCTTTCGCAGTGACCTAATTTCCGTATTTTAACTTCAATTCGCAATTGCTTTGTACTGCGGCGTCAGCCGATATTTCTTCATCGATTTCCAGTACAGTTCAATATCCGCAATCGCGAATCGACCCAATTATTTCTTTAGTGTTTCGTATGCAATTAATTGCTTTTCCGTGATTCGTTAATCGTTCCGGAATATGCAATTAATTGCTTTTGCATTATTGGGCAATTGTTTTGGAATATGCAATTATTTGTTTTATGCGGTTCACCGATTGCGATGAAATGTGCAATTAATTGCATTATCGTTCTGGGGGTTTTTTTGAGTTTATAATCAGATAGTGTTTTTTGATTTGAGTGCATCAATGACCTCATGTACATCACCTTTTTCTATGATGTCACTGACACACTTAACACACGTGCATTATTGAGTAACAGATGTAATGTTAGCTAATTCTCAGGTATGATAACAGTGACCTCGGTACGGTCTTTCAATTAAGCATTAATATGGATGCTTTGGTGGTAAGGAAATTGAACAAATACTGTGCAGGACCGATCCCACGTAGCTAAATAAGGGCTAAGATTTTGACACATCTAAGTAATATGTAAAAATAAACATTTTACCAGTCAGTACGCAAAGAAAAATGCGAATCTCTACATCGTATTTTAATTAAGTCGGACCGCTCGTGGTTCGAGTACAAAACAGAAAGGATATTTGAGGGTATATAATTTCGATTTAGGCTGAAGAATTGATGGTATTGCGCACTGACTAATCATTGCATTTGCAGTCCTCTGATGAGTAGGTACATTACAGATAAAAAATGTAATATACAAACTTAATTATAAACAACTCAGAAGGAACTACTAAAAAGATTCGGAAGGGCGTGTTATTCATATAATAAAGAACACGGTCAGTATTGGAACAGACATTATAATATGCAACGAGATAAATTCTTCCTGACATACGTTTTCTTGGCAATTCAAATCCCCCCTTACTTTCAGATCTGTCGATAAATCCCCTGAAATGAATGGTTTATTGAAAAACCGCGCACATTCAGTCCCTAAATCCATTCAATCAGTCTGGGTTGACCTCAAAAACGTACAATCGAGTCATTCAAAATGATAATAGATTATCTTTTATAAATGGCAACCCTAGAAGGAGAAGGCTCTGGAAAGCTTATAAACAATCCTCCAAAATTAAGTTGACAATGTATCCACAAAAAGGATCTCATTTGGGTTCGATGTCGTTAGATACATTCTATCAAATTCATAAACCCGAATGTATAATAGATTCTTCTTATCTAAGTCGAACTCAATTCAATCCGAATTGTGCCAATTTCGGATGTATCCATTGAGTATGGAAATGTGGGGAGATTTAACTTTGGCCAAAATATGCCTGGCATGTGACGCATCCATATCACTGGCAGTTTCAATAGCAGCACGCGCGGTAGCATGCCGCACCTTTCCAGTACATTCCCTAAGAAGGGATGAATGTAATCATATGTGCAGCTATGTGTGCTCGTGACTACGTTATGACGAGGGATACAAGGGAAGCTTGTGACAATAGCAGAGGAATGGCTCGAATGGCGATGTATTGCTTTGTGTGATTGGGGTATTGTATTATACATGAGCTTGAATGCGGAACGCACATTCTAGTGACGCATTACCCAACGTCGTCAAGCGGAGCTGAGTGTAACGCAAACGTTCGTAATAACGTAATTGACTTTGTGAACCGAATGGTTAGGGGCAACACTGGGGTTCCATATATCTGATTGAAGAGAAACTCTCTGGTTTCACCATCGACGTTGGCCTTTCTGAATTTATTTCGCTCCCATGCTCCTGTTGCTGACGAAGAAGACAGACTTTAACTCAATAATTACCTCAACTAATCGCGGAATAAATTCATTTTAATGGGTTCTGATTTTATGTTTCCGTTCATTGAAGAACTTTGATTACAGAATCTAAAAAGGGCGATGCTGAAGTTTAACGAACGATGAAGAGATTACAATTTGAAATGAAGTTGGTAATGATAAATGATATGCGAGCAGATGGGAATTGTAATTAAAGTATGAACCGTTATAGTGTCGGTATAATGATACATTAATCAAAATTTGTTACGTATTCACGTTTTCAGGATCTCCTATTACTTGAATAGCTGTCAAAATGTAACCTTTGTAGGGTGTTTCTGTTGAAATAGGACGCCAACGGTGTTGGCAAGTGGTGCTTGTTTATTGCTATCTCTGCTTATTCTATTATGTTTCGACCAAATTAAAATCACGCGGAAATCAATACATGTTACTTGTAATTACATTTGGCCACCCAGCCCACTACATCATACAAATGAATGCAATGGATTACTTAATAAAATTAGGTAAACAAACCAGACTGATACTCGAAAACAGTCACAACGCGACCCGAAATGTACATACCTCAGTCACTAATCCTTTTTAGTAGATGATATTTTCAAAATTATACTTCATGAATAAATAACGCATCAATAGAAATCCAAGCGTCTTCAAATGTGATTTTGTCCTAGGAAATGTATTAATACGACGCCTAAAAATAAATAGCATATTTAAACAAAAAATTCAATTATAAGAAATGTTCACCTTGAATCCATGTCTAATAAGAAAATACTTATAACTCTATAAAACCTCCATGGCGTGATGCACTGGCAGCTGTAAAGCAACTTTACATTTCGCCCATTCACACTTTGTTAGGCTTCGCATTTTATGTTCATAACAAACTTTACACATCCTTGTCGGACTACTAGTTCACGAGCCTGGCTCGCGATATTCATGTTTGGGTCAAAATCTTCATCACGAGTCACAGTCGTTAAAGCACGAGAACGGGTTAAATTTCCACATATTTAATGGGGTTTATCGGGTGATCAACTGCTTCTTCCCTGTGTTATTGTGTGCTACTCGTGGACAGTATTAATTTGTTCGAGTCAGACTCCCGATGCCGTAAATGAAAGTCGGGCTAATATTAGTTGTAGAATTCACTTATTTTATTTATCTATATTTCAATGGGTATAACTAACCTACTCACGATTACTTTGTGCTGGGGTTGTACTTAGCAAACACTGTGGATGACATGAATGAATCCGTATGCCTGATGGTTGGCTGGATCACTGCTGCGACGAGCCAATTGGTCGTGCTTAGCATGAATTAACACGAACTGTGGGTGAGATGAATGAATCCGTATGTGGGTTGGTTGGCTGGAGCACTGCTGCCTCGAGCCGTCTGCTGCGAATAACCCCAACAGGCGACCAATAAGTTTTGTCATCAACTTGCCTCAAGTTGCTTGCAAAAGAGCTTACCAATACAACTACAACTGGGCTCCAGAACGATACTTCTGGAGCACAGTTGTAGCGATTCTAACAGATACACACACAATTCACAAGCAAACATAGTGAAGAACACCGAACGACAAATCGAATAAGAAAAATACATCAGAACCGTATACCAAGCGATAAATTAAAATAATTCACACCAGTGGAATATAGTCTAGTTTGGAAATCAAATTCTAAACACGGTCAGTAGCCTGGTGTGTAACGCTTAGGTAAAATTTTTTTCGTGATTCGAGCTGTCATAGCGTCAGTTCGAATCACACGATCTTCTTCACTATTATTTAAAACGCTATACAGTTCTTAAGGACTGTTGCTGGTATTCCGTCCCGGCCGGTTGCCTACCTACAGTCTAGTCCAGGTAGAATTCGTTGAATAGTACGCGGGCGATTTCACAACCCGCATCGAAGACCGTACTTTGCGATCACAGGCGGCTCCAAAAAAACCGGCATCGAGGTTTGAATTCGCGAACACAGTTATCAGAGTTTCCCAGTGGCACAGCAATCTCCACAGTATAAATGCTCGCCTCGTATGTTAAAAAAAGGGACAAGGTGTTCGCATAATCACCTTGGGCATACGGCATTTCCCTAGGTTCTTCTACGAGTTGAGTCAAATTGCGGCTAACAGAGAACATCTCCACCAGCCTCCCAGCCTCGTCGGTTCGGTTAGAATGTACCAACCAGCCGCATGTGTACATTAAAATCGCCAAGGATGGCAATCTCAAATGCCACGTGGTTGACCTGTATCCACTTGACGGTACGTGAAAAAGATGGTCGAAAAGTGTCACCGGTCGATCATCATTCGGGGAGTGCTGAAGACAACAAAGAAAGAATTCCTCAGCACGACCCTCAACCACATGATATCCGTGTTATTGAGTTCCGACGCCTCCATCCGTTCGCAATACAAATCGGACCGCAGGAAGACGCAAACTCTATCCTTAAAACGGAATCTCGAATGCAAGTCGTATCCTGAGCAACGAAGATATGTCGAATCGGTTGAGGAATCGAGCTGGGTCTCAGTTATGGCAAGGATATCAGGTTTCGCTGTTTGCAAGTATTGGTGGGTGGTGTTTACATTCGTATTTGTGAAGCCGACGTACAAAATGCCGTTATCAGTCAAACATCGACAGACTTTCCAGAACGAACCCGACTACGCGATGACGAATTTCTTAAAGTTCGGTTATTTATCAAAATATTTGCATGATGTTCCTCCTGACAGAGTCCCCACCGGAGATCCGAATGAAAAACCAGTTTACTTCCCGAATTCTCTATCTCAGAATGTACCATCATGGACCATCTCCATCTCATCATCATCATCGGCACTACAACCGGGAACCGGTCTTGGCCTTATTTAGCAAGTCCTGAGGCTTGTTAAATTGTCCACAATGATTTGTTTTTTCCGGGCAAGGTCATTAGTCTTGCGGCAGAGGCTACCCGACGAGGAATCGAACCCCGGTCTACCGCGTGACAGGCGGGTATACTAACCAGTGTACTATCGAGGAGCCTATCCATCTCACCTTTCTCGAATTGGTCCACTGTCCAAGCTCCGAAAGATGGTCGAGGATTTCTCCCGACCATTTCATGGAGCCTATAACTAGATGGGGTGGTATTTCACCTGGCGACAGGGCGTTGGGACTTTTAGTTGGCTCTTAAGACAAGCGGGCCTAGCTGGGAGTATATTCTAATGCATTACTCACAGGCTCGTCGCTAAATTGTTTTCCGGTCTATTCTATTCTATTTATTGGCCTGTAGGAACCCGGAAGTTAATGACCTCACCGACTCGACTCCGACATCGTTCCCAATCCCGTGCGCTCTCCTTCCGCGCTTGACCATCTGATCCGATGTCCTCAAGGTCAAACCTAACATTGTACTCCCATCTCCGTGGCGGACGCCCGACCGGTGTCTTTCCCGTTGGTCTACCGTCAAGAATTCTACGCAAGGTCCTATCGTTGCCCAATCTAGCCACATGTTCGGTCCGTCTAAATCTTCGCGACCTGATAACTCTCACTATTGTAGGTTTGCGGTATAGCTCTTCCAATTCGTGGTTATGGAGTTTCCTCCATTATCCTGCCTCCTCGTCATATTTGCCACCAAAGATACCCCTTAAAACTTTATTCTCGAATACGCGGAATTTGTTTTCTTCCCGTTTTGTGAGAGCCTTTGTTTCACATCCGTATAAAACAATTGTTTTCGGTTCAATCTTTAAAATTTGCTAAGTTTCTGAATAAATAAACTTCGGTGTTCCATCACGAGATGCTTAAGTATTTGGATGCTTTTTTATTTTCTTTTTTTCTTAGTTTATTTATTTATTGTTATTATTTATTTTAATTCAACATCATTTAATTCAACAATATTATTATTTATTTTAATTTAACTCAAACGACTGTCAAATAAAAACTACCCGACCCAAATGACTGGGGGGATGGAAGCAAACACACAGGGCAAAGTCTCTGATTGCTTTCAACCCGACGAAGGCCAGCACGATCCTAGTCCCTGTTCAATCCAAATTGACGTGCAGTCTTCAAGTGACACTCCTGGATAGCTACTTTGTCACCCGCCAAGTAGTGAACCAATGCATGCAACGACATCCCGAGAAAGGTTGATGCAAGGCTAATAACCGTGCCCTGAAAAACGAGTTATTATGACAAATTTAACAAGCCTCGGATATGGACAGGATACACGACGACGACCACGGAAACGAAAACGGCTAAACGATTTCAGAATTTTCTCCTGGAACGTCCGCTCACTATACAGAGCTTGAGCTGCACAGCACCTAGCCGAAGCCCTGTCCGAGTATAAGACTGACATAACAGCATTACAAGAAATCAGATGGACGGGGAGTGGTGTTATTCAAAGAAACGATTATGACATTTATTACAGCTGTCATGCAAAACATCACGTGCTCGGGGTAGACTTTCTAGTCAGTCAAAAACTGATGGCAGGCTTCATACATACGGCTTTAATACAATAAACGAAAGGGTATGCACTCTTCGCGTGCGACGCAAATTTATAACATAAGCCTCGTAAACGTTCACGGACCTACAGAGGAGACCCCTGACGACGAAAAGGAAGAATTATACGAGAACGTCGAACGGGCCCTCAATGCCTGCCCAAGACACGATGCGAAAATCGTTCTTGGTGATAGGGCGAGAGCCGGTTTTCAGGCACTACACAGGTTCCCATAGTTTGCATGAGAACACTAATGACAATGGACTACGAGTCATCGAACTGGCAGCATCAAATAACTGGGTCGTTGCGATTACCAGGTTTCCGCGTAAAGATATCCCCTCGAACCTGGTGATGCTATGAACGTACCGAGGTGCCAATGTAGACGCGGATCACAATCTTGTTGGTACAGTTTTCCGAGCGGGGATTGCCTTACGGAGACGTGTTGCATCCGCGGGTCAGGTTCGAATCAACATGGCTGCCTTACGGAATGAGAATACCAGTAACACCTTTGCTCATGCGTCAACCTCGCCCTTGAACAGCTCGTTGGCGGCAGAGTAAGTCCTGGGGCCAGAATGCCGGGCGTAGAAGAGAAATGGGACACTCCTTAAGAATACTGTCATTAGTACTGCCAACTCGATCTTAGGCAGTAGTCGTAGAGGTCGGAACGACTGGTTTGATGATGAGTGCAAACTAGTGACTGAACGTAAGAATGCTGCATACCGGGCAATGCAGCAGTCTCGACCCGGAGCACAATCTTGTTGGTACAGTTTTCCGAGCCGGGATTGCCTTACGGAGACGTATTGCATCCGCGGATCTGGTTCGAATCAACCTGGCTGCCCTACGGAATGAGAATACCAGTGACACCTTTAGTCATGCGCTAGGACTTGCCCTCAAAGAGCTCGATGGAGGGAGAGCAAGTCCTTGGGCCAGAATGCTGGGCGTAGAAGAGGAATGGACACCCCTTAAGAATCTTGTCATTAGTACTGGCAACTCCATCTTAGGCAGTAGCTGTAGAGATCGGAACGACTGGTTTGATGATGAATGCGTAAGAATGCCGCATACCGGGAAATGCAGCAGTCTCATAGGACGCGGATACGCGAGGAGAAGTACAAAGAGCTTACAAGATCTGGAAAAAGACTCCACAGACAAAAAAAAAAGTGCTTGAAAAAAAAACTTGTCTCTGAAATAGAGAAAAGTAGAGAGCGAGGTCCACACCAGGCGCGGTAGTTCTAATGAATAATCCACAGTATGACGCGGTACACGCCACGCTGCACTTACTGCAAGGATAAAGAGGGTAATCTGATCACCGATCATGAAGGCATTCTGGAGCGATGGGAAGTGCACTTCAGTGAATTGCTAAATGGTCAGCTCACAGAAAAATTCGAGGCTCCACCAATGCAAGATCAAGACCAAATGCTGCCGCCACCAAGCATTGAGGAAACATTAAAATCCACTAGACAGCTCAAATCAAATAAAGCCCCCGAAGCTGATGGCATACCAGCTGAACTGATCAAACAAGGAGTGACAGCGTTACATCACGCAATTCATGAGATCGTGTGCACGTATGGGAGCGGGACATCTAGCTGGAATGAGCGAAGAATAGCCTTCCCGGAAAGTCCTTTGTGGCAGCATGTATGGAAGGAGACAGCGCGGCAGAATTTGTCTCTGATGAAGGGATGGCGTAGACCAGGACGCCCAGATCCTGGGAGTGCCAGACTGGATGACATCGGCTCGAAATCGGTACCGGTGGTGAGATTTGTTAAATAAGGCCAAGACCGGATCCCGGTTGTAGTGGCGATGATGATCATGAAGATGGAGATCGGCCGCTCTATTGATAACAGAAACAACATTGTTACATAAACTATTAATGTGGTCGCTGCAGGTTATAGAATTTAGGCTAGTATCGCCTAGAATCAAGTTCCTGTTTATATGATTTATAACAATTCTAGTTGGCGGCGGAATCATCATCATCATCATCGGCACTACAACCGGGAACCGGTCTTGGCCTTATTTAGCAAGTCCTGAAGCTTGTTAAATTTTCCATAATGATTTATTTTTTCTGGGCATGGTCATTAGTCTTGCGCCAGGGGCTCCCCGACGGGGAATCGAACCCCGGTCTGCCGGGTGACAGGCGGGTGTACTAACCACTATACTATCGAGGGGCCCGGCGGCGGAATAGTTGTACTATAAACTGGTGCGTTTGATCGATACTGTATGGTTCACATTGAGACTAATCGGAAGATAGTCTGAACTTAACACATTGAGAGTTAATGCTATTGAGCAGTGATTTAGATCATCATCGGCACTACACCTGGGAAGCGGTCTTGGCCTTATTTAGCAAGTGCTGAGGCTTGTTAAATTTTCCATAATTTGTTTTTTCCGGGCACGGTCATTAAACTTGCACCAGAGGCTCCCCGGCGGGAGTGATTTAGATAATTAGTAATATAAAGATCGCGAGTTGAAGGGTTCTTGTTAGTAGACCAGCAGATATAAGTGGACAGAAGTGGATAAAGTATGGAAAAACTTGGGCTGGATTCAGTAACATCAACTTACAATAATTAAACTCCACTAAATCGCGTTGCCAAAAGTAAAGAATGGTTCGTTAACGAAGTAATCATTTTACACTTTGTGTCTTCCATTTTCTGCAAGTATTTTTTAGCTCTTTTATCATGGCACGGTTGTACATTGGTTGCGGATTTACCTCCAGCAGAGACCGAAGGTTAATACAACAATTCTGATTCTATGAGCTGTCGAAAATTCCGATTTATAATAACAACCTGTGAGGAGTTCTGAAAAGCGTTGGTTCATCGATTTGATTACCTCGTTACCTCCTTATAAATCATTTTGCTTTATAGATGCCGAGGACAAAATTGAAAAGGCTATTTTCCTTTTAGGTATTGTTCGAGTACAATAAACTGGATAGAATAGGGAACTGAGATATTGCCCTTCCCAACATACACACGCAAATACATATCTAACTATTATCAAGGAATGGAACAATACAAAGAACATTAGAAATGGAAGGGCCTGTATGGCCAATTATGTAAGAGAGAATGTCCTGTCCGAAGGATTTTACATATAGGATAATCAAGGTCTGCTTTCTGTCGTATGTCTGGTGGTCAGCATGCTTTTTCTGTCTGTTATTCATACTCACAGTTGTATCAAGGACGTAAGGAAAAACAAACTTTTTTGTATAGTCGTCATGATTAGTTCTCCGCCTCAATTTATTGTTTTTTTTTTTTTTTTTTTTGTGATAACAGACGACTTAGTGGAATTGCAATTTCAAACAAGCTGCTGCTAGCTAACGTGATCTTTTGTTCAAAATTTGTTAATAAGAACGAGTAGACACTGGAGGAGATGAAAGTATTCTGTGTACTCTACGTATTAGTGGACTCTTTTCTTTAATGAAGAAATTTATGAATGAATTTAAAATGAATTCAATATTGTAGAGGGGAGTTGTAGCTGAAATATCTTTTATTTGACACAAAAAGAATTTACGCGAAATGAATTACTTTATTGGAAGCATTTTTGTTTTTGGTTAAGGTTTTAACTTTACTATTTTTATTGTACTGAAAGTAGAAGGTGTACCACCAAAACCCGAACAAAATGCAATATGAAATTCCCGATCGGTTTTCCGATGATTATCGTCAGTTGACTTCAGCCACTCAATATTAATCAGCCGTCGCGCATTGCTTAGTTTTTCCCTATTTGTTTTTTTTTTTTACTTCGTGATCAAACAAATTGTCTAAAACTGTAATTTGTGACTTTTAATTAATTTAAAATGTGGTAACTCGCGAACATGTTACGTCGAAAAACACTGTTAACGTTAACAGAGATCATGCTGGATTTACGGAATAGGGTTAACATAACTTTGGCACAAGGCTAATAACTTGCCCAGAAAAACAAATTATTGTGGAAAGTTTAACAAGCCTCAGGACTTGCTAAATAAGGCAAAGACCGGATCCCAGTTGTGGTGCCGATGATGATGATGATGTTAACATAAATCCAAAGATGATCTCATGTGTTGAATTTACATTTGTGAAAAATACTGTATTCATGGCACAAATATTTTTTTAAAAAGCGGGAAGCCATAGAAAATGGTATCGACCAGGACGATTTTCTCCACGAACATTCAATCATTAAATGGAAAGTGACATATGATATCTGGAACTATCCAATCCTACCGATGTCATTCTGATCAAATTCAAACTTTGTATGCAACTAAATAAATATTTTGTTCCAGTAACTAATAAAAAGATTGTCTACTTCGACTAGAAGAGTAAACGTTGTGATGTCAAAGACAGACCACGCACAACAAAGCCTTCACGTTAGCATACATTTGCAACTTCATGTACACCGACAACTCCTTATAATACACAACCAACTCAACCTACTAATTTAGTGCAGATAATAACTGTTAGACCGCAGTAAGTTATATGTATATCATAACGTCGCATCAGATTCGGTCAACTTTTATCGAATCTGAAATGTCGCGAAGCCGGTTAGCACAACTCAGAAACGACTGAGGAGTAGGATTCAAACAACCAAGGTTGTGGGTTGATTCGGATATGGATCGTTATCGCAGATTTTCGGGTAGATCCAGGAAACAATATTGCACATCGACAGAAAAGTCAATTTGGGCAATCGTTCGTTGCTGGCCGGCAATAACGGATAAGCTCTGTTGGAGGTGTACGAACGATTGAAATTTGTCTTTTGATAAATCGAACGACATCGGGGCCTTTATCGTAGGTCTGAATAATGTCAGCATAATGTAGCTTGACCGACTCGATCGTTGGTTGTGAATGACATCGGTACCATTGTTCTGTGGGGGTTCTCTATACCACATGGAGAACCAACCCACTACTCCAACCAATTTTGACCGCTAACAGCGCGCCACCATAACCCAAATCTGCAATCCATTCGCAAACATGCAAAGAACACACTTCCCATCTGCAACAGCACCCATGCCCAAATCTGCAATCGCATACACCCCCAAACTTGCAAAGAACCCATTTTCCAACCTGTAATAAAACGCTTTTTCAAACTTACAACGGAATATTAATCATCTCCCTCATCTACATCAAACCGCATACATTTTCCCCAAAAACCGCTTCGGTTAATTGCCTACTTAAATTATATTTCTCGCTTGCAACCAAGCAGCTTTAATTTCCCCTGAAAATCATTCCAGCTCACTTCCTGCTTAAGCTATTCCCTCGCTTGTAACCAAGCAACATTTAGTTTTCCCGAAACCATTTCGGCTCGCATCGTACCAAACCATCTGAAATAATACCAATTCCCCTTACTGGTAAGTCACCAGCACGATACGTTGCATTTCTGCGAAACAACCATCGCAACGACCGAGACCCATGTCCCTTTGTCTAACCGACAATTCATGCATATACTCGGCTATGTTCCCGAAACCGGTTTCTCCGTATACATAGCGACAGAGGAATATAATTCAGCCCGTACGGCAGCAATTCTCTAGCACTAAATTCTCTATGCACGCATAGCAACCCTTTTCAAGTTCCTAGTAAGTGGCAGTGAGTTTTACTTAGCGATGACTCCGCTGCCACGACACCATGAATGGATTCTTGCCCTTTTCCGTCAGCCGCCAACCATTCGCCGAGCGGCGTACAATTCATTCGAAGTCCATTAACTGCTGCGGACGGTCACGCCGCGCCACCAGTCGAGTTACAACCACAGTCGAGTGTGGTACGTTTGCTCAGCAATGCCCCGTGCCAGACGCGGTCAAAGGCCTTGGAGATATCTAATGCGATCACCCTTGACCATATATCGGTTAGTTGCACTCCAAATACTTAACTAACTCTGTATTGATGACTTTTTCCATTACCTTAGATAAAATAGACAGTAATGCTATCGGACGGTAATTTTGTGGGAGACACTTTTTTCCCGTCTTTGGGATTGGCTGAACTTGAGCGATTTTCCAGCAGGCAGGAATGGTCCCCCGTGCATAAGATAAGCGGAAGAGTCTGCCAAGAACCGGCGATAGTTCTGGAGCACAGTTCTTAAGGACTATTGCTGGTATTCCGTCTGGGCCGGTTGCCCTCCCACAATCCAGTTCACGTAGAATGCGTTTAATAGTGCGCGGACGAAATCTCACATCCCGCATCGAAGACCGTACCGGCGAGATCACAGGTGGCTCCAAAAGATCGGGATCAAGGTTTGAATTCGCGGAAAATAAATTCGCGAACACATTAGCTTTATCCCTTGAATTCGTGATTAACGTCCCGCTGCCTGTCACCGGCGGAGGGAAAGAGGGGGATGTTAGGTTACCGCTGACAGCTTTTGCCATTGGCCAGCAGGAGCGCGAACCAGTTGGGCATCGAAGTAGCTTATTGATCACCCTGTCGTTGTGAGCCTTCTTCGCGGTATCAATCCCCTGATTGCACGCGTTTCTGATTCTAACAAAATTCGTTCTGTCAACATCGGTGGGATTGGAGCGCCATAGCTTAAAAGCTCTATTTTTTGCCGCTGTAATCAGCTCGCATTTTTTATCAAATCAAGGTTTATCAGATGACTTTCGTTTGGTGGAATGCGGAATGTAATTCTCCATCCCGAGAAGAATAATCTTTGTGACCGACTCCCCACATGCGTTAAAATCGGAGTCAACAAAGCACACCTCCAAGCACGGTAACGATGCGCAGAAATCTCGCGAATCATGCCAGTTAGCAGCCCCATACCTCCATACATGGCGAAGCTGCTTAGGCCGGTTATTCGCCTGATATGCAAGTGCTTGCGCGGCTGATACCAAGCAGTGATCTGAGTTTCCCAATAGCGCAGAAACCTCTACGGTATAAATACTTTGTTCGGATGTCAAAAACAGATCCAGGGTGTTCGCATAATCGCCTCGGGCATCCGGCACTCGCGTTGATTCCTCCACGAGTTGAGTCAAGTTGTGGCTAACATCAAACTTCTCCGCCAGCCTCCCAGCCTCGTCGATTCTGTTAGAGTGTATCAACCAGTGGGAATTGTGCACATTAAAATCGCCATGGACACAATTTCGGAAGCTGGGTGGTTGATCTGTATCCAGTCGACGGTATGTGAAAAATGTCGATCGCCATTCGGGGAGCGATAAAGACAACAAAGAAATATAACGGAATTCCTCAGCACGACTCTCAACCATATGATGTCCATATTATTGGGTTCCAACGCCTCCATCCTCTGGCAAGCCAGATCGGACCGCAGGAAGACGCTGACTCCGCCCTTAAAACGGAATCTCGAATGTAAGTCGTATCCTGAGCAACGAAGATATGTCGAATCAGTTGACGAATCGACCTGGGTCTCAGTTAGGGCAAGGATGTCAGATTTCGTAGTTTGCAAATATTGCTGGACGGCGTTTACATTCGTATTGGTGAATCCGATGCCCCTGATGTTACAAAATGCCGTCACCAGTCGAGCGTGGGCAGAGCCCCGAGAGCGAGCCCGGTTATGTGATGACGAACCTCTTAAAGTTCGGTTATTTATCAAAATATCTGCATGATGTTCCCCCTGACATAGTTCCCCCGGAGATCCAAATTGGAGACTAGTTTACCTCCGGAATTCTTTATATCAGAAGGCACCATCATGACTTATCCCAGGTTGGTTTTCAGCCAATTTGGCATGCAATATGTCGATGTTCTCACAATATTTGATAGCATTTATCGCTTCTCCTGGTTGAAGAAATGGCAAGTGGATTGGTCCTTTCGGTGTCCGCCAAATTGTCCCCATAACTTTTTTTGGGTGAAGATCGGGCTTTGGGAGATTTGATGGGGTACCTTACCGAAAAGTGGAGTCATTCGATCCGTTACTTCGGAGAAAGCAAGGTTGTTGCACTGGATATCTCGAAAGCCTACGGCATCCACCCCTTTTATCAAAATTACATTCATATGGAGTGGACAATTCCCTGATCCAATGGATAAGAGACTAACTTTCTGGCTGTCATATCCAAGTGGTTCTAGATAGGGTCGAAACTGTCTCCCATCAAATTAATGCTGGTGTCCCTCAAGGTGTTGTACTCTCACCCACTCTCTTCCCCATCTTTATTAATGATCTCTTGTCCATTACCCACAACCCAATCCAGTAGCTTTCTGATGATAGTACATTGAGTTTCTCATACTCATATCAACATTCCCGGCCAAAGTCTTCGAAAGTCAATATCAATCAGCACGTTATGCTTAATACATTGAATTCCGGCCACAAGAAGATATATCAATGAGGATTATCTAACCGCGTAGATTTCAATGCCTTCAAAACTCAGTGAAGTCTCCTGTCGTCAAAGGCGAACCGCAAAGTAAATACAATGTCGATGAACGACACTTCCATCGACGAAGCTAATGTACTATCAATCTTCGGCACTCGAATTAATTCGACTTTAAATTGGAATGACCACATAGTTGACCTATCCAAAACTGCACTACACGTGCACGATAGGATGCAAAAACGAGCAGTGAAACATATTGGGGACCCGGCTGTAAGTCTATCAATTCCGTCTCTTTTCTGTTGGTATTATCACGGTAGTTGCTCAACAGAACTTGCTCAATGTGTTCCGTCACGTCAGCTATTTCGCAGCGATATCCGTCAATTTGAGAATTCGCATCAATTCACATTGAAAGTAAACTTCAGGTGCACAAATAAAAATAGGGAGTCATTCTTTAGCCAAACCACATGAATATGGAATACTCTACCTGATCATGTGTTTCCTCGTCATTGTACACTCCAGGCATTTAAGACCAATATACATCGATACCTCCGTGGAGATTAGGAGTATTGTGCCAAACACGGACACTCGGTTCACTCTTATCCCCATCCGACTGTCACTAAAGTTCCGACGAATACAACCGAATGAGACACGAAATACCGTAGAACAGCTAGAAACGTCGTTCACCAGAAGGTTTTCCATTGTTCCGCCGGCAAAAGAACAAAACTCCATCTTTCGTTCACAACGAGGAGAAAAGTAAAACACACGATTTGTTTATTGTTAGTTACTTTCTGTTTATTTATTTGAATACTGTCACTATTAAATACGTTAGTGTTTTTCTACTCCGCGTAAACTTATTATTAATACAAAATTGATTTTTATGAATTTTATTTAACTACGCTCACGACTCCAGTATTATTTTCGCGTCCTCGGCGCGCGACGAGGAGCGGGTGCGGCAACGACCATGGTGGTCGGTAGATGGAATTAGACTCAGCGATCCAACCTTCGTTTGGGATAAGTTTGTGGTGTGGTGGTAGATATCCTCTCCACTAAGGAAATATATTTACTTACCACCAGAGAAACGTAAAGTCTCTCCTGGTGGAATAGGAAACCAGATTTCGTAATGAAGATCATGGTGGTATATGTGTGATCGTTCAGATATGTGTTGTTTACTTATGCGCGGAGGCAATGGCGAAACAAAGCAGGCAGGCGGCAAGGACAAAGGGATCGAGAAGATCGTTGTCTATGAAGTGCATCGCGTCTAAATAAATAGACGACGATACTTCGAAGAAATGTGGTAAGAGAAAATATGAGACGAGGGCATCATGAAAGTCTTAGGTGAGTGATGCCATTGTGTAAATATACGAATAGCCATTCGAAAAAGGTGCTAATGTATTACAATACTTTATACAATGAGAATTGTATATCGTATCTTGGGTCGGTGGCCAAAACGAATCCCTTGCTTGCATTTGTATATGCAGGGAAATTCGTTGCGGCAGAGAAGGGAATTGGAGATTGTTTGTTAGTGGGAAAACTAATCATTGGATGGATATTATGCATGTTGCGTAGGAATTCCGTTTTATGGCACTAGACGTTATATGCGCGTATTGCTTTTGTCCCTTGGCCAAAGGGTCTGCAAGGTACGTGCATGTGGGAAGATAAGGGTGCAGATGAGGAACAAAATTGCTTGGCAAACAATGGTGCCGAAATAGTTTTCCTACTTATAATACATGTATACCAATGAATTATTTTTCAGCGAATTCTAATGATGCATTAGATGTGTGAATAAAATCTTTCAGGAATTTTCATGTAATGCGTTGAAAGCATTAATGTCCTTGTAGTAGGAAATGTTTATGCTGGGTGGAGATTGCGGTGCAGGTGTTGGAAAGTTTGGAATTTGCCTGGCAACCGAAGGTACCGAATAGGTTTTGGGATTCCTTAAAAGGTAGAAAAGAAATCTTACGGGGAATTGTATGCGAAGAGATGCACGAAAGGTATGTTTTCTTTTACAGGGACCTTTAGATTATGAATTTGATAACCTAGATGTGTAAAGCACTTAAGGGGCTAATGCGCTTGCATTAGCGAAACTTATAAGTTGGGTCGAAGTTATGGGGGTTTTTCAGGTAAGCGAACCGTGGGGTTTGGCGGAACCGCCACACCTCCTGTCCTTAACCACTTCCTCTCCATCCGATCGCACTATGCTCTGACATTTAAGGGTACTCAAAAATCCCCTTTGGTGCGCGCGTTAGTGTAAAAAAATAAAAATAAAAAAAACACACCAACAAATTAAAATAAAAAGGTATTCAAGTTTATGGTTGACTCACCTCGGACCAAGTCCTTATTTTCCATTCGTTTTGCGATAGATTTGTTGCACAAAAACGTTGCACGCGAATTCAACCATTATATTTTACTGTCAGCATGCCCAATGAACTTTCATATAAAAAAATGTCATCTACTCGTATAATTAATTCATGATCCGCAACTGCCAACCCTTGTGATAGCTTAAACCTTCCTATTGCCGAAAATAAGAGAAATTGCAAACGGATACATTAGCTTTGACTTTTGTTTGTCGTTAGTGGGCAAATGTCGATAAATCCGGAGGTGGAAGTAAAGAAAAATTTAGGGACGAAACAATGAGATCTTTGTTTGTAATTGTCCCGACTACATCAAAAGGCTGCTATTGACATCAACTCGGCATGTCAATATATTTCCCTAAGCAGATCGAATGTGACGAACTTCACACCGAAATGCTGTTCGCAAAAAAAGCAATCCTACCAGATGTCTTCCCAAGTCTCAAAATGTCACGTTCCGGAATGGTACTTTTCATATCAGAATACGGTGTTGTTTTTCCATAACATCAAGTACCAACATCCTTTTCATTATATTCCATGTTTGCTCGAAACACATATTTCCAAGAAATCGATACAAATTCTGCACGAACCTGAAATTCAAAGATATATCGACTTAATCACACAAATACACCCAAACATATATACCTGGGCGAAATGTATCGCACTTAACAAAGTAATTGCATCGCCTTGAAATTCCAGTTTTATCTTGAGAGGCCATATTCTCGTCTTACCTCATATCATCTTAGCAAACGTGTCCTTAGGCACGCAATGTAATATCGTGAATTGCATATCATATGCTTCAACGCAAAGCACATACCATGTGTCTTATAAGCATTCCCTCATGTACATATGCGTTTTACTGGCATAGTGCTTGAATCAATGCCTTCCAAGCTACCTACCGACTTTGTGCAGTGGTTAATTGAAGGGGCTATTCGCCTAGGTAACTCTTAGTCATGCACGATATTTGACAAATTTCGATGTTGACATCATTATAGTTTCAGTTTTCGATCGAGGAGTACTTTGAACTCTACAGGATACTCCTTATCTACCGGTATTTATTTTGTTTCTATTGCCGCACCAATCTACTCTATTCAAGTTCGCAAATTTGGTCTTGTCTTCGTCCTCTTTCGAAAGCAACAAAAATATTTACGCAAATAAAATACAGCTTAACTATACATACAGAAAGAAAACAAAAGCTCTGCAGGAAGTATACCTCCAAAGGACATTTCTAGCTGCAGTTAAAAGTAATGGTAACTAGCCCCAAGACACTAACGACGAGGAGAAAAAGGACTTAGCATTACTCATGGATTTCAAGGGGGTCCTCCATATGTCGAATGATTTTGAAGTACCTTCCTATGGGAGACTTCTACATCTTCACCATGTTGAGTAAGTTTTGAAGCTATTAAAACCACCCAGCATTAAGACTGAAGTAATCGTTTCAGTGGCAACATTAGGACGATGCGATAAACGGGTAACAGCGGACTGTAGTAGATTTTTCCGTCATTGATACCCTTTTAAAACGAGTAGAAGAGGAACATTGTGCGAAGAGAACACTGAGAAGACTTAAGAAAGGAGTCGGAAGTGTCGATTTCATCTGCGGACGTAGACAAGCGAGATTGTTTCTTGAAAGGAGGATTTTTAACTAAATAAAGAGGAGAAATATGAATAGACTTACAGACATCGTGGAAAAGTGGACCGCTCAAGTATTGTGTTCGCAGTTAATAGTCGATGGAGCTCAATTTCTCGCTATTTCTTAAAGAGTTTCTCATTAGCCATCTCAATGAATAAAATAGGGACTTGTGTTTTTGAATAGTTTTATTAAAAAATATACCAAGAAAGACACATATCTGCAGTTGCTCCTGACGGATTTATTTGTAGTAGTCGCCATCGAGAGGTTTGCAGGTTTAAGGTTTTATGAATATCGATAAATGGCATGTTCAAGCTTTATATAACACACACAAAACTCAGGGAGGCATTATTTAGAGAACGGTCCTTAAATGACACAACTTCTTTTATACTAAATGAAATTTATCAACGATAATACTTGACTAAACTTCTTCCACAAATATGGAAAACCGCGGTCTTAATACCTATTCCCAAACCGAACAAAGATAAAGATACGGTGGATGGCTACCGCCCCATATCCTTAATTCCTTGTCCCGCAAAGGTATTAGAAAAAATCGTAGCCAAACGTCTACTCTGGTTTATGGAAACAAAGAAATTGACATCCATCAACCAAGTAGCTTTCAAATCCAACAGAGGTTGCACAGACGCCTTACTCCACATTGACCACTACACCTCAAAGGCTATATTCGCCAAAAATCACGTCACAATACTCTCTCTTGATTTTGAGAAAGCATTCGACAGAATAGGCGCTCACACCGTACTTAATAAATTGTTAAAATGGAGAATTGGCAACAATATATATAGGTACGTTAAATCATTTCTAAGCAATAGAAAATTCCAATGTAAAGCCAACCACCTTTACTCCAATACATTTCCATTACACAACGGAATCCCTCAAGGATCCCCGCTGTCAGTTGTACTATTTATGATCGCCTTTAACGACATAAGTACAATAATACACAAACAGAAACATCTAGATCATTGCATTTACGCCGATGATATATACATCTTAAGTAAATCCAGTGATCAAAATTTCTGCAAAAACATTTTAACTGAAACAGTGAACGATATCTTAGAATGGGCAAATTCTTCAGGTGCCAACTCTCAGTAGACAAATGTAAATTATTTCATGTGTGCCGACGACGACTTTGTCCCCAAATACACCTCAACATAAACAACAAAACAATCCAAAATGTCCCCAACCTCAAAATCCTAGGAATAACATTTAACAATAAGTATACCTGGAAACAACATTGTTCAGAACTCAAGGTATCATTAGCAGCTAGGCTCAATATTATTAAATACTTAAGCAACATGAAAAGTAACGTACACATTAACACTCTATGTAAAATTACTAAAGCTCTAATTTTAAGTAAAATAGACTACGGGATCTACATCTATAGCAATAGTCCAAAAACGACTCTAAATATAATAAAACCCACCTATCACCAAGCCGCTAGAAGAAGCACCTTTGCATTCAGAACGACACCAATAAAAAATATACTGGCTGAAGCTGGCCTCCCAACAATCGAGGACCGGATGGAAATCATATCATTAAAACTAATAGCTAAATTAGCGTTTTCGCGAAATTCCATAATTGACAAAGACATCAAACTAACAATAGGATACAAAAACACAAACCGAATCTCATCTGCAATCAGCCGCTTTTTAGATAAAGCCAAGCAATTGGAATTGGACATTAAACAAACTTTCAAATACTCCGCAACTTACCCGCCATGGCTTCTAAATAATAATAATATCATTACAACACTCTCAACATTTAAAAAACCAAACACAAACAAGGAAATATACGATGCACTATTCTGGTCAGTCGCCTCAAAATATAAATCCAACGGATGGCGCTTTCTGTACACAGATGAATCCAAAACAACCAACTATACTTCCTTTGCGGTCACATCCGAAGAAGGTGCAGTAAAGACAATCGGACTATTACCCGAATTTTGCTCCATTTTCACGGCGGGAGCCTTCGCGATCTTACAAGCCGTAACATTCGCCACCAACCACAGAGAAAAATATGTCATCTGCACCGACAGCCTGTCGGTACTCAACTCAATAAGAAACACCAACAACACTGATGATATCATTTCCAATATTCGGAAGAATATCATTAAATACTGCAATAAAATAAAACTAATGTGGACTCCCAGTCACGTCGCCATCAGCGGTAACGAGAATGCAGACTCCGCAGCCAACTCAGTCAAAAGAGCTCCAGTCCATAAATTCAACACCTACACAAGAGCCGATCTACTGTCAATTATCAGCAATCAACAAAAACAAATAAACCAAACAAACTGGGATACTCACCACCATAGCTATAAAATGGTAAACCCTTTCAAAACTCACCCTTCTTACCCAACTAACTTGTCCAAATCCAAAATCACAAACTTTGTGAGGCTGCGATTAGGCCATACAGCTGCTACCCACCTCCACCTGCTTCACCGAGCTACAGTCCCAATCTGCCCTGAATGCAACACAACACTTACAATCACTCACATTTTGAAAGACTGTCCTCACCTAAAACCCTTGAAAAACAAACTATTTCGCAATACAGATATTTATACAATTCTGGCAGATCCCACTACCGACAACATAGACATTGTGAATAAATTTGTAAATAGCATTAAGATTAAATTGTAAATTAGAAATACAGAGCCAATAGTCCTCTAGGCTCATTAGGTTAAGTTATTGATATGTAATTTTACATTACTAATTGATAATAAATAAATAAATAAATAAATAAACTTCTGATGTTCAGCACGTGTCTAAAATTTTAAATTTACGACTGTTAATTGCCTGCTTTAGTTTCCAAAAATTACCTGGTGACTAACAAAACGGCTCGTTTGTATATTACCAAATCCTTAGCATTCCTCCTAGGAATATCGTCATTTTCTTTTTTAGTTCATGGTTCATGAATCTTTAGAAACGCCTGCTAAGAATCTTGATGTTTTTCGTACTGGGGTTGAGTTTGATGTAACAAAAGCGTGTTGATTTATGCCTTCATCATCACAAATCTTTTCATGCGTCTATTGCAGCCTGATTCGCTTATCATGATGAAATTTTGTTTAAAAAAGAACAACAAATTCTCTTCGAAATTCAATTTAACTTTGCTTTGAAATAACTCTTAACGCGACTCACCAATTTAAAAAACAAAAAAGTCATCAATTAACTAGTCTGTCAAATAAATATTTAGTGAGGTCGTGAACTCTCTTCTCAAATAGCTACTCATGACCTCTAGAGATCACTGAATTGTACTAAAAAGTCAAAAGACACTAGACACAATGCATTTAAACAACCCTCTCTATATAGTGTCTTAGATCTTAGAAACAATGGAGCAAATTGAACCCGCAGCGACCTACTACCTAATCAAAACATCCCCCAGTTGCCAAATGACTTTCAAAAAGAGCGACATATAAGAAAGTGGAGCAACTGCAAGTGGTTCATTCTTTTATCTCTGTTTGCTTTTTCCTTTGTAGATATCCTTTGAGTGCATCTATATATGCGAGGCGCATAAACCTCAAGCCCAAGCCGCTTCTCATATTCCGATGTCGCCTTTTAAGAGCGCTACTTAAGTACTTGGTACATTGTGCTTTAAGTGTTGTGTGAATTTTCAATGCTATTTTCACCCCCGTTGCGAAGAGGTTGCACTGCAGATTCGTGGATTTGGATTTCAAATAGAAAAGATACTCAAGTTTCGCTAAGAACCACCCAAAGTTTGTGATAATGTGGGTACACACTTAACTTGCAGTGGTTTTATGTGAGGTAAACTTCCTAGATTGTTTACTCTATGATGTATCGGGATTACTTTAATGTGCAACTGCTGTACTGGCGTTGAAAACGGAACAGATAAGAGGACCAGGTAGACCTGAAGTTCATCCTGCGAGAGTATATTGCTATTCTACAAAAATATATCTAATAGATGCGCCCAGTACACCCAAGATCCTCATGGGAATTATAGTTTACATTGTGAAAGTGGTATTTATTTTTAGGTGAGACAATATATTGCCGTCACGCAAATACTTGTAGAGGTGTCGTTCCTAACAACATTTAACTTAGACTAACGTCTTTGACCTGCGGACCTGGTTGTTGTGGTTGAACTCCGCATTTAAGCAATAACTCACGGCAACTTGACATATTCTGTATGCTTATGTTTCAAATAACAGACTATCTCCGACCACAGGTACAGTTCGCTTTTTTTTTTTTTTTTGCTATACTAGCGCACGCACAAAACAGGGCTTTAGAGTACCCTTAAATATCAGAGCACAGTGATATCGGTCGGAGAGAAAGTGGATAAGGAAAGGAGGTATCGATGTGCATTGGTCTTAAATGTCTGGACATTGTAGTGACGAGAAAACACATGATCAGGTAGAGGATTCTACGTTTGTGTGGTTCGGCTAAAGAATGACTCTGTATATTTATGTATGCGTCTAAAGTTGACCTTCAACGTGAACCTGCTGCGCATTCTCAGATTGTCGGGTATTCCGGGAAAACGTCAGAGGAGTCGGAATACATTTAGCAAGTTCAGTAGAACAGCTACCGTGTGATAATCATTATCATCATCATCATCATCATCATCATCACCATCATCATCATCATCATCATCATCATCATCATCATCATCATCATCATCATCATCATCATCATCATCATCATCATCATCATCATCATCATCATCATCATCATCATCATCATCATCATCATCATCATCATCATCATCATCATCATCATCATCATCATCATCATCATCATCATCATCATCATCATCATCATCATCATCATCATCATCATCATCATCATCATCATCATCATCATCATCATCATCATCATCATCATCATCATCATCATCATCATCATCATCATCATCATCATCATCATCATCATCATCATCATCATCATCATCATCATCATCATCATCATCATCATCATCATCATCATCATCATCATCATCATCATCATCATCATCATCATCATCATCATCATCATCATCATCATCATCATCATCATCATCATCATCATCATCATCATCATCATCATCATCATCATCATCATCATCATCATCATCATCATCATCATCATCATCATCATCATCATCATCATCATCATCATCATCATCATCATCATCATCATCATCATCATCATCATCATCATCATCATCATCATCATCATCATCATCATCATCATCATCATCATCATCATCATCATCATCATCATCATCATCATCATCATCATCATCATCATCATCATCATCATCATCATCATCATCATCATCATCATCATCATCATCATCATCATCATCATCATCATCATCATCATCATCATCATCATCATCATCATCATCATCATCATCATCATCATCATCATCATCATCATCATCATCATCATCATCATCATCATCATCATCATCATCATCATCATCATCATCATCATCATCATCATCATCATCATCATCATCATCATCATCATCATCATCATCATCATCATCATCATCATCATCATCATCATCATCATCATCATCATCATCATCATCATCATCATCATCATCATCATCATCATCATCATCATCATCATCATCATCATCATCATCATCATCATCATCATCATCATCATCATCATCATCATCATCATCATCATCATCATCATCATCATCATCATCATCATCATCATCATCATCATCATCATCATCATCATCATCATCATCATCATCATCATCATCATCATCATCATCATCATCATCATCATCATCATCATCATCATCATCATCATCATCATCATCATCATCATCATCATCATCATCATCATCATCATCATCATCATCATCATCATCATCATCATCATCATCATCATCATCATCATCATCATCATCATCATCATCATCATCATCATCATCATCATCATCATCATCATCATCATCATCATCATCATCATCATCATCATCATCATCATCATCATCATCATCATCATCATCATCATCATCATCATCATCATCATCATCATCATCATCATCATCATCATCATCATCATCATCATCATCATCATCATCATCATCATCATCATCATCATCATCATCATCATCATCATCATCATCATCATCATCATCATCATCATCATCATCATCATCATCATCATCATCATCATCATCATCATCATCATCATCATCATCATCATCATCATCATCATCATCATCATCATCATCATCATCATCATCATCATCATCATCATCATCATCATCATCATCATCATCATCATCATCATCATCATCATCATCATCATCATCATCATCATCATCATCATCATCATCATCATCATCATCATCATCATCATCATCATCATCATCATCATCATCATCATCATCATCATCATCATCATCATCATCATCATCATCATCATCATCATCATCATCATCATCATCATCATCATCATCATCATCATCATCATCATCATCATCATCATCATCATCATCATCATCATCATCATCATCATCATCATCATCATCATCATCATCATCATCATCATCATCATCATCATCATCATCATCATCATCATCATCATCATCATCATCATCATCATCATCATCATCATCATCATCATCATCATCATCATCATCATCATCATCATCATCATCATCATCATCATCATCATCATCATCATCATCATCATCATCATCATCATCATCATCATCATCATCATCATCATCATCATCATCATCATCATCATCATCATCATCATCATCATCATCATCATCATCATCATCATCATCATCATCATCATCATCATCATCATCATCGGCACTAGAACCGGGATCCGGTCTTGCCCATTTTTGGAAATTCTTCCCACCGGTATCCGGTCCATATCCGAGATGTGTTAAATGGTCAATAACAATTTGTTTTTCCGGGCAAGGTTATTAAACTTTCGCCAACCTCCCTCCGTGATAATATACATAGAAAAGAGATGGGCATAATACGTTGCGCGTATGTTATAATGACGGAATTGATCGACATTATTGCTGGGTCCCAAATAAGTTTCACTGCCCGTTTTTGCATCCTATCGAGGTCGTGTAGCGCAGTTTTGGATACGCCTGACAAAATATGGCTGTTGAACTTCATTTTAGGGCGAATCTACGACTTGTAAATAGTGGCCAGTTTGGATGGAGTGAAGTATCTTTTGCATATCTTAAAGAATCTCGCACTTTTCGCAGCTTCAAATATGTGGTCGTTCAAATAAAGAGTAGAATTAATTCGAGCGCCGAAGATTGATAGATCGTCGGCTTCGCCCATCTATTTATTTTAGAGTTTGCCTTTGACGACTTAATTAATTGTGTAACAAAGTTGAAATTCAATGTATCAAGCATAATCTGGTGGTAATGACATTCGAAAAGTTTGGTCAGGAAGGTTCGTATGAGTATGAGAAACTGAAATTGTTATCATCAGCAAACAAGTAGATTGGGTGGTGGGGAATGGGTAATCCCTTGGATCAGAGAATTGCCAACTCCATAGAAATGTAATTTTCACAAAAGGCTGGATATTGAACTCGTCCGAAGGCTTTTCAAATATCCAATGCGGCAACATTACTTTCGCCGAAGTAGTGGATGGAATAACTCCACCTTTCAGTAAAGTATGCCATCAAAGCGTCTGTGGACCTGTCACTACGAAAGCTATATTGGCGGTCATTGACGAGGTCATCTGATTACATTAATGGAATACATTAAAAATATATTTGAGCGCATCCAATTCGCTCGACATTTTGTATATATGTAGCCTATTTAATGCTGTTTTTATGACTGAGTTTTAGGCATTTACAACCTGTCATGCCGTGTGAATTACTTGTACATGGGTAGACTGAAAAGTTTCTGACCTAACAAAGATAAAAGACAATTTTTCTTAAAATGTATTCTTATTTTTCGACATAGTCTCCTTGTAACTCTACACACTTCTCCCAGCGATGCTCCCATCTTTATAACCCGTCCAAATAGTACTCGGCATTTTTCTCGGCAAAACAACTGTTCACGAAGGTTTTGATGAAAATGTCTGTCCTCAGAGCGCAAATTTTAATTAGGGAACAAAAAGAAGAAGAAGATCTGGTGAGTAATGCGGATGGTCAAACAAGTTCAAACCGCAATTCGTGGATATTCGCCATGGCAACCCCTGAGGTGTGGGACGGCATTTTTTCGTGTAACGTGAGCAAACACGGCACCCAACTCGCGGACAGCTTTCTCATGCCTAAATATTGATTTAATATGTGACAAACACGTTCTTTGGACATTTTCATAGCCTCCTATCTCACTTTAATTCGGCAGTCGTCTAACACTATTTGGTGAACTTTAGCGATGTTATCGTCAGTTGTTGCAGTTTTTGGACGTCCCGAACGTTCATCGCCCCCCAAGCTCTCACGGCCAGGTTTAAATTCAGTTGCCCAAAATTTCACAGTGGTAAATATGGGCGCAGAGTCCCCATACACAGAGTCCACCTCATCTTTGCTTTGCGTAGTCGTATTTCCTTTCGAAAACAAAAATTTAATGACAGCTCGATATTCAATTTTGTCCATTTTCACAAAAATACTCACATCGACTCACTCAAACGACTGTCAAATAAAAACTACGCCTCCAAAACGCCTGAAATTTTGGTGAGTAACTGTCAAAAGATGCACAACTACATTCATTAGCTTTTATTGACGAGTACTGCTATCTTCACGTTGTGGTCGGAAACTTTTCAGCCCACCCTCCTATAAGAAATATATGTAGTTAATTTTGGTTACGCAATTGCATTCTATTCTGTTTTCAAGTGAAAAAAAGCTGCTCAAGCTATGGAATTGATGAAGGAATAACGCGACTCTGGTTAGCTCAACAAATGAGCCTTTTTCCCTAATTCTTTTGTGGAGAAATGAGTAGGTTGGTAGGAAAATTGTTAATAAGGGATTATACAGGGTGGCGCAAAATTAGTCATCCATTTTGTTTTTGAATTACTTCTTTACTAAATAAAAAAAAATCCTTTTAAGTGATGGAAATCTTTATTTGGATCTTTACAATATTTTCTGCTAAGTTAAGACATGACTGCAGCTGTCTACTTCACAAATGTCAAATATGATTGACGTACGTTCCGATAGGGTGATTAATTTTGCGCAAACCTATATATGAACATTTTTAAAATGTAAAAAATAAAACAAAATTATTGACATCTTTATTCAAAATCTACTGGCTGTACTCATAATAATCCAAAAATTTTTTTTTCGAGAAGGCCTCACCTTCGAAAACGTTCCTGCAACAATTTTTGACCTGGAAACAAAAACTTAACTTTAGCTTGAGATCGAAATAGATAAGATGACGTTAGATTTTTCAAAACTATTTGTTTTTAACAAAATGGCGGTGTTTTGAGAAAAAAAAAATTTTTACCACAAATGCATCGATAAACTGTTTATAAAAAAAGAAAAAATTTCAAAAGTTCCCTACGTCATCTTATGATGAATGTTATTACAAAATCACTGTTAAAATTTTAGGTCTATCGAATGAAAACTGAGTCCGAAATGTTTCCCGAGGTTTTGAAAAATGTTGTTTCGAGTTAAACGCATTTAAAGTTTTGAAAGCGATAAAAATTTGGAAATTTTTACTGTACGTTTAATCAGCAATGCTAGCTGTATACATTTCACCTTCAATACTAACGTCTATCTCCTCTGATTCCTTCCGAAATGATCTGTTGAACATTCTGGCCTCTCGAGCTTGATCTGTAAGCCATCATTCAGAGAGTTTGATGTGCGTCGCATCAGCCTCCATCCAGTAGTTATAGCAGTGTGCTTCGATTTTTAGTCCTAAAACCTCCATTAACTGCATCACGGTGGTCCATCCATCGCTATAAAGACCTACTGAAAGGTAAACAGTCCAAGACCGGTTCCCGGCTGTAGTGCCAATGATGATGATGAAAGATAAACAGCAGTTTTGAAAATAGTTTTGCCGCTAGAATTTGTCTTGGGAGCAAAAGACAACACAAAAGCGTTGAAGCTTTCGTTGCTGTTTTGTGTGTATCCGCCAAGGCATTGTTCATGTAATTTCGGTTTTGGCAAGTCTGTGGTGTCCGCCGCAGTTAGTTGTTGCATTCTTGAAAGTTGTGAACACAACTCTTCATACGATCCTTGCGGCAAGAACGCGCCTCGGTGCCGTTCCTCAATCTCCTGGAAAGATCCAGGTGCCGCATCATTTATCAGCCGGTACGCATCACCGCCTAACCTTGTGGGTAGCCACCTTAAAAAGCTTTGCTCTTCTTCTTTAGACAGGCAGCTTATGGTGCATTTACAACTATCTACGAACATTTGCATTCTCATAGCTGTTTTGGGTCCCTATTGCCCAGAGAACATCGGGATCGTCTTTAAGACGAGGTCAAATATTCTGTCCACTCCCATCATTGTAGTTGTGGGTTCTGCTGATTTGAAAAGAACTGCCTTTGTTTCGTCACCGGTGACCGGTATTTGGGTCGAAGATTCGAGTTCGTCTCTGTATAAAGTAAGGGCTAAGTCCAAATTGTAATTTATTTTTGCTTACCTTGCTTACCCTTCCCAACAGTTCGGCTCTGCTACGCACTACCCTTGGGGAGTTTGGTGGTGAGTCCGGGAGGTCGATAGGGTTTGGATTTGATTCACATTCCATAAGCGGACAGGAGTATGGTTGGGTGTAGTCTGATTAATGTGGGAGAGGTGGAGTCGAGGGCGTTCTTAGTAAAGGATGTTTAATACGTTTATTATTTTATATTAATTGTCTCGTAGTGGAAATACTTCCCAAAGGTTAATGATCACACACAATGTGGTCAAATATGAAGAGGCAAATTTTCAGAGCGATTGCATGTTTTGATTAAAAAAAAAAACTTCAAAAGTTTGTTTTGGTTATATCCCCTTTGATTAATTATCCTAAGGATTTTATTAGTTTGACATGTCCTTAGATTGCTGCCTCGTTTGTATTGAGAGGAGCACGCGGTAAAAACAGCATGGAATTTGTCAGGGGCGGTAGTTAAATGACAGTACATGGTGGCAACTTCTGCGAAGAGAAGACCTAACGTTGGTCAAACTATCAGGGTAGTGGAGCACGAATTTGAAGTAGTGCAATCCTTTAACTACCTTGGGTCAATAGCCTCAGCCGATAACAATATGGAAGAAGAAATACGCGAACGGCTGATCAAATCCAACAAAGCCTATTATGGTCTATCAAGACTCTTTAAATCCCGAAATTTATCCAGAACATCCAAGCTACTAACTGTAGAAGACCATGGTCTTACCAGTACTCATGTATGGATCCGAGACGTGGGTGCTCAATAAAAGGCGCTCTGAACTCGTAACCGCGTTGGAGAGGAAAGTCTTAAGGAGAATTGTTGGCCCCGTATGTGAGGGAAGCTAATGTAGTAAGAAAAATCAAGCTCGGTAGACTGCGGTGGGTGGGACACCTAGCTCGAATGAGCGAAGAGGAGCCTGTCCGGAAAGTCCTTTTTGGATGTATAGAAGGAGATAGCGCGGCAGACCTTGTCAGCGATGGAGGGAAGGCGTAAACCAGGACGCCCAGAGCATGGGAGTGCCAAACTGGATGACATCGTCTCGAAATCGGGACCGGTGGTGAGATTTGTTAAATAAGGCCAAGACCGAATCCCGTTTGTAGTGCCGATGATGATGATGGTAATTAAATGACAAGTGGAATTTAAGATGAAATTAGAAAAAAGAACCAACGACAATTATCCTGAAATCTTGGTATTTCAATAATAAATTTAACCGAAGGGGCACCAGAAGAGTAAAAACTAGAAAAATAATCTATAACTACGACATACGAACACATATGTTGTTAAATATTTTATAAATGTTTGAATCCTATTTTGTAATAAATATAGATTCTTGAGAAAAGAAATTAAAAATGTTGGTTATTTAGTGATATTTGCAGTCTTGGTTGATGCTGGAATGTTGTGTGCGGATCCTTTTTAATTTCCTGCGATTTGACTAATGCGGTACACTCCTGCTTCTTGTCATTTTCTCAATGAGTTGTAATTAACGAATCGTACTTCGAAGTCAGACTCAGCTCCTATTTTTATTTTATTATATTTTTACCACTTATATTTAAATTTCTTCTGATGTAGGTTTGTAAGATTTATGAATTATTAGCTCTTATTAGAACTGTCCGTTCTAGGGCTTTACCCAAATCCTACCAGCTCCACGAATTGTTATATTATGTTGGTGTTATTTATTATTAATAATTGAGCCGCCCCATTACGGGATGGGTGATTACTTACATTTATTCGGCTGGGATTGTATCCACCGCGTTCAAGGTTGATACCAGCATTCTCCGCAACTTTGCGATACGGGGAAGAAGTCTCGGAGTCCAAGGAGATACACAAACGCTTTTGTTTCTTTAGTGTTAAATTTCCTTTATTTGCTACTTCACCATTTAAGTTCGGCATTGACACTTTACTTCCACTTATTGTTATTCGATTTATTTGACTGTAGTGACTGAAATGACAGCCCTGGTCACACGCTTACGTTCCACAAACACGTTATTAATTTATAAATATAAATACATTTCTGATTGCTTTTTAAGACACGCACTACAACTTTTACTAGAGATCTATTCTAGATACTTCTCACTGGAGACTATTATTACAGTCCCGTGGCCGTCTTAGCAAGTGAATCCCAACCATTTTCGTTGTTTTTGTGTTCGTTTGCTTGAACAAAACCTCTCCTTCGATCGTGCAGATTGCATGGTCCTTTTGCCGCCCGCCATTCATTTTCTTTATCTTTCACGGATTGGAATCGAAAAGAGAGAAAACAGAAAAGGAACAGATCTTGCGGATGAGGATTTTTAATCCTCGATGTTGGTGGCCGACAAAACGAACATGTGGTTCGTTTTATGGCGCCAGTTGTTTTATTTTCGATTTGGAAAATAAAAATGTTGGAATGAATTTGGGCAAACAAATTTTTAGAGATCATAAAATTGCAGACGCGCATTTTATGATTCTCAACAATATTGATTTGAGGGTGGCACATCTGCTCCGCACATTTAGTTTTATGGAATTTTATGTGTAGGCGAACCAAATGAACATGCGGTTCATTTATTACGTATTGGATTTTATAAATTTAATTCAATGTGCGAGAATTGAAGGCTTAGTTCAATTTGTTTGACATTGGATTCAATGTCGATTTGGATTATGTTCTGAAGCTATATAGGGTGCAAAATCTATGAGGGTAATGGTAAGGCTTGCAGAGCACTTCATCTTTTAAGTGGATGGTTCTGCTTGTAACCAGGTTAACGGTGGAGACTGGCTCCAAAGAGTAGGTACAAAGAGGTGTAGGGTTTGGCGTGTAACATGCACATGGTCGATACATTCCTCTTTATGGACTTCTTTGATTCCTAATACTAATTGTTCTTCAAGTTAGTTAAAATTTTTCGAATCTCCATCGCTAACATAATTTAAATAATTAATTTCATAAAACGTTTCAGACTTATCGAACATAGCTAAAACGGCATCCACTTCCATTTTCCCAGCAGAGCCCGTATGGTTAGCTTGACACCCGTCTGCCTGTCAGACCCTTCTTTACACTATTCAGTATCTTTTTTCCGGTTAGCCAGTCTATAAGGAAACAAAACCATATAACGACGAAAAACCAGGCTTGCGCCATGACCCATCGCCAGATACTGTGATTCCATCCTTATTTTTTTCAAGCTTCTCTTCTTTTTCTTAGCAGCTCTTTTCATAATCACGCTACACCAGTTTTTAGCTGTTTTGCAAATCAACGTACAAATTTTATCATAATAAGAGTGAAATACGGACGGAGGAAGATCCAAAATCGAACACAATTTTTTAATTGCATTTTGCACTATTCCTAACAATCTCATTGCCAATTCTATTCTCCGATTAATATCAAAAGCATGATCAATAAATAGACAGCCGAAGCAAAAGTACAATGTGTTAAATATGTATACCATCAACTAAGAACAGGAAACTTATGAAATATACAATATTTAATGTATAAACAAATGATTTGGCGTTAAAATTCAGTCAATTTTTACTATATTGTATGAGAAGATACTCGAATCTCAATTATTTCTTATTTTAATTTTTATTAACTTTGTTATATATTGTTATTTTAATTTTTATTAACCAATTAACACTGATCAACTTTTTTTTTCTATTTACAGGCTCTTCTGATATTTCAAAAGACCATTGCAACAAAACTGTAGACATATTCGAGGACGTTACTTCTCCAGATGTAACAAACCAAAACATTGGACGTCCGCTAACGTGCTGGTATCGTTTTCGTAGTTTACGTGGTTCGCCGAGGGATTTTGTCCTCCGGCTTCGTTTTAAGAAATTTAAAGTTGGCACACTTGTCAATGCCACACACTGTGATGGAGGATTTTTGCAGGTAAATAATCTATGTAGTAACAAGAAATTCATTATTTTTGTACGAAATTGAAGGCGGCTTTATTTAGCATAGTTAAAATGATCCGATTTAGGTTAAATATGCACCATTTTGTTCGATAACTTGTTACCATTTCGAATGTAATTTCATTATGCCTCTCTCATAGAAACCCTCGTCTCTATTAGGGAAAGACTGGGACAGTCGATTTTCATGAGATCCTCTTGGGGCGAGTTTACCACCAAATTCATTCGCCATAGACAGTAATAGGTATATGGTAATAGGCCTTGGGAGTAGGGCGTTCGAATATACTCACAGTTAGGCCAGCTTGTCGTAAGAGGGCACTAAAGACCGAGTGGGAGGTGGGATTCCAACGCCCTGTCGCCGGTAAAATACCACCCCATCCTTGGCCATTTTTCGGAGCTTGGGCAATAGACCGGATCGACGAAAGGTTGGTTTAGGTGGTAAGCTGCTTCCAAAATGAGATACCACCCCGTCGAGCTGTACATTTCGCGATATCGTCAGGACACATTTTCGACACTGTTTCGGATGTAGGGATAATGGCCCGGACTCATACGCAGATGGTCCATTGTGGTACATTCTGATATAAAGAATTCCGGAGGTGAACTAGTTACCCATTCGGACCTCCTTGGGGAACTATGTCAGGGGGAACATCATGCATATATATATGTATATATATACATATATATATATATATATATATATATATATATATATATGTATATATATTACTACTATTTATTGGCCTGTAGGAACCCGAAAATTCATGACCTCACCGACTCGACTCCGCCATTGTTCCTTGTCCCGTGCGATCTCCTTCCACGCTCGACCATCCGATCCGATTTCCTCGAGGTCCAACCTAACATTGTCCTCCCATCTCCGTCGCGGCCGCCCTGTCGGTCTCTTTCCCATTGGCTTACCGTCAAGAATTCTATGCACGGTCCTATCGTTGCCCATTCGCGCCACATGTCCGGCCCATCTTAATCTTCGCGGCGTGATTATTCTCACTATTGTAGGTTTGCGGTGTAGCTCTTCCAATTCGTGGTTGTGGATTTTCCTCCATTGTCCTGCATCCTCGTCATATTTGCCGCCAAAGATACCCCTTAGGACTTTATTCTCGAATAGGCGGAATTTGTTTTCTTCCCGTTTTGTGAGAGCCCATGTTTCGCATCCGTATAGAACAATCGGCATGATTATGGTTCTATAGACACGGAGCTTTATAGTCCGTGATAGCAGTTTGGATTTCAGCAGTTTACTGACTGCATGCCGACTAGCGTTGCCGGAATATATATATTATTATATTATTTATCGTACTATTATATTATTCATCGAACGGAAAAGCTGATTGAAGAAGCTATTAATACCTTCGAGTATTCAATTCTGTTCATTACGTGTCATACAAAGAGGTTCATAGGTGTACAGCCTATATTGAATTTTCTTTTTGAAAAATGAATATGGTGTTCATGAGTTTTTGAATGTCCCTGTTTTGTAACTTAAAAAGGAACGCTGTGTCTGTCTGTTATAATTTGATCATAGTATACGTATTTTTGATCTAATCTCGGTAAAATGAGAAATAGTTTTGTCACCTTTGTAAACCGTAAATAGTTAAATAATCTTTATATGGTCATATGAGTATTATCAGTTGCTATTTTGGTCTTTTTTTTTACCATGGGATCGGTGGGACCGTGATGGATGTTGATGTAAAATGTATGATATGCCGACTTATGTCGTATTCATTTTCCATTGTAGTTACACAAACCGCACGCCGATTGACTTTAAGTCATAGGGTTTTACTGTCAGAGTTATTTTAGTGTTAACTTTTTGGGAAGGATTCACTTTTTAACAACAGGACTCCCTAATATTGCAGAGTGCTGCAAGAACTGTTTACCTCCCTATAGCCGGCAATTGAAAAATGTTAAACTACCACTTTCAGTGCTACACTCCTTGCACATGAAATGTTTGTGTTTCACTTGACTTCACCTTGGGTATATTCTTGGTGATTGTTTACGTTGCGTATGGTTTTGTGTTTATATTTCTCGATGAGATGCAAATGAACACAAAGTAGGACCACGTTTACTTTCAGCGTTATTGGAACAACTCCCGCGGAAATAACACCAGGAATCTATTAAAGATAGAGTTTTGGTTAACAAGAGTCTCCGCCGATAATATCAACTTTGGGCTGGCTTTATCACATAATCTCTGGCCCAGTCAATGATTAAATTAACTCTTTCTGCTTCTTTATTTATCGAATATTGATTCACAACACTTTAATATAATCGCACGTCCTTCACGTTCTTTTTTTTTGTGTGCGATTTCTCACATTGCGCACTTAAAAAAGGAATTTTTCAACACCCTAGAATATCATTTTTCGGATCAACAAATGAAGAAACGAGTGGACAGATTATTCCGCATTAGAGTTAAATGCCTAAAAACTGTAATGACAGTAAAATATTCGACCAGACAGATCTTCCCACAGTTCGGAACTCCCTATGTTTGTCTATGTTCTATTAATATGTTAGATTCATTTTTAATTTGGAATTGCTTTTCGAAAATGCATTAAATTCCTCAGAGGGGTGTAAACTCATTTCAATCATTTGTAATTCATTTGCATAACGTTCTGAATTGACAGACTTATACCTAGAACACTAATAATAATAAATTATGTAAGTTCAAACCATTTGTCAGAGCAATTTTGTGTTTCTGCTTTAGATAAATACAAAATCATCATCATCGGTCCATATCCGAGACTTGTTAAATTGTCCATAATATATATGATATTTGTTTTTCCGGGCAAGGATATTAGCCTTGCGCCAACCTTTCTCAGGATGCCGCTGCATGCATTAGGTCACTACTTGGAGGGTGCCAAAGTAGCTATCCAGGGGTGTCACGTGGAGGCTGCATGTCAACTTGGATTGAACAGGGACAAGGATCGTCCTGGCTTTCGCCGAGCTGAAAGCAGAGACTTTACCCTGTATGTTTGTCCCCACCCCCTTTAAATACAAAATACGGTTTTTAAATGTATCAACGGTTTCTTGTGTCGACGAAAATCGTTGTACATGTAATTTAATTTGGACTTCCTACGAGGGTTGCCTTTTATATTTCGGGATTAGAGAACAAAAACAAATATTGATCATCGAAAATCACTTTATTGTTTTTCATAATATTCCCCATGAAGATCTATACACTTTTGCATGCGTTTGAACCAATTGTCGAAGCACTTTTGCCACTCTGATTGAGGTATCTCCAACACATGCATTCTGAATGCAGCAACCGCTTCTTCAGGTGTCGAAAAACGTTGACCTCTCAGTTTGTTTTTTACGTACGGGAATAAAAAGAAGTCATTCGGTGCCAAGTCAGGACTATACGGCGGATGACCCATCAAATCGATGTTTTGGGTGCTCAAAAATGCAGTTGTCGCAGCCGATGTGTGAGAGCTCGCATTGTCGTGGTGAAGAGTGATCCGTCTTCGGCGGTTGGTTTTCCTGATTTCTTGGAAGACAACTGGCAAACAAATGGTTGTGTACCACTCAGAATTGACTGTTCTGCGTTGTTCTAGTGGTACGGTTGCGACATGTCCAGCTTTTCCGAAAAAAACAGGCGACCATTTGCTTGGAAGTGTTTCGTGCGCGAACAACTTTTGTTGGATTTGGCTCAGCTTGAAACACCCAGACAGTCGACTGCTGTTTACTTTCGGGCTCATACGCGTAAATCCACGATTCATCACCTGTCACGATGTCATAGACGTGTTTCGAAGCACCGCGACCGTATTTTTTTAGCATTTCTTTCGACCAATTGACATTGGTCAGTTTTTGGGCGATTGACAAATTGTGTGGGATCCAACGCGAACAAATTTTTTTGACAGTCAAATGTTTATGCAATATTGAATGTATGCTGGTCCCACTAACGCCTAAGGTTGTCTCAATCTCACGATAGGTCAATTGACGATCTTCCAATATCAGTTCGCGCACAGCATCAATGGTTTTCGGAACAACAACTGATTTTGGACGACCTTCACGAAATTCATCTTGGAGTGAACTACGACCACGATTGAATTCACCATACCATCGATAAACACTGGCCCTTGATAAAGCTTCATCGCCAAAAATTGAATTAAGTTCATCCATGCAGTGTTGCTGAGTTAATCCACGCCGAAAGTTGTAAAAAATAATCGCACGAAAATGTTGACGATTTAATTCCATTTTTGGGCCGAGATGAATCTTTTAAGTTACTGTAAACAACACAAATAGCGCTCGTATGTCAAAACGTTCTGAGTGCGTATAACCTCAAAAATGTCCAACTTTACGACAGAGCTGTCAATTGCCGGATTGCAACACTAGGGTTGCCAAATCCCGAAACATAAGAGGCAACCCTCGTATAACAAAAAGAAGTCATTGTGTACCAAATTAGGAGTGTATGGTGAATGACCTATTAATCCGGTATTTCGAGTGCCTAAATATTTGCTTGTTAGGCCTTATGTGAGAGGACTCGCAGTGGACGTTCTACGTTCCTGTAAAAGAACAGTTTTTCTGAAGAAACAACCGACAATTTGGTTTAAAAGACTTCGTTCTTGAATACCCGACTGCTGTTTACAAAGAAGTAATTTTTATGTTATACTGCTGGAACTATTGCTAAGGTTCTCTCATTTTCACAGTAAGTTTTTTCTTGTTGTTGTGCCAAAGCATATGTAATCTTCTAAAGACACCATGGGCCTGAGTCTCTGGCATGCTCAGTTCACAGAGTTGTACAGTACGTGTTGAAAGAACAGCATACACGCGCAGTTGCACCTGAAACGAGAAGCACTACTCGGAACAATCTGCCGACCTATGTTAACTATCATTTTTTCCTTGTTTCTGCATCCCTGGAAGAGGTCCATAATGTATTATTTTACTATTGAATTAATGTCAATAATTGGCAACATGGTGTAAAAGGCAAGTTTTCTTTCTTTATTTTAATAATGTTAACAAAGGGTCTTATATTTCTATTAATAATCCTGACGCTATCTACCCGAAAAAGAGCGACCGAGTGCCCACCATGCGCTCTTTTTATACTGCCTACTCAACGAACAGTGAAGTTTGCGTTCGTTCAGTGCCCGAGAATACAACTAGACGTCAGCCACGCCAGAATTGGGATTACAGTGAACAGCCCTGTAAGTAGGGCGTCAAAATATACTCACAGCTAGGCTGGCTTGTCGTAAGAGGCAACTATACGCCGAGTGGTAGGGGGGACCCAACGCCCTGTCGCCCGGTGAAATACCACCCCATCAAGCTATAGGCTCCGTGAAATGGTCGGAAGAAATTGGTTCAGGTAGTAGTCGGTCCCAATGTGTTCGCCCGTTGGGCAGCCAAACCAATTCCAGTAGTTGCCTTGACAGATGTCTGCCCACGGGGAATAGCCAGACCGAAAAATTAATCGTTGGATTGCTACACAGTCGAAACCCTTTCCTGGAAACAGCAACCTTTTGTTTTCAAGGCCAGGAGTTCTATCCAGTTGGATCTTCTAGAATCTTCCTAGAGGTGGAGATCCGGATAATGGACCACAGTTGTGGTATGTCCTAATCACTTTCAAACATTAGCGACCGAAGTTAAATAAAAACAAAACAGCAAAGAATAAAAACAAAACAAAATGGCAAGGTTTCTTGTACTATTTAAAATTATATCCACTAGGTTTAAAATTCAACAAAATGATTACTTGTGGTCTCGACAAAAAACTGAAATTAATTAACTTCATTATTCGAAGACACAAAACTACCACAGGTAACAGAAAAACAGCATTCCTCCGTTGCTCACATCGAGATTTCAAAACACCGGTCCTTTTCAATCAAAACAGCAGGTTCTTCCTGGTCTTGTTGAACCGTTGTTGAGGTCAGCAGCCAGAGTCCGTTTTCTTTCTAAGGTGCTGAGGAGCAGATGTTGCTGTTTTCTGGCAGATGACGCTGATCCCTGATGTAGGTTATCATTATCAGGTTGTTGGATGGGATCTGGTTTGTTGGTGTTCTTGTTGGTATTGATTCTGATGTTGATGACTATCGGAATTATGTCAGTTTTGGAGTCGCATTCGTTTTCGGTTATTATTTATTTAAGTCATGATGGTACCTTCTAATATAGAGAATTCCGGAGGTAAACTAGTTTCCCATTCGATTCTCCAGGGGGGACTATGTTGGGGGGAGCAGATATTATGATAAATAACCGAACTTTCAGAAATACGTCATCGTATAATCGGGCTCGCTCTCGAGCCTCTGCCTACGCTTGACAAGTAACGGCATTTTGCAACATCAGGGTCATCGGTTTCACCAATACAAATGTAAACGCCGTCCAGCAATATTTGCAAACAGCGAAACCTGATGTCCTTGCCCTAACTGAGACCCGGGTCGATTCGTCAACTGGTTCGGCATATCTTCGTTGGTCAGGATACGACTTACATTCGAGATTCCGTTTTAAGGGCGGAGTCTGCGTCTCCGCGCGGTCCGATCTAGATTGCCACAGGATGGAGGCGTTGGAACCAACATGGACATCATACGGTTGAGGGTCGTGCTGAGCAATTCTGTTAAATTACTTTGGTGTCTTTACCGCTCCCCGAATGACGATCGACCAGCGATATTTTTCGAACATCTTTCACGTATCGGCGAGTGGATATAGATCAACCACCCAGCATCCGAAGTTGTTGTCCGTGGCGATTTTAATTTGCACAATTCCCACTGGTTGATACATTCTAACAGAACCGACGAGGCTGGGAGGCTGGCGGAGATGTTTGCTGTAAGCCACAACTTGACTCAACTCGTGAAGGAACCCACCCGAGTGCCGGATGCCCGAGGCGATTATGCGAACACCCTGGATCTGTTTTTGACATCCGAACCGAGTACTTATTCCGTGGAGGTTGCTGCGCCACTGGGAAACTCAGATCACTGCTTAGTATCTGTCGCGCAACCATTTGCATTTCAAGCGAATAACCGACCTAATCAGCTTCGGCATATATGGAGGTATGGGGCTGCTAACTGGGACGATTTGCGAAATTTCTTCGCTTTCTTTCCATGGTCGGAGGTGTGTTTTGGAGATTCCGATCTTAACGCTTGTGCGTAGTCGGTCACCGAGGTTATTCTTCTCGGGATGGAGATCAACATTCCACATTCCACCAAATGAAACTCATCTTATAAGCCTTGGTTTGATAAAAAATGCGAGCAGATTACAGCGACAAAAAATAGAACTTTTAAGCAGTGGCGCACAAATCCCACCGATGTTAACAGAACGAATTTTGTTAGAATCAGAAACGCGTGTAACCAGGCGATTGACACCACGAAGAAGGTTTACAACGATAAAGTGACTAATAAACTCCTTCAGTGCCCGTCTGGTTCGCGCTCCTTCTGGCCAATGGCAAGGGCTGTCAGCAGCGTTGGCGGCGGACAGGGGGACGTTAGTCACAAATTCAAAAGATAAAGCCGATGTGTTCGCAAATTTATTTTCCGCGAATTCAAACCTCAATCCCGGTCTTTTGGAGCCACCTGTGATCGCGCCGGTACGGTCTTCGATGTGGGATGTGAAGTTTCGCCCGCATACTATTCAACGCGTTCTACGTGAACTGAACTGTAGGAAGGCAACCGGTCCGAACGGAACTGTGCTCCAGAACTATCGCCGGTTCTTGGCAGACTCTTCCTCTTATCTTATGCACGAACGACCTTTCCTACCTGCTGGAAAATCGTTCGAGTTCAGCCAATCCCAAAAAAGGGAAAAAGTGTCTCCCACAAAATTACTGACCGAGCATTACTGTCTATGTTGTCTAAGGTGATGGAAAAAGTCATCAATACTGAGTTAATTAAGTATTTGGAATGCAACCGATTTATGAACGATCGTCAATGCGGATTCCGTGGCAGGCAGTCCACGGGAGGTCTTTTGATCCTTATAACGGATATGTGGACATCTGCAATTGAGCGACATGGCGAGTCAAGAGTGGTCGCATTGGATATCTTTAAGGCTTTTGACCGCGCCTGGCACGGGGCATTCCTGAGCAAACTTCGTTCATATGGACTTTCCCAGCAGCTTTGCGACTGGACGAAGAGCATCCTCGAAAATCGGTCGATCCGGGTTGTTGTGGACGGCGAGTGTTCGAATCTGTATCCTGTTAATTCCACGGTGCTCAATGTTCTATTTCGGCTCCAACCTTGTTTTTGCTTCACATAAATGATTTATTGGAGACAACGAATAACAAAGTGTTCAGTTATGCGGTGGATAGTACTCTGGTTTCCTCCTTTTCTAGTGATCGGCCAATCAGTGCATCAACGTCGCATCAGCTGTGATATAGACAGATTGGCTCTCTGAATCGGAATCTGGATAAAGTCCTGCAGTGGGGAAGGGCCAATCTCGACGACTTCAATGCAACGAAGACACAGTATACAACATTCACAACGAAGAGCGGATCATCGGTTCCAGAGCTGATGATGAATGGCCGGGCCCCCGAATCTGGAGAAAGCATGAAATTGCTCGTCGTCGCGGTCTGTGGGAATGTATCATGGCATAAACACGTGTGGAACATTGTCAGGTCCACCTCAAGAAAACTGAGCTATCTTTTTAGAGCGAAGAAATATTTTACTCCGGCCCAACTTTTTCTCCTGTATAAATCCCAAATTAGACCCACTGAACTGCAACAGTTATTTGGTGGCGTCTCCCCCTCGGCGCTATAGGTTCGCCTCTCCCCAGAGAAGTGTAATACAAAACAAATTGTTGTTCACCATTTAAAATTCCGCCAATTGGTGGGAAAGGTGTATTACATCTCGTCCACCCTGACTTAAGACTCGTTCTCGAATCTTTTTGGAATCCTTTAGTCGGGCGCGTTGATGTCAAGATCTTCTGATTCGTCTTCGGAATGGCTGTCGGCACCAAAAGGGCCCCACCACCTCTTCATCCTGTCTGAATTTTATTGAACTCCAATTTCTTTTGGGTCCGGTGCGCTCCTAGCGCATCTCTCAAAACATATCGGTCATTTCCCAACACTTTCACCACGACGTACGGTCCCCTTTAATTGGAGCAAGCTTCCCGGACTCGCCGGTTGCTGCAGGCTCTCGTTCTACGAGTACCAAATCATCTACCTTATATCTGGTTGGTCGTCTGTGGGCCTTATCGAACCGTTCCTTCTGCTTTTATTGATCTACCATGATGTTGCGCGGGGAAGCATATCTGTTTCATGTCGCCTTGATCATAGCATACTTCCTGTTCAAGTTACAATAATTTGTCTCTAACAATTTTTCTTGGCGTATAGGCAAACATTAGTTCGTGTGGAATCATCCTTGTGGTTGCGCTCGCCGTATTCAGACTCCATTGAATGCTCCTCAACTGTTGCGCCCAATCTCTGCCGTGCCGTTGACCCTCCCCACTTGCCCCCTGTATGCCGTAGGTTTGACAATTTTTTGTCAATTCGCTGGCTATGAATCCTGCACCTCTGTCGGTGATTAGGCGCTTGGGCATACCGAAGAATTCGCTGACCTGGTTGAGCACGGCTATCATGATCATCGGCACTACAACCGGGATCCGGTCTTGGCCTTATTTAACAAATCTCTCCACCGGTCCCAATTTCGAACCGATGTCGTCCAGTTTGGCACTCCCAAGCTCTGAGCGTCATGGTCTACGCCATCTCTCCATCACAGACAAGCTCTGCCGCGTTGTTTCCTTCCATACATCCTGCCATAAAGGGCTTTCCGAGCAGGCTCCTCTTCGCTCATTCGAGCTAGGTGTCCTGCCCACCGGAGTCTACCGAGCTTGACTTTTCTTACAACATTAGCTTCAAGGTAGATTGCGTACAGCTCATGGTTGCGCGGCTATCACTCATTTTGTATCAGTTGTCCCCATGGCTTTAAAAACCAGTGTTATCAGGTGTTTAGCTCCTCCTCTTCCAGGGATAAAGGGCCCGAGATTATCCAAATCTAAAGTATGGAAGGGTATGGGCACCCTGTTCGCACAGTACAACTCTATCCCATGTCACTCCACCTTTTTTCTTTGTATACGCGCACTCAACACACCCGTCGTTTTGCTCCTGACAAAACTTCGCATCCTTGCAGTACACGTCCTTCTCAGCCTTTTAAGAGTTTTATCGAAGCCCACTTGTATATTTGAATATACGTTCTATTACGGCATATCAATTTCGGGGAAATTGTGATTGCTTGGTCACAAAGAGGGAATGTGAATTCAGTAAAGGATTGACCGAAGCAATTTTGGGAAAATGAATGCGGGGATGATTAGAATATATTCTGTTGAATTATATTCTGTTGAAGGTTTGGAATGTGTTTTGTTGCAGGGTTTGCGATGTATGCTATTGTGGATTTTGCATGGGGAGTTGGGTTACAGGTTAAGGTAAGGTGACGCGCTGTTAGCGGTCAAGGTTGGTTGGCATTGTGGGTTGGTTCTCCATGCGGTGTAGAGAACCCCCACACTTCTTTGAGCACTACAATCAATTTCATTATTAGAAAGGCTTCTATTGGTCGGTGGATATACACCATTGGAGCGTAGTTATCTTTTTAATCGTCGATCAAAGCGCACCCAGTGTGCTTTTCGGAAATCGAGCGAATAGATCTGGTTGTATTGCTCAAGTAGTGAGTGTTCGTTTAGACTATGAATAACTGCACCTAGACCGTAATGATCGCTGTCATACTCTATTGTGCGAAGACAACTTCGGGCTCTTGTGTCTGTATCTAATAATTGTATTCCCTCATCCAACAAAAGTAACTCCAAGAAAGATTAAGATAATTTTTTTTTATTTTTTATTATTAGACTTCTCTCGGGAGAGGCGAACTTATAGCATCGAGTGGGCGCCCCGAGATCATCATCATCATCTTCGGCACTACAACCGGGAACCGGTCTTGGCCTTATTTAGCAAGTCCTGAGGCTTGTTAAATTTTCCATAATGATTTGTTTTTTCCGGGCAAGGTCATTAGTCTTGCGCCAGAGGCTCTCCGACGGGGGATCGAACCCCGGTCTCCCGCGTGACAGGCGGGTATACTAACCACTATACTATCGAGGAGCCACTTCCTGGTTTGCCGAATGTGTTGTTTTCGCTAATGTTTCCGACGGTGACTTCCAATGTTTGTGTGCAAATGTTTTCAATAACCGACATCCGTTCGTGTTGGTACATTTGCTGTGCCACGTGGCCGTCTATTCATTAAAGACGCTGGCTATGACACCGATGCACCTCGCATTTACCACGACGTTGTCGAGCATAGTTTGGTTTTTTAAAATTTTTTTTTTATTAGACTTCTCTCGGGAGAGGCGAACCTATAGCGCCGAACAGTTGCAGGTTGTAATGCTCAGGGAACACTCGCGTGGCGAGGGAGTTCCACAGCTTCCCCGCTCTGTAACGGAACGAGTTCTGATGCGGGGATGTTCGCGCCGTCGGGAGATGAACCACAAACGGGTGCGATCCGTCGGTTTGTCTTGTGGAGCGCATATAAGCCGAATTGCACGCAACAATACCACGAATCTCCGAAGAACAGTACCCATGATAATATCTGTAAAACAGCCAGAGGTCGACTACGCGCCTTCGAAGTGATAGCGACTGTAGTCCCGATGTCAGCGCCGATTCCCCGATCAGGCGGATCGCTCGAATCTGTATGTTCTCAAGTAGGTCGAGGGTATGTGTGAGCCGAGCTCGAAACATGAGAGCAATATTCGAGCGCGGGTCTAATTTGAGATTTATATAGGAGAAGAAGTTGAGCTGAAGTAAAATATCTCTTGGCTCTAAAAAGATGGCTCAATTTCCCTAAAGCTGATCTGGCGATGCTGGACACGTATGTATGCCATGATACATTCCCACAGACCGTGACGCCGAGCAATTTCAAGCTTTCCCCGGCCTCGAGGGCCCGACCATCCATCATCAGCTGTGGAACCGATGATCCACTTTTCTTTGTGAATGTTATCTATAGGTATTCGTTTCGATCCAACTCAGCCTTGCATAACAACTGTAGAAGTTGACTCCATTAATTTTAGTTCTTATGAAACCTCTCAGTTGGTCACCACGTCTTCGGCACTCCCATGTGGATGCTTCTTTGCTCTCATCACTGATCCATATGTTGCTATCAACGTTCGCTGATCAGTACCACTCCGTCGTTCTTGTCCTTGGGCATGTGTGTGAAGATATCTTGGGCCGTCTCGCAATGATTTCGATTAATTTTTATAATCTTCGTCGTGATATGTGGTTGAACCATATGCTTTATACCGGACACTTCTTAGTGACAGCCGGTTAGTATGCTCTTTCAGGGTTGGTTTTCTTCCAAGTGTTACGCACAAAACCCTCCACCCCTGAATACCTACCTCTTTGGAGCTAAGCTCCATCATTAATCGCCATACATTAAAGATCGCGATATCAATGCAATATCAAACAAATTGAACTACACGTTCAATTTGCCCATATTGAATTTAACTTGAACCCACGACGTGAAAGAACGAACCATATGTTCAACACACAGAATCCTCTAGATCCAAATCTGTGGACCAGATGACCAACTTTCAAGTAAAGTTGTTGAGAATCATAAATTGCACGTCTGCAATTTTATGAATCTTTAAAGGTTTGTTTATCCAAACCATCAAACCGTTTCCCACAGGGAACATCTTTGTCCATTCTCCTAGAACAAATAACTTGCGCCATAAAACGAACCACAAGTTCGTTTTAGCGCCCACCAACATAGAGGATCGTAAATGTGCATTAGCATTTTGAATAAAAGTTAGAACTGAATTAAAACAAAGTGTGTTTCTTTTAACATTAAGTGTGTGTGGTGTGCAAGTGGGTGGTGTAAATAAAAGTTCATAACACAAGTCATGCATTGCGTTTTGCTGCCGCTGTCTTTTGCGATATGGCGTTCCGCACTGCCTTTGACGTTGGCAGCGGTTTTGGCCAAATGTCCGAACTCTAAGCTTTTAAAGCATTTGATCAGTGGGGTTCGTTTTCGGATGCGGCAGATATTTAATATTAATTTTGCCTATTTCCAGGAGTTCTGCTGCTACTGCTGTAAGGAGGTTGATTGTAGCAGTTTCGACACCCCTTTATGCTTTGCACAGCGATACAATCTCTCTGGGTCACATGCCGTGGATTCCAAACTAGAAGCCTACTGCAATCACACACTTTCTACTTTAGTTGTAATATTCGGGCATACAAAACAAATGTATGTCGACACGTTCTCTTCTAACCCCTTCTTCTACTTCCACTCGTATTATGCTATGGTATGCAAAGAATTACCTTATGTGCGTGTGATTCGCGTGACGTTTTTTTTTTTGTTCATGTGTTATGATTTTATCCATTTTCTCTTCTTTCGTATTTTGTCGAAATCTATCTATCAAGTTTTTAAATAATATTACTTTCGGAAACAACTCTAAAAGACCTCTTCAATATTTCTTTACTGGATGTTGTTTTTTTTTTCAAGGAAGAATTCCTCTTTTATCTTAAAATATAATTAGATATAATTGAATCTCTTGAAAAATTGGCTGAAATACGACCTTGTTGGTTTCAAGGAAACCCGTGAAAAATAAAAAGTGTTCAAATACAAGGACTTTTTTTAAGGCAAGTAATTATTTATACTTTGCCTTGGAAAAACGATACTTACCTTCCCTTTAGCTCCCAGTCGACAAAATTACCAACAGGGTATTAATAAAGTCTGTCCAAGTATGTTCGATTCCAGAATTTTCATTCGTTACGCTTGACCGTATGAAATTAATTCCTAATCGATAGGCATTGTGAGCGCTCAATCTACAATTCAAATAATGTTTACGTCGGCATACTTTTGCTAATTAATCCGACTCAGTGGAGATGCATATTCCAGCCGGTCAGCCGGTGTAAGTGTGAAATTGTAACAATCGATTTAATGGTTTCACAACATCAACCGAACTTCGTTGATTAAGTTAAGAATTTAATCGAAACACAAACAAGATATCTATGATTTAACTCCTCTTTCGATGTATACTTTCAGATTGTGGATGGTAATGCCAAAACGGATGTATCCAATCGCCGTGAACCTGGAATGTTTTGCGGCGAAGCCGAACAACCGCAAACGTTCATTAGTGAAACAAGTTATGTCAAAGTGCTCTTCCATACCGATAACTTTACGGATCAGGTGAGTACATAGTTCTACGTGAAATTTGTCTACCTCTGTGCAACGAGATGCTGCCATCAAATATTTGCGAGGCAACCATGTAACGTGGCCCCTTTGTAACCGTTTACCACGCGAAGGACAATGCTAACAGTGCGTGACAATGGAAGCGGTTACCGGGAGCGACAACGATCACGTTTGTCATGTGATTTTAGTTGTAAATAGCAGTGAATCTAGATAAATTATGCATCGTTGAATTTGATTACCGTCTCGTAGGGTATTTATTGAGTAGATGGTTACAACGGTTGCGAATAATGAATGGACGATTTTAGATGAAAACGATAGATATTCGGATTATGTGATTTGGCGGAAGTATAGAAACTATTGTTGCTGCAATTTGACTTTTTAGAATTGTCAGAGAATAGTGTTATTTTTGAGTTTCCACCGTCAACTCCTAAAATACTTTTGAGGAATTCAGAAAAAAAATAATTTATAGCAATATTAATTAATTAATTATCATCATCATCATCGGCACTACAACCGGGATCTGGTCTTGGCCACATTTAACAAATCTCAGCACCGAGCCGATGTCATCCAGTTTGGCACTCCCAGGCTCTGGGCGTCCTGATCTACGCCATCCCTCCATCGCAGACAACCTCTGCCGCGCTGTCTCCTTCCATATATCCTACCACAAAGGGCTTTCAGTGCAGACTGCTCTTCGCTCATTCGAGTTAGGTGTCCCGCCCACCGGATTCTACCGAGCTTGATTTTTCTTACAACGTTAGCTTCAAGGTAGATCGCCTACAACTCACAGTTGTAGCGTCTACGGAATCGTCCTCGCTCACATCCTGGGCCAACAATTCTCTTTAAGACCTTCCTCTCGAACGCGGCTAAGAGTTCAAAGTGCCTTTTATTGAGCGCCCAGGTCTCGGATTCATACATCAGTACTGGTAAGACGATGGTCGTATATAGTAGTAGCTTGGATGTTCTGGATAAATTTCGGGATTTAAAGAATCTTGATAGACCATAGTAGGCTTTGTTGGATTTGATCAGTCGTTTGTGTATTTCTTCTTCCATATTGTTTTATTAATTAATTATAACGTTCCCATTTAAACGATGTACGTTCTGCTCGAGAAGTTCCGTGAGCAAATAATATCTGGAAATAGCGTTCACCGCTGGCCACCACGATCATTGTTATCGGCCCTGTTAGATTAAGCTCGTCGCAAGTTGCGGAAAGTGTTCGAACAAAGACAGATACGATGAACCCTTAATAAAGGTTTCAAAGAATCTTTGGCGTAATGTTTTGAGGATTGCTAGCCAGCAAAAGCGAAAGTACCTATTGTCGTAGGGTCGAGTCCTAGACGAGTAATCAATGGGGTTGGCCACTCGAACGACAGCTTGACCGTTGGTATAAGTCATCAGGATTAACTTAGGTTGTCGATAATGGTACTGACCATTGACGTAGGTTGTTAGTCCTAGTCTAACCGCCGACGAGACATCACTTGCGCGTCTGCCTCGTGATCCCTACCATCGGGTCAATTGTGCAATCCGTTATGAAATCGATGACGTACACGCGGCGCGTGTTGAGTATTGGTTTAATTTTTAGTGGTTCTAACTATCATAGCGTCAGTTCGAATCACACGCTCTTCACTATTGTCGCAAACGCTATAGTTCCAATTAATTTGGTGTAATAGAGGAAATATCGAAAATACCAAGGGTAGGAGAAGATTTTTATTGAGCCGAAGAAAAACGATCCTAATGTCGAAAGATCCTGGTAGACAGATAAGCAGAAGTGATCCTGTGAAAGACTTTTATCGAGCCCAAGTGAAACGAGGCTGCAAGTGGAAAGATCCTGATAGATGGATAGGAGAAAGAGATCCTAAGGAATTTCGGTCTAAAAAGATAAAAGTAAAAAGACCAGCGACAGATAATGGTGAGCTCGTGAAAATTGTGCAGTCTCTGCCCGAAAATATGGAAAATTATCCCCGAGTAATTATTAATGTATATATAATAAAATTTAAACTTTTAGTTTATGGGGTGTTTGTATCCCCGTAAAGTATATGTCTAGAATTTTCCCCTTTCGTAAGATTTTGAAAGAATTTAATTAGTTGAGGTTTCTAGGTGTCCCCTTTGTAATCATCATCATCATCGGCACTACAACCGGGACCCGGTCTTGGCCTTATTTAGCAAGTCCTGGAGGCTTGTTAAATTTTCCATAATGATTTGTTTTGTTCCGGGCAAGGTCATTAGTCTTGCGCTCCCTTTGTAATACAAAATTTAAATATATATTGCAGGGTTAATTTAAAATGTATGATGGGGGTTCTATTTGTCCCCTTAAATTTTTTTTTGTAGACTAACGCGCGCACAAACGGGGATTTTGAAGTACACTTAAATGTCAGAGCACAGCGCGAGCGGAAGGAGAGGAAGTGGATAAGGAAAGGCGGTATTGATGTATATTGGTCTTAAATGCCTGGAGTGTACAACGACGAGGAAACACATGATCAGGTAGGGTATTCCATATTCGTGTGGTTTGGCTAAAGAATGACTCTCTGTGTTTATTTGTGCGCCTGAAGTCCACTTTCAACGTGAACTGATGCGCATTCACAGATTGACACGTACCACGGGAAAATGTTTGAAGGGGCAGAACACATTCAGCAAGTTCGGTTGAGCAACGACCGTGGTAATACCTATAGAAAAGAGATAGGCATGATACGTTGCGCCTGTGTTCTAACAGCGGAATTGATCCAGTTACAGCCGAGTCCCCAATGAGTTTCACTGCTCGTTTTTGCATCCTATTGAGTACGTGTAGTGCAGTTTTGGATGCGTCTGACCAAATATGGGAGTTGAACTCAATTTTTGGACGAATATACGCCTTGTAAATAGTGACCAGGTTGGATGGACTGAAGTATCTTTTGCACCTCTTAAGGAACCCCATACATTCGGCTGCACTTTTCGCCGCTTCAAATATGTGGTCATTCCAGTTAAGAGTCGAATTAATTTGAGTGCCGATGATTGATAATTCCTTCGCTTCGTCGATGCAAGTGCCGTTCATAGACAGTATATTTAGTTTGGCGCTCGCCTTTGACGACAAGAGACAGCACTGAGTTTTTTGAGCATTGAATTCTACTCGGTTAGATAATCCCCACTGATATAGCTTGTTGAGGTCTGAATTCAATATATCAAGCATAAGTTGCTGGTTGGTAGTAACGTTCGAAGAGTTTGGACGGGAGTGTTCGTATAAATATGAGAAACTCAGTGTGCTATCATCAGCAAACGAGTGAATTGGGTTGTGAGTAACTGACAAGAAATCATTTATAAAGATGAGGAAGAAAGTGGGTGAGAGTACCGAACCCTGGGGAACACCTGCAATAATTTGATGGGAGGCAGATTTGACCCCATCGAGAACCACTTGGATTGAATGGCCAAAAAGATAGTCTCTTATTCATTGGATCAGGGAATTGTCCACTCCATATGAATGCAATTTTGACAAAAGGGCTGAATGTCAAACCCTGTCGAAGCTTTTTGAAATATCCAATGCGACTAACCTGCTTTCTCCGACGTAGTGGATGGAATGGCTCCACTTTTCGGTAAGGTACGTGATCAGATCTCCTGTGAACCGATTGATACGAAAGCCATATTGGCGGTCATTGAGGAGGTCATGTAAATCCAGATATTTCGAAAGTTGACGGTTGATAAATGATTTCATTACCTTGGAGAGAATAGAAGTTAGTGCTATGGGTCGATAAGAAGAAAGAAATGATTTGTCACCCTTTTTGGGAATTCGCTGACTTCCATCTATTTGGGAAACGGCCAGCAGAATAAGACAACTTGAAGAGTTTCCTCAGTGGCTTAGCGTGTGAAGAAGAACATCTCTTCAAGAGGATTGGGCTAATGCCATCTGGACCAGCGGATTTGTGTAGATTTAGCTCTTTGAGTATGCGGGCAATGGTACGCGTTCGGAAGAGAATCTGGCTCATGGTGTGCAGGGTATGCTCAAGTTGAGGTGGAACTGATGTGGTATCAGTAGCGTTGAGTTGGCTGCAAAATTTATAGCAAGTACATTCGCCTTCTTTATTGCAGTGGTGATGGTTTGTTATCGACTATAATCGATGGAGTGGATGAAGAGACTGAGTTTTGAATGTTTTTCACGAATGCCCAGAAGTTTCTACTACCTGTGTGAGAGTGTAGTATTTTTTGACTCTGGTCCTGCAAGAACTTGGCGCGTTGAATATACGCATTGCAGTCATTTCTAGCCCTCTTAAATCTTTTCCGGTTTTCTTCGGTATTGTTTGGCTACGAACTACATATTTCTCTTGGGTTTGATACTCTTTACTCTGTGTGGAAGAAAGGTCCGCATGCCAAGTAGAATCGTGTCTGTCAATGTGTACGCTATAGAGTCAACATCGTTATGGACGAAAAATAGCGACCAATTTAACCTCCCAAAGAAGTCGTTCAGACCTTCCCAGTTGGTTTTCTCGTAGAACCATACTGTTATTATGTGAGCTTTCTCATAATGTCTCTAGTTTAGTCTGCTATTTAAATGTATATCGAGATATTTCGCTGAATCTGCTTTGGGAACTAGAATCCCGTTGAGATAAGTAGAAATATTGTTATCTGATCCTGGCAATGTAACTGGTACGCGAATAGCTTTCATCTTGTTGAATTTAATTTTCCAATCAGAGGTCCACTGGCTAATTTCATTGAGTGCCTGTTGTAATTGTTCTGTAGTTTTTTTTTTTTATTATCGTCAGCTGATATTATAACTGTATCATCTGCAAAGGTGCCTATGAATGTGTTCTTGGTTGTTGGGATGTCCGCTGTGTATAGCAAGTAGAGGAAAGGTCCCAGGACACTTCCTTGTGGTACACCTGCTTCTATTGGATAGAAGCTAGAGTGAGCGCTTTTGTGTGTTACTTTGAACGCTCTATCACACAAGTATGATTCGGGTAACTGGCAATAGTTTGCTGGAAACAGTGTATTCATTTTATATATAAGATCTTCATACCATACTCTGTCGAATGCTTGGGGGACGCCAAGAAAGACAGCTGGGCAGTTTTTCTTCTCTTCGAAAGCCTTTTCTATTGCTGTGGTCACACGGTGAACCTGTTCAATAGTTGAGTGTTCATTCCTAAAGCAAAATCGAAAGTCTGGAATATTGATGAGCGGCTTGAGTCGCTTGAGGAGTATTTTCTCAAACAGTTTTGAAATGGATGGCAATAGCGATGAGGGTCTATAAGACGTTACTTCTTCTGCTGGTTTATCTGGTTTCTTGAGCATTATCATCTAGGCTGTTTTGAATGAATTCGGAATGTATCTTAGTCGAAAGCAAGCTAAACAGATATGTTAGCATAATGACAGCTTTTCGAGGTAATTCCTTGTACACGCCAGGTGATATTTCATCGATGCCTGGTCCTTTTTTGGTTCAAACTGTTGTCGATTTCTTGGGCAATCTCCATTGGGGTGAATGGTTTGATTGTTTGCTCAGTTTGATACCTGGGTGAAGGATATGTGGAAACATATGTGGGATTATTTAGGATGTTCACAATTCTTGTTGTAGTTGGTTTTTCTTTTATATCTTCTCTAATGGTGAATTTATTTATTTTAGGTTTTGAGGTCCCCTTTTCTTTTTGATGTTTTGTATCTCTTGGCTACAAGACATGTTCTATAGTTAGCTGGATATCCTTCATCACAATTGGCGCATTTTCGACTTTGATTTACAAGGCAGGTTCCTCACACATTAGCACATCTTCGGAACGCAAAAATGTGGCGTACGCCCGAAAGCTTGGCATTTTTTACGTTGACGTAATAATTTATTTGCTTTCATGACATCAATGTCCACCAATAACCAAGAATGTGGATAGCTTTTCCATGCCTGAATATATTAAGAAGTATTTCTCTTTTCATAAACTTTCATTAGGAATGAAACAATTACCCTCAAATCACTCCATTAGAGGTGGTCTGTTCCTGATAATTGTTTTCCCATATTTATACTTCCTGTCGATTCTGTGACACTTGTTGAAGTCAATTCGGCCTAACCAACAGACGTTCCCAATCTAACCAGTAGTTCGCGTGTTAATTTGACATAACTAAACCCATCCATTTTTACTTAACGCCGAAACAATTTCTGTCGTACATGTAAATGCCATTACCATAACATTTGCTCGCACATCATGTTATGGTTCATTAGTCAACAGCATTTTCACTCTACTTAAATGTAAGAGAGTAACAGGCATTAATCGCATGGCAGAAACAAAGAAGTACACGGAAAAAGAACTTTTAAATAACAATATTAAATCAGTCCAGATTCGTATTTACCAGTGACCACCCCAAACAACGATTTTACAAGTTCTTCCTCGGTGTTATTTAAATAACAATCTTTACCAATGTGTAAACTGACCATTTTCGTCATTTTGGATAGGAGTATAAACGACATGTATTAACACTTTGCGTTAGTAGTAATTAAGGCATGGGTGCCGTATTGGTAAAAATTAATTTTCATAAAACGAACAGTGATACATAATATAAAAGATTATGAAGGATAAACAAAACAAGATTTGCTCATTTTTTTGGGAAGTTTGGTTTTTTTTTTAACTAACGCGGGCACAAGATGTATGTTTCTCCATCGTGTGGTATCTTATAGAGCAGTCTCGAACGGGAAGTCCTGGTTTTTGATTACATATGTCGCAAAAACAATAATTAGTATGTGGTTGTCGCAAGATTTGTGCACACAAAATACAAAATAAATGAAAACGGAAGGCTATTCACAGTTACCTTATGGAGTATCTCACTGTTGAGACCGGGATTTCCCTTTCTTCTATAGCTGGACCAAGTTGAAATATTTCTCCTCCGGGAATGATTCCTCGTTGGTTTTCCAACAGCAGGAACTGGACTTTGGACGTTCACGATTACCTATTTCCCTGGGGTTGATCGACTGGTTGTTGCACGTTGTGGTGACGATGGCTGTTGTTGTTGGGCGGGATGATCTTTATTCCGGTAGTATGTGCTGATGAAGATTTTGATGTTATGCGTACAACCTTTCACATACCAATTATTTGTATCAGGCTTCTTTTGACCTGATTTTTCTTGCTGATGAAGCACCTAACTTCTAAAGCCCTACTACACACTAGGGGGCAACACCCTTAGTGTGAAATATTGGGTGTTCGAGCGCAACGCCATTAAACATCTAAAAAAAGTCTATCTTTGAAAATTCGGGCGCAGCGTCACTGAATATTGCAAAGTAGAATCAAAATAGCTGAAAAAGAAAGAAAAAGATTAAGTGAGAATACGCCGGGTTATCGTTGCATTCTGATTTTATTTTTCTCTTAAAATTCTCTTTATACAAAATATTTACACTAATATTCTTACATCTACAATATTGAATACAGGATTACAGGATTCCTGTTTACATACATACATAAATAAGACCAAGCTGAAGGACAATCGGCATTTTTAAGATACACACAAATTACTGGTGTGCACAGAAAACAAAAGATAAAAGGAACGCACGTTCCTGTACAAAGAAAACAGAAATATTATATTTATGGTGGTCCCTTTTGAGTTGGCGGCAATTCAATTATCACCTTCTGCTGTTGAAAAATGTTTGCTGTTGTCAATTGGAAATTTCCGGTTGCGGACAAATGTAGAGATCCTGTTGGGTTGAGTCTGGTGGTGATGGCGGCATGATGCTGAAATTTGCTTTTATTGCCCAGTCATAAATTGTAGCTGGGATGCGGTATTCAAATGCATGGAAAAATGGTTCTCACACACATAACAATGGCTGAGATGTGGCATTCAAATGACTGGAAACGGCGGCAAATGGCTCAGTATGTTCTCATAAACATACTCATGGCGGGGACGTGGCATTGAAACGCAACGAATGACACGAACGTCGGTACCGCACAAATGGTTCCGCATGCTCTCATAAACCCCAATATTCACTACTGACGGTCCAGCCCCAGGCAGATGATCTAGTTCCTGGATTCTAGCCGCTATGAAATCATTAGTTTCTGGTAGAGGTGCTGTTTCCTCTAACCGCTTCAGCTAAACATTTTGGGGAACTATCCGCGATGATCTTTAGGACCAAGTCTTCAATTTCGACTGCCGATTTTTTCACGATTTAATTATTCCGACACATACCAGTCTCCAGATTTTAATTTTGACAAATAGATATTTCTCCTACCCTAATTTTAAGGCAGATCAAACAGTTGTTTCTAGAAAGTCCGTTAAAACCAGCAATAGTTAGTGTTTATCTACTCCACGTGTATATCAGTGCTTCCGTAAAGATCGTCTTATTTACATTATAAAATAACCAAAACACGAATCCGAATGAACAACAATCGCGAAAAGGAAAACGAAATGTCTAACAAATATCTAAAAGAAAAACTTCTTCGTCCCGAAAATTCGCCAGTTGATATACTCAGGAGCATGAGGCTGAAAGCGTGATACGTCGTCGAAAAAATCGAGGTTATCGAAAAATAACTATGACATCGAGTTTGATGCTTCTTTCGGTTAGCGTTTAATATAATTTACATCATTTTTTTCGATTTAATTAGAAATTGTATTGTGTTCAACGTGTAAAAAATACGGAAATTCACGTCAACGTGTAACAAACCAGCGAAATTCACGGAGTCGAGCAAACGAGACTTGGGATTCAAATTAGTCGTTAACTGTGAAGACTGTGCTCCTTTTTATATAGATAGTTCTTCAAAAATAATTGATAAAGCTTACGTAGTAAATAGAAGAATGAATTTGGCAACGTCTACTAGGCATTGTAATTCACGTAAAATCAAAATCCTGCCCATTCCAGGATCTACCGCACCCAGTTCATAAAAAAAGTTAAAAAAACCATAGTGAATACTATTCACGTCGTTGCAAAATCCATTTGTTCTATGTTGTGCGCAATTCGCACGCGGTGGAGGTGGAATTTTCCAACACTAAACTTCGAGAATATTTGGGAATCTGATCCCGGTGATGGCGGCGGTGTGATCGTCAGAGGAGTCGATCATGGATTGGACACATTGTGGTGGTTCTACGAACCACACAACCCACTAGAGGTTGAGATGTCCTTTCCGCCAAGGAACATACTCACCTTTATCCATTACACGTGCCCACAGACACGCGTCCCAAAAGTCCTCACTCCCACCTGAAACAAAAGGTAACATTTTAGACACCAACGTTGAATTCAATAGCAAAAATCAATCGAACCAAACGTTCAAAAGTCTCTAATATTGAGTTCAACGCATCCAATACGACGCGCCAATTCAACGCATCCAATTCAGGGTATCAATGCAATACATCCATTAAACGCGTTCTTCGGTAAACAAACCGAACAACGAATATCTATGCTTGTAGCTAATAGCAATAAGCACCTGAATTCCTAGCATGACCCAAAACCTAAAAGGCACACTTGTGCAAACAAAGGATAGCGATTCGCCGCCGACCAACAGTCATGCAATCATAAACATCTTAACGTAGATCGCACGCTAGATGTTTAGGATTTGGAAATGCAAACAAAAACTATACCAATCCCACGGTTCCTTTGTACCCATCTAAAGCGCACAAGAACCCCCGATGTCTTATGCCAGTTTTATTGGTGACAGACAGCATTCGCTTCTTGTCTAGTTTTGTTCGCGTACAGTGTTCGGCGGAACACTGCGACTAAAGACAAAAATACCGCTAAAACATCATTGGACGCTCGCTGCATTCTATCGTTTACTGTTCTTACTTGGACACTTCACTGGACGCTTCGCCGATTGAGGTCGTTTATCGTTCTTACTTGCACTCATAATTGGACCCTCGCTGTTTTCTATCGCTTATCGTTCTTACTTGGACAAATCATTGGACCCTTCACTCTTTTCTATCGGTTACCGTTTTTACTTGGACGCATCATTAGGCGCTTCTCTGTTTTCTATCGGCTGCCGCTCTTACTTGGGCACATCGGTGGACGCATCGCTGCTTTCGATCGTTTACCATTCTTACTTACACTCATAATTGGACGTACACTGTTTTCTATCGCTTATCGTTCTTACTTAAACAAATCGTTGAACCCTTCACTCTTTTCTATCGGTTACCGTGCTTACTTGGACGCATCATTGGACGCTTCGTTGCGTTTTATCGTTTACCGGTTTTACTTGGACGCAACATTAGGCGCTTGCTGCGCTCTATCGTTTACAGTTCATTCTTGGATACATCATTAGACGCCTCACTGTTTTTTTTTTTTTTTTTTTGAAAAATCGATGCTGGTAGCGTTCATTGCTATCACCCCTGGAGACAGATCTACCAAGAACCACTTGGTTTGAAGATGACACTGTGGCGTCACTAACAGACACACACACACACACACAAGCAAATAGTGAAGAACACCGAACGAAAATCGAATAACATAATGCATCAGAGCCGTATACCATAGCGTTAACATAACAATTCACATCGGTGGAATATACTTGCGTTTAAAAATCGGATTCTAAAACACGGCCAGTAGCCTGATGTGTTACACTTAGGTTCAATTTTTGGTGATTCTAACTGTCATAGCGACAGTTCGAATCACACGGTCTTCACTATCAATCCCAAACGCTATAACAGCAACAAGAAGCTCTTATATTGAGTGGCCAGAAAGATAGACTCTTATTCATCGGATAAGGAATTGTCCACTCCATAGGAATGTAATTTCGACAAAACGGGTGGATGTAAAACTCTGATGGACGGTTTTAAAATATCCAATGCGACAACATTGTTTTCATTGAAGTAGAGGATAGAATAGCTCCACTTTTGGGTAAAGTGCTCATTAATTCTGCTGTGGACCTGTTACTACGAAACCATATTGGCGGTCATTGAGGAGGTCATTTGATTCCAGATAATTGGAAAGCTGACGGTTAATGAGTGATTCCATTACCCTCGCGAGAATAGAAGTTAGTGCTATGGGTCGATAAGAAGAAAGGGACGATTTGTCGTCCTTTTTGGGAATTGGCTGAATGTTCACCTACTCCCATCTACTACATAGGCTGAAAAGCCCCGGGATTTTTAATGAAAATAAGCGTTTTTTTGGGCAAAGTTATATTTATTCCTGAACTTATAGCGATGTTCCAACGTTTCGATGCCCTTTCTGTAGTACGAAACATCAAAGCAATCGAAAACTGCAGTTTTAGCGATGAGTTCCTTATTCGATCTGAATCTCTTTCCCTGGAGCCACCGCTTGAGATTCGGGTAGAAATAATAGTCGCTGAGGACCAAGTCTGGAGAATACGGTGAGTGAGCAATAAATTCAAATTCGTCCAATTTGGTCATTGCTTTCAAGGACGTGTGTGACGGTGTGGTATCGTGATGGTACGGAACTTTTTTCTTCGTCATATGGGGCCATTTTTTTTTTTTTTTTTAATTTGGACATTAAATTTTTCATTGTGTCCAATAACGCTACATAATAATCTACTCTGGTTGTTCTTCTCACATGTAGGTAATCGATGAAGTTTATGCCATGCCCAACCCAAAAAAACGTATGCCATAACCTCCCCGGCCGATTATTGGTCTTTTGGACGCTTTGGTCGGATTTCGTAACTGTCCAGCCATTCTGCAGACTACCTATTGGACTCAGGCGTATTCTAATGGACCCACGTTTCATCCATCGTTACATAACGTCGAAAAAAAACGGCTCTGAAACAACGCCAACCGGCCGTTGAATCAACAACGGGCTGTTGTTTTTGGTCGACAATCAGCAAACGCGACTCCCATCGCTAAGATAGCTTTTACCTCTTCAAAAGATCGTGCAAAATCGATCCCACCCGTTCTTTTAGATACCCATGGCGTTAGCTTACTCGCGCAACTTCACTTTAGAATCATTCAAAACGATTTTTTTTTATGCCCCTGCTTTACAATTTCCACATTCGTAGCCTCTTTTAGCCTTCCAGAGCGAGGTGCGTCTTCGATGGGTGTGCGACCCAGTTTCCATTCACTAAACTAATGATAAACTGTTATTTTCGAGGGAGAAGATGTGGGATAACATTTCTGCAAACATCGTAATAATTATTCAGAATCAAAAAACAATATCTGATCAAAATGCGATTTTCCTGTTTTTCCATTTCGTTTTTGGTTTTACGAAGGTGAAAGTAGCGTCACTCAAACGACTATGGCTTGTAGGCGATTGAACGAAATATCGCGAAACTTACACAAATTACTGACAGCCGAGCCTGTGGCGTCTCTAACAGATACATACACAATACACAAGCAAATAGTGAAGAACACCGAACGAAAATCGAATAAGAAAATGCATCAGAGCCGTACACGATAGCGATAACATAACAATTCACATCAGTGGAATACACTTGAGTTTAAAAATCGAATTCTGAACACGGCCAGTAGCCTGATGTGTTACGCACTGGTTCAATTTTTGGCGATTCTTACTGTGATAGCGTCAGTTCAAATCACACGTTCCTCACTATAATTCCAAACGCTATAATTGGTGACTCAACGACGTGATCTGTACACACAGCACACACTTTCCCATAGTAAACAGAACTTCACGACACGATCACGACTTCCACATAGAGCACTGGCACACTCGCCTGCTCCGACGTTCTCTCGTTCGCTCCGTCATTCGCACACGAAGCTGATCGTAACAAAGTTACTGAGGGGGGGGGTAGTGTGGCGTCTCTGGCAGATGCACACACAATACACAAGCAAATAGTGAAGAACACCGAACGAAAATTGAATAAGAAAATGCATCAGAGCCGTATACCATAGCGATAACATAACAATTCACATCAGTGGAATATACTTGATTTTAAAAATCGAATTCTGAACACGGCCAGTAGCCTGGTTAAATTTTTGGTGATTCTAACTGTCATAGCGTCAGTTCGATTCACACGTTCCTTACTATCATTCCAAATGCTATAAGCCTCTCGAAATCAGTCATTCTCATTTTTTAGAACACGTTACAATTTCATCAGTTATTGGTAATAGAACTGGGTATTGACTGTTTCACGAGGTTTCAATTGCTCATAGTAGACAATACTTTGCTGATCCGATAATCGGTTTGATGTTGTGAACGACGCTGGTGGTTGGCCGGAATTAATGCACAATTTCTTGCGTTTTAGGATTCTCGCAATAAATCCACTTTACATTGGCAGTCAAAATCCGATGAAGAAAGCTCTTTCCTTTTTGTTTGGCGACGGAAGTTTCACATGTGTTGTCTTAGCGTCGTTCATTCTGCCTACTGTTCAATTCATGCGGCACCCATTTTTTGATATTCTGAACCTTTCCTTTTTTCTTAAGGTAACACCCATATGCTCGACAAGCATTCGTCGTGATAGGGTATCATCCTCGCCTGCAACTCTTGGTTCTTAAGGAGAGGATCTCATCTCACCATCATCATCATCGGCACCACAACCGGGATCCGGTCTTGGCCTTATTTAGCAAGTCTCTCCACCGGTATCCGGTCCTTATCCGAGACGTTAAATTGTCCATAATAATTTGATTTCCGGGCAAGCTTTTATTAGCTTTGTGCCAACATTTCTGAGGATGTCGCTGCATGCATTGGTTCACTACTTGGAGGGTCCAAAGTAGCTACCCAGGAGTGTCACGTGGAGACTGCCAGTCAACTTGGATTGAACAGGGGCAAGGATCGTCCTGACCTTCGCCGGGTTGAAAGCAGAGACTTTACCCTGTATGCTCGCAACCACCCCATTATATGCGCATGCAAACGTTAGATGCCGATTTTCGCATTTTTTTTCCTTTTTAATGTTGAATAGAAAAAAAGTATGAAAAAATCATCTACATTTATATTCAGACTCCAATAGATTTAATTTATTTTAGAATAAAAAATAAGCCTGTGGGTGGTACGCTAGAGGCGTCAGCACGGACGCAGGTTGAGCACAACACCACAGATTGCTCACTGTTAATTGTCCACCGACCAAAAAGTGATAAAACATTAAAACAAAGTTCACCCGAGAAAACAGGAAACAAATGAAACACACTGATATATCCAGCGGTAATAAAACACACACGTAGTTTCGTTGTGGTGATAATATTTATTTGTGTCTCAAGACTTGTAACACAACTTACACTTGTTATATTTTAACACTAATTATCGTTTTGTTCTTAAAACTAAATTAATCCTTCTGTAGTTCCTTTTTATTACATTCATTTTCACTGAGAACTATTTTGGGTGAATGATGTTTAGTTAAAGTCAAATGTAAATTAGCAGCAACGATTAAAGTTGATATAGAATCTTGACACTATCAGTAGCAAATGGAACAACCCGCAAATAGATCTTTTCGTTTTTAATTTAGCCACATCACACTAGTCGCGGAGAAATTGGGCTGAATGACCAGAGAATTATCTCACCAATAATTAGAAAGGACCACGAGACTGGCGTTGCTCTCGACCGCGCTCCTCTGGGATAGAATTTTGACTCCCTGGCAACGTCCCCGATACGTGTAGTCTGGCGCGCGATTCAAATCTGACTCTCCGACGCAATCCACATCCGTCAGATTCAACGATGATGGATCACATCGCTGTGGGAGGAGCGAACAGGCTCAACTTGGCGACGGCCAATGGTGATCGAGGAAAGGGTTCAATGGGAGGATTTCTCGAATGCTGCATAGGGACCGTACAATGCCCCTTTCGCTCGTAGTATCGACAACGAACGATACTGCACCTGAATAAACAAAGGAACGAACATAAGGGACTGCAGGCAATGTGGTCATAAATCCTCGATGACCTGCGCCTGAGAACGAAATAGGTTTTTGCTTTAAGGTAAACAAAAGCCCTGTTTCAAGGATCACGATGAGATGCACATCGTGTTTACTCAGGCGTTCATGATAATGCCGTTGTAGACTATACATTCTTCGGTGACGATAGGTCAGCCGAAGATTTGGATCTTGTTTACATGACGTTGCTGGTACATGAGTACAATGGCGAGGAATTAACCTTGCAGATGTGGAAGCGTACGTCTCGCCCAGGGTGGCCATGGACCAGCGGCTGGTTAATAGCATAAACATAGTGATGCTACTGTGTGTTTGTTTGGTTTACAGGCCGGAGCATCATTAGGAATGATCATGGGTATGATTGTCTAAACGTCAATCATATTCGTGCCCAAATCCCATGATCGGTAGATAACCGATAAAAGGAAATTGGTCGCAACTGTAGCGAACCTTAGGGGATAGGAGTAATATATGTTTATTCATTGGCCATTGCGTACAGCATCAATTAGCTTGTACGCAGATTGCCAATGTCCCATCCGTCGATGTGTCGGGTGTGTAGTTTGCGTTACAACAACACTGGAAATATGAAAAACATGGTTTCGAGAAAAACACGTTTAAGGCGGTATTCTGGTGTAGAGGGCCAAATTTGAATGTTTTTTAGAATTGTGTTAAAAAAAATGAAAAATATTTTTACTATCGGATTTTTGCCCAATATTTATTTATAACATAAGAAAATAAAAAAAAATTAAATTAAACAAAAATGCCGAAAATTTCCAAATTTCCAGGGTGGTGAAGTGGGGGATTGAAACAAGAGCGTGCGTCCTGGTTGACATGATTTTGACTCTTCTAATTATCTGAAAAAAGGAAAAAAACCAAAAATGGATTCTTAATCAGTGAAGGAGTTGTAATCGTCCCTAGTTCGAAGAAATAAAAAAAAAAAATGTGCAAGTGGCAACTGTTTGAACAAAAAATTGATTTTTCTCATTATTTTTTTCCGGTTATTGATTTTTTAAAAATTGTTTTGTTTTTTAAGCTCGGTAGGGACTTTAGAGCGTTATATCAAGAAGGGGGGGTACCGAAATTCAAGTCAATCGGTTTACTAGAACATGAGATGTCGTGTCAATAGGCTGGAAAATGTAGTTTCGAGAAAAATGCGTTTAAAAATTTCAGGATATAGTAGCTTCGACTGACATAATATTGCGTTATACTTACACTTTGTTAGTCGGCAATTCCTGGTCCATACAACGGGCCTTCTTCTTTTTCAAGAAGCAAATTCTCCAAACTTCTCTCCGATATGAATGGAGGGACCTCGAGCGCGGTTGGGGAGTATGTACCGTCTATTGTTTGATTCGTTCCGGGAGGACCGGTCTAGTTGCCGCGCCACTAAAGCAGCTGTAACTTCGCCTATTATTGGAATTTTGAAATGTCCCTTATGCAGCATATTCTTAAAAGTAAAAACTATAAGAGAATTAAGTTTTTCAAAGTTCTATACCAGAATACCCCCTTAAAGTTTCAAAATGCTATACGAGGGTGGGGTGAAAAGTTTCCGGCCTTACCCACAGATGGCACGAGCAGGTCCAAGTATTATACTATGTCAGGTTCTATAGTACTATGTCTCATTAACTTGTATATACATTTTCAGGTCGATTTCTCTGATAGTATACATTTGAGAGCTTACTGAACAAGACGCCTCGAAGTGAAAAATAAACGACCTCACTTGACCTCGTTATGCTGCAATTTTTTTTAAATTCAAAATTATTTTCACAAAAACGGTTTTGAGGACTTATTCTACACACGAGAAGCTATCAAAAGATAAAAACAAAATCGATTTATTAAAACTTCTTGATAAGAACCTTCCTTAATTTTCTGAACCGATTTTCACATTTCTTGCCCCTCAAGCCAAAATTGCCGTCTTTGAACAGACGAAACCAATCTCTGCACGTTGTTTCGGAGAAAGCACTGTCGTCATATACCTCTACAAACGACGACGCGGTTTAGCAGACGATTTCTTCAAATTGTATGAAATTGCTGAGAATGTGAACAGATTATTATTGACGATGTCTAACTCATGAAATACAAAAGTACGGCGTTGCGATAGTATCTTAATATGAATCACTAACGCTGTACATTAGCAATCAACGAATAAAAAGGTATACAGTTGGAAAATGTCAAAACACCGGCGGCGTTCCTTCGCTTTGGAACAACCTTTATATTTTTTTATAATGTATAGTACCACCGTTTCCTCCTAACGGCGATTCCCAAACATACACAACCTTACTCTTATTCCTTTTCCTGTCTTTTTATACCCTCACTGCCCCATTCGTTTATTGTACCCGGTGTAAGTATCTTTTCACTTTATAGGAGATTTAAAAAAGTCCTTCAGCGTATACATTTTATAAAAAAAAAAAAAAAACAATAACCAGAAGTTCAAATACCTGTAATGTTATTCCCGAAGCCATATTAAGAGAAAGACAATTCAGAACAGATTTTCATACAATATGAATGTTGTATGCAATAGTCTTTTTGAAATGAATTGATGTCGGTGTGGCCATTGGCCACCCATTCTCTTTATTTTTGCATACAGTGAGATCAAGAGCAAAGAACCCTACCACGTGCATTTTTTATGAAAACTGCAAAATAATGCTCATACGACATGCACGCCACAAAGCCTCCAAGAGTTCTATAAATATTTATAAGCACATCAAGGAGGTGTAAATAAACTTCTTCCAGGTGTATCCATCTTCACTCGTCCCATCCAAAAACTTTCTTCTCCTACGTCCATGCTTTGGCTTAACTGAGTGCGGGCGATATACGGAAACAGGAAGCCATACGGATTACACACAGCAACACATGGAGTTTATACTTTATCATTTAATTTTTTATTTTCTATATAACATACGTTCGTGTACTTTTTGCTTGGCGGTCTCCACCAGGAATAGTTTCATCAAATTTGATGAAAAAAAGAAACAGGAAACGGTAAAAAAACAAAAATTATGACAAAAAATGGTTGGCAGGATCAGATGAAAACGTATAGAAGGGACGGATATACCCGTTTGTCTTATCATTATGTGGAAGGTTAAAAAGGGACTGAATAATAGGGTTCCTTTTAATAAGCTAGTACGCTGGTAAAGAAAAATATATTCAGCTGTTCTCATGCACATACAATGTATTTTGCATAAAAATAATTTGCGGAAGGACATGTTTAAGTAGTTGCGTCAACATAATTGAGATATGGGTTGGATACTCTCCTTATTACTGTGTTAAAAATGTAAGTGAAATTACCTGGAAATTTGTTATTGTAATTGGAATTGAGTTGGTTTGCTTGTGAAATGTCTGCATCAAAAAATCCTTTGGCTGACCCTGTAATAATATTAACAAAGGGGGATTTATACGTATAGAAGTGAGATCTAAAAAGTAATAGTTTAGGGAAAACGGAATTAATTATTTTTATGTTTATGTCAGTACTTTATTTAACATGGTTCGCATTTTCACAATATTGATATCCATTTTCTGTCATGAAAGCAGTTTTGCTATGACAAAAATAAAGGTGGTACTCGCTTAGTGATAAGATGAGCTCACAGAGAATGCTTTGAACTGCCTTTAGGCAAAACTTTACATCGGGCATTGCAGACTATACCTATGCGATCACAGGTGCTCTAAAATACCATAACATAAGGTTGAATTCATAGATTTTTTGAATTCAAAATAAATTCAGAAATCATCATCATCATCGGCACTACAACAGGGGTCCGGTCTTGGCCTTATTTAGCAAGTCTCTCCACCGATATCCGGTCCTTATCCGAGACTTGTTAAATTGGCCATAATAATTTGATTTTTTCGGGTAAGGTCATTAGTATTGCGGCGGAAAATTCACAAATACATTGGGTCTATCTAATGAGTTTGTGGCTGCAACCCCGCTACCCTTCCCTAATGTAGAGGAGGAAGAGGAACTGAATTGAATTTAGCCCTTATGAATTGCTAATAGCCCTTATTACTAATTATAATTTTAATGGCTAATTCCGCCCGCACGTTAACTTTGGAGTTTCCATAACAAACTTCCGAACGGTCGCAAAGAAACCTCACAAATCGTTCAAGTTATGTGCGTAGTATTTCCACACATGTATAGGCTGTACCACGTCAGGCCATATGGACGGGCACTTGTCTTGCCGCCATTGCCAAGCATTCTACCTAGGAGCGCACGTAATTTCCCAGACTAATACAATGCAAATATTTCTAGAAATTCAAATTTTTTATTGTGATATAAGAATAAGAATATATGTATTGCTAGGTGTTACTGTCAGTCGATATGGACTGAAACAACGTTTCTGGTATTTAAAAGTGTTAACGTCAGTTATTGACTGAACTAACATTAAAATTCTGAAAACATGTTGACAGTTAGTTAAGGAGTTATATCTGCTTGGAGTCCAAAAAAAAACCTCCTTTTTCAATTTTTTTGTGAGCCCGTTTTTATATAATGATTATGGAGTTAACCAACTCCTTCCGCACAAACGTCGACAAATGCTTGCAATCGATATCCAAACGGTCCCCCGTTCGGCATACCAACATCCTTTTTGAGGATATTCTCTTCAGGCTGAACAGCCTGAGTGATGAGCTAGCTTTATCGCGGTCCTCCACACAAAACCACCCTACCCCAACCGAACCTGACCCCCTACTCGAGCTTATTCTACACAAACTCGACACTGTCGGGTGTGAGCTCGCGGTTTCCCGGTCCCTCCTAGGACAGCTTGACGGCGCTATCTCATCTTTGCAATCAAAAGTAACCAACCCCCACCCCTCTTAGCGTTGAGTGACGTCCTTGTACGACGAACTACATAACGTGGCCCCACCTCCGCCCTTTACTACCACCTTCTTTACCGCACCCAACGTGCCCCCATCCCCACACACTTATAAGACGTTCCCCCCGACACCTTGCCAGTCGTCTATTTTCGTACACAGAATGGCAAGTCCGTATTAATAGACTCAATATTTCCAATATTCCAATTCACTCATATCTGTTAAAGGGCGCCCCCAAAACCGCGAACTCTGAATGGATTTCGGAATTCTTTGTGAAAAACTACAGAATTCCCGCGATATAAAGCCACGTGCTTCTCGTCTTTACACCCCCCGCTTCTCTTATCCCTATATCTTGATCACGTAGCCCAACCCTCTCCACCTCGTGGCAGCTTTCCTACAACTTCTGCAAAGCTTTGCTTTCGCCTTCTAAATGAGCATCTTAGCAAAAGCGCATTTCGCTTTCATCATCTTGAGTTAGAAGAAGCTATTGCCACTCTCTATAAGGAGATCTACTACGCCATCTCACTATATGTCCCCTATTCTCGAAATAGGTTATCGGTTTCATCGCCCCTCTTGGTACAACCTCATACTGAGCAATCCTTCGGAATAAGAGGAATAACTTGCGGAACATTTTCCTAAGAACGCGTTATTGCCAAGACTACTCCAACTACCTAGGTTCCTTTTATAAATTTGCCGAGCTTTACAACTCCCCCTACTTCAACTACCTCTCAAAAATTCAAACCAACCTGATCAACGACCCCAAATCGTTTTTCCACTTTATTAATTACACACGGAAATAGGACGCGTATCGTAACTCCCTTTCGCTTATAGTCGATAAGAGTTACGATCAGCCCGACCAGTCACACTTCTTATGGTTCTGACGAACCCCTTTCACGAATGCTGCTCCTTCGACACCCTTACCTCTAGTGGTCTGAAACTAACTAACTAAACTTGTATCAGGCTTAATATATACGGGTTCTGCCCCCGCCAAATTACTAAAATAAACAGATAATATATAAATTGATAAAGCAACTCTTCAGGAATATGATTTTTTTTTTTTTTTTTTACATTTCTGTATTTATTGACCATAAATGATTTGTTACAATAAGTAATACAGATAACATATAATTAGCTTAGCTTTAATCGTTTACACATACTTGCTAGTACATTTTTCAAACATTATTATAAAGTTACATATTTCATGGGTGGACAAGATAGGAGTAGGTGGGGCTTCCTGGAAAAGGTCAGAAAACCAGGATATAATTATTTACTTAACCTATAACTAATTTGCTTAACTTAACTTAACTCAGCTTAGCCTAGCTTATCTAATTATTAAATCTATTATTATTACAATAAGTTAGAGTAGGGTGGGGCGGGAGGTATAGTGGTCGATGGGTAGGATTTGAGTTAGGGTGGGTACTATCAGTCGGGGATATGGGTTGGGGGAACACTTTCCGATTGGTCGTTGAAACGCAAGATATTAGAGAAGGGTTGTATATTACAATATTTAAACTGGTGAGGTGAAAGTTCAGTATTGTGGTATACAATCTCATTGGAGTTGTTGACCAAACTGCCAAAGGTGAAGAGGGTTCTGGTGTGGAGACAGTTCGGGTAGGCAGTTCGGTTGTCTGACGGAGTCGATGTGAGCGTATTTATTATCGGATTGGGATTATTGGGAAGATTTTCGATAAATTTGATGGACAGCTCGAGGAAGCGTCGATCTATACGTTCAATATTGGCGGCATAGTAGAGCGAACTACTGTTGTAATATTTGTGGGAGTTAGGATGTCGGTTGAGGCCAGTGATAAGTCTGAAGCATTTCCTTTCGAAAACGCGTAGCTTCTCCATTTGGGCGGGTGTAATATGGTCCCATATCGGGCATGCATATGTGAGAGTGGGTCTGATTATCTGTTTGTAGATAAGTGATTTAACTTTGGGAGAGAGACCATTCGGTTTGTACATGACTTTTCTGCAGAGGTTCAGTTGGATTGTGGCTTTACGAATCGTATTTTTAATGTGGGCGGAGAATGACAGATTGTTGGTAAAGGTTATACCTAGATACTTTAAGGTTTTGGAGGGTTTAATTATATTGTTATTTATTTTAATTCTGATTTTATTATGGCAGCGAATAGTGTTGTTTGTACAACTCGCGTTTCTGCCTTTAAAAACTATGAGCTGAGTTTTGGTTGGATTTAGTTGAATTCTCCACTTGGTAAAGTAGGCTGACAGGATTGGGAGATATCTGTTAATACAGTTTCTTGCCTCCTTGACAAGCTTGTTGCTTGAATAAATTAAGGTGTCGTCGGCATAGTTGAGCATTGTTGTATTGGGTAACAGTGGCTGCGGTGCGTCTGATGTATAAAGAAGGTATAGTAGTGGGCCGAGGATGGATCCTTGAGGAACTCCTGCGGTTATGCTATAAGGTGTCGATAGAGTTGAGTTTATTTTCACCATGAACTTTCTATCAGAGAGGTAAGAAGCGAGAAGTTTTGTGGAGTGGATGTTTAATCCATACATTGAATGAAGTTTGTATAACAGTCCTGCGATCCAGACACAGTCGAATGCTTTAGCTATGTCTAGGGAGACACATACCGTTGGGGATTGGTTTTAGAGGTGGGTCGTCACATCATGTGTCAGTTTTAAGAGAGCATGACAAGTGGAGTGTTGTGAGCGGAATCAGGAATATGAAAAAAAAAAAAAAAAAAAAATGTTATTGGCGTAAATTTGTAAAATGGCGGCTGATGGTCAATAAACTAAAAACAACATTTAATAAAGGAATCTCTGTGGCACGCAGTAGAAGTCCTTTGGATCGCCATCTGGAAGCATAAAAAATGTTTCCATAAACTACATGAGTGAAGTAGTGAAGTACACACTTAGTGTTAGAACATGTTTTCGCAAAATGGCGATTGTTTAAACAAAAAATTACGTTTTCGAGGAAAAATATCGAGTTAAATCGTTTACTTTCTTTTTATTTACCAAGCGTTAAAATACTTCACTAGATAATCGAATGAAGAAGTTACAGTTAAAATTTCAAATCGGTCGGATGAAAACTCTTGGAGTTCTGCTGTGGGCCGATTTCAAAAACTTGGTTTCGAGAAAAACGCATTTAAAGTTTAAAAACGCTTTAATTTTTCGAAATGATAATAATATGGTCCATCATAATTTTTTACCTTTACTCTGCTATCCCAGCACTGTATAATTACCCTAGCGGAGATGTATTCTAGCCCTTCAGCTCTTGTCTCGCCGATGTAAGCCTGCATCTAGCTGTTTTCTCACTCTCGGAAATGGAGCGCTCAGCGACCTTGATGCGATTGGCGACCCAATCCATGTAAAAGTTGAATAAAGTACGTCCAACGGTTATTCCTAGTGCATCGTAGATAGAACATAAGCTTGATAAACTCTCGTTGAAAGTGATGGAAGCGATATCAGTCGCTATATCAAGCATAGTCTTTCCGCTTGGCACTGCTTTCGGTGCGATGGTCCATACAACTACCTCGAATGATTCGTTTTGATTTTGAGTGTATCCGCCCAAGAAACGTGTAAAAAGATCGTCAGAGCTTAGTTCTTCGTAAATCGGAAGCTTATGCTTACGCTTATAAGTAGAAAGAGTACCTGATGCTTTGCTCCGTTGCCAAGAGCACCAAGAATCGACTCCGACTAGACACTTATAGTTTTTCGGTGTTTCATCTGTGGCTATTTTATGGTAGAGGGTTGCCCATATATCATTTCTCATTTTTTTACCTGATCCAGTATTGCGCCTAATAGCAAGTCCCTAAAACATAGTAAGTTCATCAATGAGCTTACCCGTCAATTTGCCTCGGACCACGAGTCCTTTGGTATTTTTTTTCACGTTACGAAGGCGAGTTCCTATTCTCTTTTAAACATGGCCAATATACTCCTTTTTAGCCACAGAAACATTTCCATACGGGTTGGCGTCAACAATTTAGAGTGTCCGGAGAGGACCAGTAAGTTAGGATATAATTTAAATAAGCTAGAATATAAGCATTTTTTGTGTAGCAAATAAATATAAAACAAAGAACAGAATAAAAATGTACATAAATGAAAAAAAAAACGGCGTCAACAATTCCTTTATAGGTTTAAGAGACCCTATCGCCAATGCAATTGATGTGTTTCACAGTATGAAGTGATTCGGAGCGCTGGAACATGTCGACGACGGCGTCCACCTTCATCTTGGCCGCTGGACCCTCATGATTTGCTTGGCAGTGCTATTCGTGGTCAGCAAAACCTTCTTCATATTCTACAGTTCCTTCTTTTTTCTGCCAATATTCACACACTTTACAATACTTTGATTTGACACGAACATCCAACAATTTACCAATATTACCATTACTATTTATTGGCCTGTAGGAACCCGGAAGTTCATGTGCACTCTCCTTCCACGCTTGACCATCCGATCCGATCTCCTCGGGGTCAGAACTTACATTGTTCTCCCATCTCCGTCACGGCCGTTTTTGTTTGTTTTGTTTTATATCCACATTTATTTAACAAATGAATTATATATTTTACTTAAGACAAAATGTTAACTTCTATTTTACATATATCATTCTTACATTAACTTACTGGTTCTTCGCAAGCACTCTAAATTATACATTATTATTTTTCTTATGCCTTTCGGCGTACATCCGTCACGGCCGTCCTGCCGGTGTCATTCCCGTTGGTCTACCGTCAAGAATTCTACGCACGATCCTATCGTTGCCCATTCGCAAACACACATTCGCAAACGCACATTCGCAAATAAATTCGCGAACACATTAGCTTTATCTTATGATCACTAACGGAGGCAAAGAGGAGGAAGCGAAGTCACTGCTGACAGCCCTTACCATTGACCAGAAGGGGCGCTATCCAGTTGAGCACTCAAGGAGTTTATTGGTCACTCTGTCGTTGTAAGTCTTGTTCGTCTGGCTGCATGTGTTTCTGATTCCAACAAAATTCGTTCTGTTGATTTCGGTGGGATTGGAGCGCCATTGTTTAAGAGCTCTAGTTTTTGCCCCCTCCGTCCGCCGGTTATTCAGAAAATAGGAGAAGCACTCAGCACTTGGCTTGATGATTGCTGTGAAAAAATGATTTCTCTTGGATAGTATAGGGTGGACCATACATTTTTGAAAATGGCAACACTTGATTTCTTAAAAACCATTAGAGGGAGGGGCGCTCGGGTGCCGGGGAATTGTTTATTACGTTTTTGTTGGAATTGTTTATACGTTTATTACTCCCCGTCAATTCCGCGCCCATCCCTCTAACCGTCTTTAAGAAATCAAGTGTTGCCATTTGCAAAAATGTATGGACCACCCTATATAATAGCATAATTAAACAGAAAGCACTTAAAATTGAATAACATCTTAAAGAACATGGAGAATGTTCTGTCAACCCAGGTTTTTTGGCGAGTAGAGGTTGATTTGAAAATTTCAAGAACCGCCTCACAATTTATAGCATAAAAGTTGAAAAAGAAACTGCGTCGGTTTATGATGAAATTGCTAGGACATACCCAGAAAAAATTCGGAATGCTATACAATAGCAAGGATACACAACACATTACATTTTCAATGCCGATGAAATTGGGCGTTGGTGGTAAAAAAGCCTAGTTGAAAAAGCAAGACTCAAATTTAAAGTGTCTAGAGATCGTGTAACGCCATAATGCGTCGGTGGAATTTATGACACAGCTTAATTTAGTTTGGCGCAAGGCTAATAACCTTGCCCGGAAAAACAAAATATGGAAAATTTAACAAGCCTCGGTTATGGACCGGATACACGACGACGACCACAAGATTTGTTAAATAAGGCCAAGACCGGATCCCGGTTGTAGTGCCGATGATGATGATTAACTTAGTTTACAAATCTTTAATTCCTCGTGCATTTAAAAGCGTCAATAGACCTTACCGATATATTGGAAAGCAAATCCAACAGCTTGGATGACTAGAAATTTATTCAAACAAGGTTTTTAATTTTTTTAAAACGGACAAATTTGAACTTCAAGGCGGTATGACTAATAGATAATGCTCCATGTTACCCATAAGATTTGAGTCATCCCAACGTCAAAATAATGTCCCTAACACCTAACTAAAAAGTTTTCGGAACGTAAACTCCCCTTTGGCTGTGGGCCTCACATAACTCGGCATTTTCTAGGAACCTATCTACCGTGTTATAGTGAGCCTATCTGTATGTATCATATATATGCGAAATTAATTTTCTGGAAGCATAATGCTTTGGGAAATGAGTGTTTGGAAAATAGGCAAGATTTTCATCGTCACTTTTGTTTAGTATTACTGAGCCAGTGTTTCATGTGGCCGCTTGCTTTTATGAAGGTCTTTTTGAGCAGACAATGCAAAATACATTTTAAAATTCACGGTCAAATTCGATCATACTGCCCAGTTAAATCTGTCCCCCCGAAGATTCGCTTTAGCACACAAGTCTTTTACCATAATTTTCAGTCAAGATCTTTCGATATCATAAGTGTATTATCAATCCTTTTTCCACATGCATGTTAAGTAAATTACGATAACCTGTGAATAATACTATATGTGTTTATATATTTGGAGTTCATATTTAGTGAGGTATTGATTTTGTGTGTTGGTGTTTTCCATTAGAAATATAATTAACTTACATTTCTGTGTAATTTATCATGATTTAGTCTTCAGAAAAAAGTACATTACTTTACTAAAGTTCATTCTGTCGACTCTTTCTACGCACACAGATGAAAAAATACCTTCATTCCTGTTCACATTATGTCTTTTATTATCATAAAAACATCCGTTTACAATGAGGATATTTTATAAAAAATTCGATCGGTCAAAAGTTTAAGACTACAATACAAAAGCAGTAGCTATGTCTATTAGTCTTGAGTTACGAGAGTTGTTTAAAAAGTCCTTCAAACACCCAAGAGAAATGCTCATAGTACCGAAAATTGTTTCTTTTTAGTAAGCTCACTAGACTCACTCACTACTCAGTAGATAGCAGCACGAAAACTTGGGTGTGAACAAAATACCCGAAAGAATGGTGCCGCGCTTACAAATTATGATAACAGCCCACCCCATTGTAATATAGAAATAATTATATATAATTGTATACAAAATACCATTTCAATCTACATTCATTTTTCCCAAATTTATCCTACCACATTGTGACGCTGTGCGACATGCCCTGAGTCTATCGGTTCAACTGACAATGCGATCCCCACGGAACGTTGAAGTGTATATGCGACGACGCTAGCGGTGCAATATCAGCATTTTGGCGATCACACAACGTGCCTACAAGGACCCGCGCTGAATCATCATCTTCATCGGCACTACAACCGGGATCCGGTCTTGGCCTATTTTGGCAAGTCTCTCCATCGGTACCCGGTCGATATCCGAGACTTGTTAAATTGTCCATAATAATTTGTGTTTCCGGGCAAGGTTATTAGCCAACTTTTCTCAGGATGTCGCTGCATGCATTGGTTCACCACTTGTCGGATGGCAAAGTAGCTATCCAGGGGTGTCATGGATGTCAACTTGGATGGGACAGGGACAAAGATCGTCCTGGCCTTCGTCGGGTTGAAAGCAGAGACTTAGCCCTGTATGTTCGCCCCCCCCCCCCTCATGTTTGAATAGTAATGATTAAAAGTGCAAGTGGAGTAATCCGAGTTTACCAGATTAGGTTGACAACAATATGTTTACAGGTTTAGGGTTAAAATAGGCTTCTAGGAGCATATATCGCCTCTTTAATGCTAAGTCTTAATAATTATTCGGTGAAAGAAAAATCTTACGAAAAATTGTAAAATCCTGTTATATGAGATTCCCTTGTGTGTTTTTTTAATTAAATTTAGTCGTCCCGCGGAATCTCGCGGAGACGGAAACGAAAAAAAGAGTTCATTTTTCCAATCTATGTCCCGTCACAGAAGATTATGACAGCGACAACGAAAACAATTATGCTCAGTGGAGAATAATCGCAATCGTCTGGTTGACTTTGAGACTGTTTTGACGCTTTTCGTCTGCATCCATTGCTTGGAAAAAAGAAAAAGCCGCAGAGTATTAACGCAACTAATCCACCGGTTGAGCAATAAAATCAAGCAAATACATCTTCGTCTGAACACCTTTTTCTAAGAACTTTTTGAACGACCTTCACCACGTATACAGTGCTGTGAAAAATTAGACTCTAAGTAAATTTTCAGTTTTCTTGGAATGAGTAATAAACTTTTATAACAAAATATTGTCAACCGACACCAACTCAGGGATATGGCTTAATTTATCTTTTACCATGAATGGTAATTAATTTTCTGAAAACAAATTCAAATTTCGCCTGTGGAAAGTATAAACTCAAGGAATTTATATTTTAATTGTTTGTATAATAATTTATTTAATATAGAATGCTCTGTCTGTTATTTCTTATAATAGTTAAAAATCTTCGTGGTAGACTGAAAATAAGGTTGTTTAAAGTATTGTCCGTTATATTATTCAATACTTCAACAATTCTTTCTTTCAGTTGTTCCACGTTTTGAATTTGTAGCTTATCCTGGTCGTAAACCGTCTTTGCCAGGATCCCCCACAGGTTCCCAATGGGGTTTATGTCTGTACTTAAAGCTGCCCACCGTAAAAGCTGAAATATGACATCTTCGTCCTCTGTTAGGATTATTAAAGGAAGAAGATGCTCTTCCAGCACTTCTTGGTACTTTTTGGCGTCCATTGTTCCAGAAATAAAGACGATTTTATAACTGATTTCTGCTGCAATTAAAAATAAATAAAAAAAAAGTATGGCGGTTAAGACAACATAGAACTCTAGAAATTTAGTTTAGTTTTTAAAATGCACGTTTGTTTAGACAACATGCAACTCTTGAAACTAAACGGACAAGGTTCCTTGATGAACGATATTGAGTGGCAAATCAATTATCTCTGAACAAATGCACGCATAAAACTGTATACGTATACAAGTACCGTAGCTGTGGTAAACCCCTAAACAGATTCGAATTTTCTGTATAACAAATTGCATGGATTGATTCGATTCAAATCTTGTAGCCTATGAGAATAAACGCCTACGTTTACTCCAGACTCAAAGATGGCAATAACAAATGTACTTTTGATTAAACTTCAAATACGCCTCACCGAACGTAATCCTCTTGTGAATAATTAACAGAATACACTTGTAACTTCTGCTAGAAAGGACGAGAACAATTAGCATAAGAAACCCGGGGAAGTATTTTGAAGGAGCAATCATGAACCTTCCTCATAATATTTCTATTTTAATTGTTTTCACTCTTTTTTTTTGTGTTTATTTTCTTATTTTGGTTTTTGTTTTTGTTACTCGATCTATGTATAAAATAATCTTTGAGAATGAGTATCATTATAAAGTGTTTTCATTTAATTTCAGACTTATTTTTCCTTTGACTCCAGAGCGGAGCAGCAAATGGAAGTCTACTTGCGATATGGCCAACATCCCGAATTATATCCCAATCGTCGGGGAGAAGTGGTACAAGGGTAAGTTAATTTCCATAATTTTACTTTGATCTAAATTTTCTTTTGATGAAAATGAAAATTAGCCGAACGGCAACACAAACAATTATCCTAATGGTTTACATAGCTAACAACCCACGGCTCGTTTCATTAATGTCAGCTGATTTTTCGGGAAATTTGTTTACTTTGTATCTAAGAAATCTTCTCATGTTGTGTACACATATCGTGTTTTTTTTTTTTTTTTTTTTTTTATAGATTGTGTTCCTTTGCATTTCTTTGCAGTCGATTTATCTTTGAGTGGTTTAAAGTGTTTTCTAAGATAGTATTCCAGTCAGGGTACCTTTTTCAATGGAAACGATAATAAAAGGTTTTTATCCAAGTCTAAACCTTGAAATAAATCTTCATTTACTAACTAACCAGAATCTACAAATGGACTCTGGCCTTTGTTTTCGCTGTAAGTTTTTTTAAGCCTAAGTGAAAATCTCAAGTCATTCACTCTGACCGATATTGGCTTATTAACGTATAGCAATAGGATGCATACATAAAACGGTCAGCAAAGGTTTACGCTATTATTTATTATTACTAATTCCGAAACAGACTTTAATTTACGATGGTATAATTATTTTATAGGTACTTCTGTTAATCTATTTCTTATTTTAGAATCTTGGTTTACAGTAACTCGTTTCATGTCGTTAACTCATCTGGTGAGGAATTGCTAATACGCATTCGACAGCCCTAGTTGACTCTGTACAGGAGGCGGCCGTGGATAACAGAAAGCAGGAATTAAACTACACTTGTTAGTTGATAAATTGTGATTCGGGCACCACATACAACCGAATCTTTTCTAAACATCATCATCATCATCGGCATTACAACCAGGATCCGGTCTTGGACTTATTTAGCAAGTCTCTCCACCGGTCCCGATTTTGAGTTCATGTCATCCACTTTGGCACTCCCAGGGTCCGGGCGTAGTGGTCTACGCCATCCCTCCATCGCAGACAAGGTCTGTCGCACTGTCTCTTTCCATACATCCTGCCACAAGGTCTTTCCGGGCAGGCTCCTCTTCGCTCATTCGAGCTAGATATCCCGCCCACCGGCATCTACCGAGCTTGATTTTTCTTACAACATTAGTTTCAAGGTAGATTGCATACACCTCTTGGTTGTAGCGTCTCCGGAATCGTCCTCCCTCACATACGAGGCCAACAATACTCCTTAAGAGCTTCCTCTCGAACGCGGCTAAGAGTTCAGAGTGCTTTTTTATTGAGCACCCAGGTCTTGGATCCATACACGAGTATTGGTAAGACCATGGACTTGTACAGTAGTAGCTTGGATGTTCTGGATACATTTCGGGATTTAAAGAGCCTTGATAGACCATAGTGGCTCCTCGATAGTATAGTGGTTAGTATACCCGCCTGTCACGCGGGAGGCCGGGGTTCGATTCCCCGTCGGGGAGCCTCTGGCGCAAGACTAATGACTTTGCCCGGAAAAAACGAAACATTATGGAAAATTTAACAAGCCTCAAGACTTGCTAAATAAGGCCAAGACCGGTTCCCGGTTGTAGTGCCGATGATGATGATGATGATGATGATAGACCATAGTAGGCTTTGTTGGATTTGATCAGCTTTTCGCGTATTTCTTCTTCCATATTGTTATCGGCTGATACTATTGACCCAAGGTAGTTAAAGGATTGCACTATTGCACAAATTCGCGCTCCACTACCCCGATAGTTTGACCAGCGTTAGGTCTTCTCTTCGCAGACGTTGCCACCATGTACTAAGTTTTTCCCTCAATAATGTGCAGTCCCAGTTTGTGTGCCGCCTGCTCGATCTGGGTGAAGGAATCGTGTACAGTCGAATCGGATCTACCGATGATGTCGATGCCATCTGCGTAGACAAGTATCTGGCTGGACTTGGTGACAATAATCCCTCTAGTTGTGACACCAGAGTCATGGATTGCTTTCTATAACGCCAGGTTGAAGAGGAGGCAGGCCAGACCGGCCCCTTGTCGGAGTCCATTCTAGATATTTATTGGTTTGAACAGCAGTCTCGCTATTTTTACTTGACGAGTTTCGTTGGCCATGGTCAACCTATAAAGTCGTATCAATTTGTTTGGAATGCTGAACTCTCCTGGCTATGCTGTCGTAGGCGGCCTTAAAGTCTATAAATAGATGATATAATGGAATCTTAAATTCCAGACATTTTTTCATCGCCTGCCTAAGCGTGAATATCTGATCAATCGCTGATTTGCCTGGGATAAACCCACACTGATATTGACCAATGATGACTTTAGCGTATGGGGCTATCCGGTCTTATAGGATAGTGGAGTGTATCTTATAGGCGGTACTCAGTAATGTTATACCCCTATAGTTGCTACACAGTGTGATATCTCCCTTCTTATGTATGGGGCAAATTATACCACGACGCGTGCACCACGATCTCATGAATTGCAGAGGTGTTACTGGTATTCTCATTGCGTAAGGCAGCCGTATTGATTCGAACCTGATCCGCGGATGTAATACGTCTCCGTAAGGCAATCCGCTCTCGGAAAATTGTACCAACAAGATAGTGATCCGAGTCGACGTTGGCACCTCAGTACGTTCGTACCGTCATCGGGCTCGAGGAGTGGCGGCGATCTATCAACACGTGGTCAATTTGGTTGCGAGTGGCCCCACCAGGTGATATCCAGGTGGCTTTGTGAATATTTTTACGGGAAACCTGGTACTTGCAACAACAACGTTTTTCGATGCTGCCAGTTCGATGACTCGTCATCATCATCATCGTTGGCACTACAACCGAGAACCGGTCTTGGCCTTATTTAACAGTCCTGAGGCTTGTTAAAGTTTCCATAATGATTCGTTTTTTTTTCCGGGCAAGGTCATTAGTCTTGCGTCAGAGGCTCCCCGACGGGGAATCGAACCCCGGTCTGCCGCGTGACAGGCGGGTATACTAACCACTATACTATCGAGGGGCCCTCGATGACTCGTAGTCCATTATAATTAGTGTTCTCATGCAAACTATGGGAACGTGCGTAGTGCTTGAAAACCGGATCCCGACCTATTTTCGCATTCAAATTACCAAGAACGATTTTCACATCGTATCTTGGACAGGCATTGAGGGCCCGTTCGACGTTCTCGTAGTATTGTTCTTTTTCGTCGTCAGGGGACTCCTCTGTAGGTCCGTGAACGTTTATGAGGTTTATGTTCTTAAATTTGCCTCGCACGCGAAGAGTGCACAGCCTTTCATTTATTGCATTAAAGCCGATGATGGCAGGCGTCAGTTTTTGGCTGACTAGAAAGCCTACCCCGAGCACATGGTGTTTTGCATGACAGCTGTAATAAATGTCATTTTCGTTTCTTTGAATAACACCACACCCCGCCCATCTTATTTCTTGTAATGCTGTTATGTCAGCCTTATATTTGGACAGGGCATCGGCTAGCTGCTTTGTAGCTCGAGCTCTGTATAGTGAGCGGACGTTCTATGAAAAAATTCTTAAATCGTTTAGCCATTTTCGTTTCCGTGGTCGTCATCGTGTGTCCGGTCCATATCCGAGGCTTGTTAAATTTGCCATACTAATTCATTTTTACGGGCCTGGTTATTAGCCTTGCGCCAACCGTTCTCAGGATGTCGTTGCATGCATTGGTAGCTATCCAGGAGTGTCACGTGGAGACTACATGTCAACTTCGGTTGAACAGGGACAAGGATCGTCCTGTCCTTCGCCGGGTTGAAAGCAATCAGTAACTTTGCCCTGTATGTTCGCACCCATCCCATTGTAGCATCTCTAAAAACATTGGCTAAATTTTTAGCGACTTCAAATGTGTTGTCATTCTAAATTATAATCGAATTTAGTGGAATATCGATGATTGATATTTCGTACGTTTTGACTATGCAAGTGTCGTTTATCGGTTGTATATCGATTAAAAATCACCGCTAGAGGGGGAAGTCATACATCATACTGTTCATGTAAAAGAGGATGTAGCATTTAGGAGAAATTATAAATTCCATCATGCTGTCATGAAAATGCCACCATGCACTCCTGTGAAGGGATAAACCATATCGAACTTCAATATTAATATTCGATGGTACTCCTCTGACCTTTGTTTGTCGCTACAATACAACAACAAGGCACCCACATGCCCTCAAGACAAAAAACCTTCATCATTTTCTCTTACGTCTAATAACATTTATTGCTTCACAATGAGTACGCAATATGAAGACTGGGATCAGAGTGGAGTTCTACACGAGGGCTGATACAAGCAAGTACGAGTAATATCCTTTCTAAGTTGGTCTTGTGGAAGTTGAACTTAAGTGGAGTTTCAGTTTTTTACTACAAATATATCTGCCCATTAAATACGTAATTACAAAGAAGCTATAGCGATAAGCTACACGAAAGCATATTTTCTATCGTTGGCCGGGAATGGACAGTTGTATCAGTCCCTTACGATCGTAAAATACGCGTCCAAAGTAATAAACAGGTACCTTTGTTCAATCCGTTATAGTAGGATAAACATTCGCCATAGCCTTGGATAAACAAAGAATTCGCTGCGATGCATGCGTATTAAAGGATATTTGTAGCAGCCGCTTATCGAAAACAGCATAATTTTTTTTTACTCTTAGTTTCCCATTAATGAATTTCTAATTATTGAACTGAATTATGTTACTTAGAAAATGAGTGTCTATATCTTTCAAACATTGAAGTTAATTTTATATCTATTTTCTGATTCAACAGTTTGAAATTAGAATATCATCCAAAAGTGGTGTTCGAAAGTATAGTCTTAAGTTTGAAAACTTAATCTTCGAAAGCTCAACACGAAAGCTATTTTGTTCATAAGTACCGTTAAGTTCACTATAAAAGGCGTGACACCGACCTTGCAAATTAAGGTCTCACTCGCTCCATACGCAGGGCAATATACCGAGTCTCTCTAAGGCTATACCTAGGAGAGTTTGGTGGGTTGACCCAGCGAAACCTAGCAGTGTTGCTCCACCTTTGTTTTGGAAATTAATCATAGATATGGGCTTATTTGGGGTTGCGTCATCACTCTAAGGTTTTCCTAGTAGGGCGAGCCCGATCAACGGAAAGGTACTCCGCCGCATGAATTCTTTACATTGATCCGCTTACTTCGCGGTAGGGATCTGTTGGCTCGTCACTCTAAGGTTTTTCCTAGGAGGGCGAGCCCGATCGGCCGGAAGGAATTCCGCTCCATGAAGGTTTTACATTGGTCCACTCTTACTTCGTGGTATGGATCGGTTGCCTTGTGGCGGTTCTACGAACCACACAACCCACTATAGGTTGAGATGTCCTTTCCGCCAGGGAACATACCTTTGTCCATTACACGTGCTCACAGACGCGTATCCCAAAAGTCCTTACTCCCACCTGAAACAAAAGGTAACTTTACATACACCAATATTGAATTCAATACTAAAAATCAATCGAACTAAACGTTCAAAAATCTCTAATATTGAATTCAACGCATCCATGCAAGGTATCCTATCCAACGCATCCAATTCGACGCACCAATTCGACGCATCCAAGCCAACGCACCCATTCAAGCCATCAATGCATTGCACCCATTAAACGCGTTCTTTGGTAAACAAACCGAACAATTAATATATCCGCTGGTAGCGAATAGCAATCAGCACCTAAATTCCTAGCATGGCCCAAAACCTAAAAGGCACACTTGTGCAAACAAAGGATAGCGATTCGCCGCCGGCCAACAGTCATGCAATCATAAACATCCTAACGTAGATCTCACGCTAGATGTTTATGATTTGGAAATGCTATTAGAAACCAATACCAATCCCACGGTTCCTTTATTACCCATCTGAAGCTCACAAGAACATTGTTAGCTTAAGCCAGATGGGTAACCCAAACAAATCCCACGAAAAGATCGGAAAATAAGTGGCGGACGATCGACCGTCAAACAAAGGAACAAGATTCCGATAAGGAAGACGGAAAGGAGAATGATGGATTTATGATCCGCACTGAGATATCGCGACAAGAAAAAAAAGAAATTACGTCGAACGTGTGGTTCAAGGTAGTTTCGAAACGGTACAACCTAAGATAAGTGAAAAATCAAAAGTGTGTCCTACACGCAAGTGGAGACCGAACTCTAAAACAAAAATAAAGACGATTCTTTTCGTGTTTTATTTTGTGCAATTGAATTCGCTCCGCGTTCCAGGTGTTCCTTTTGGTGCGTGGCCAGTGTTCGGCGGAATACTTCGACAACAAATCCGCCAAAGCTTCGTCACTCTAAGGTTTATTTTAAGAGCGCGAGCCCGATCGAACGGAAGGAATTTCCCTCCGTCGATCTTCCACGTACCTTTCCATTTTCCTTTTGCTTTACCTTTGTACGTCGCGGTTATGGTTGGTTGACTCGTCACTCTAAGATTTTCCTAGAAGGGCGAGCCGGGTCACCGTGCTGCGATATTTAGGGTATTAGCCAGCCTAGCACTAGCGTTGATAGACTTGCCATTACAAGGCTTTCCTAGGAAGACAGGTTCGTTAATTTTGGTGTTGCGGCCAACTATGAGACATAGTCTTGGACGTTCCAATGCTTGTTCCGGGGCTAAAACTTCTGCACTATGATCTCCAACCCATGCTCTTTGCCCTCTCCAGCAAGTCACATGACCCCCTTAATTTTAATGACGAATGGAAGACACGCTATTCGACCGGATTATTTTTCATTTCTTCCAGGACTATAAGTGACTCCCGATTTTGCGATATTTTACATATGACTCTAAATGTAGGGGAGCCTCATACAATCGGCGCCCAACGTGGGTCTCATCCTATAATTAGCTCTAAACGTAGGGCAATATCATACATAGTTAATTGTATTTAAACTATGCATCCTGAACAGATGTATTTTAAAGTTAAATATAAAAGGATTCGATATACAATATAACCGTCCTTCACAACCGCCGTATTTTTAATTAAAGCATTTTTAAATAGAGTCGTTTATTAGCCGGTGCTCTATACCGTGTAACAATAGTTATAATAAAGAACAACATGAAGAACAATCTGTTGCGTCCATGACATTTCAGACAAATAAAGTAGAAGTACAAATAAAGGGCGACACTACACCGGATTAGACATTGAAGTGCATATGGTATGATGAATAAGTGGTAGGAGGGGTGATAAAAAAAATAACAATAATACATAAATAAATAAATAAATATCCGATTGACTTAGAGCCTTTGGTCGTATTTAATTTAGAGTTCACTTCATTTTGTTTATTTTATCCATGAAGGAAGGTATCCGACAAACAAATGAAGGACATTGTTTACATTGTCGTTGCTCTAAACATAATTGCCTGTACTCGGACACGCGTCCCTCTCTCCTTCACGGTACAATATCTGAAACAGAGAGCAAACAACAGTATACAATTTCTCTTTATTTACTTCATACTGCATTTGACGTCCTTCAATTTATCATTGGAATTGTGTGTAAACATATAAATGACTCTTTACAATAGCTCCTAAGGAATCTTCATTCCTAAATAAACAATAATTGATTATAATAAGTCATCATCCGGTTGTGCCTTTTGTGTAAACCCGGAATTCTCTCACAGCATCTTTTGATGTAGACTTCTGTTGTCATTCCGGGGATTTTCGAGTCTAATAGGGCAGAAATAAAGTGACTGATAAACACATAAAAAGGACGCCCACGAAGTCAGTTATCCCACTTCTTTTTCAACCCCAAGATTTTTCGACTGAGAATCTAAAATATCGGAGTTGGTGTTGTAAAACATCCATCATCACATATTCTCATGTAGCATCTCGTGAGGGGCGAAGAAATGAAACCGGCATAACGTCCCTATGGAGACTGTAGGATAGAGGGGCATTGCTAAATTAGATTTTTCGTAACTATAAGTCACTCGTTTCCACAAGGACATTCGCTAGAAAAAAATACCAATTTTTACTAATGGGAATCAACTGTTGTTTATTTAACACAAAACGAAATTAGATATGATTAACAAACTACCTGAAATTTTAACGTTTAATGAACTGCTATTGATTCTTGATTTCCGATAATGTGCACATCCTAGCATTTATATAAACTAGAAATACACAGATCTCATGAAAATTGCAAGGGATAGTGAAGATTAAGGAAGAATGGAAAAATAAGAAAAATGTATAGAGTAATAGAAGTTCTTTTAATACAAGCTCGAGTTAACGTATGAATCACCCAACCACGATGCATCCTCATGTTCACCTTGAAATAAGAAATTCATCTAACAACAACTAGCGTCTGCATTTTTACAATCTTCCAGGAATGTGTTTCCTATTCATTCCTTAAAATATTTAACATTAAAATTGTGTCTAGACATCATTTACCTAGATCCAAAAAAACCCAAAATAAAATGCTAAGAAGCAAAACATATGTATCTATTACGTTGGGTCATTAAAAACACATTAGGAGATTCCTAGGCTAAGATAGAATTTAAGTATAAATAGCATAGAAAAACTGCAGAGAGTGTTCATAGTGACCTGTAATTTTACGAATAAAATAAAGAGGCATAGCTTTCTTCATACAAAATATAACAACAATAACTCTCGCATAGGGGCTTTAAAGGTACCATTAACCCTAAACCGATAAACAAATTTTTGTCAACTTAATCCGATGGGATTACACCACTTGCACTTTTAATCTTTACTACTCAAGCATGCGTGAGCGACTGGAACTAAAGGTGTGGCTCTCTACTCTTTAATGATGAAATTGAATTAGGATCAGGGCCCTGTGTTGTAAAAGCAAATCCTTCTCTCAGCGGGAGATTTAAAAACGTCTGGGGTGTAACCGGTTTAGGGTTAAATGTCAAAGCATAGGGCGAGCTTACATGTTACAACGATGAGAAATCTTGTGATTCGGCTAAAGAAAGATTGTACTTGTATTACGTCGGAAATTAATTTTAAAAGTAAACTTTTTGATTAACTGATATTGTGGATTAACTGATAATTATCCGTATTAAAAGGAGATCCCTAATGAATCTCATGTTCGTTGATGCAGCGTATCAAGCATGTGGTTTTGATGCGCCTGACCAAATATGAGAAATAAATTTATATTATTATTGTGGCCAAGTTGGATGTGTAGTGTTCTCGAAACCCTATCATTACTCCATACAGTCCTGTCTCAAGTATCACGAATCCGTTCTTACACTCTCTACAACCGGAAGATTCAAGTTGATTTTCCTTAGATACAATATGTGAAATACTGAATGTTGCCAAACAGGCACGCAAGACTAAATGAGTTAGTGAATGAATGAGAGAGAGATAGATAGATAGAGAGAGAGAGAGAGAGAGAGAGAGAGAAAGAGAAAGAGAGAAGCAACTAGAGCAGCTGTGACCCATGTGTGGAGTGGAAGGCGAGTCAAAGCGATACGACTAAGTGGGATATTGAATGCTGATGACAATGAGTAAGTAAGTGTGTGGCGGTTCCGCCAAACCCCACGGTTCACTTACCTGAAAAAACCCCATAATTTTCACCCAATCTCCTGATTTCGCTAATGCAATTGCATTAGCACCTGTAAATGCTGCACGCATCAAGCTTGCCGAATTTATTTATTTCAAAGCTTCTGTAAAAGAAAAATTACCTTCGTGCATCTCTTCGCATATAATTTCCTGTAAGATTTCTTTCTACCTTTTTAAGAACCCCAGGCAAATTTCACTTTCCCACACCTGCACCGCAATCTCCACCCAGCATACCTGAAACATTTCCTTCTCCAAGGACATTTGATGCATACAACGCGTTAGATAAGGTTCCTGGAAATAATTCTTTAAAGTGTATATGGCATCATGAATCCCAAGCCAGTCGGCACCCTTTGTCTGCGTTAAAATCCTATGTCGGACAGCTTGTTTTTACAGATGCCATAAACCATATTTTTACGCATGTAAACATGCATAGGATTCAACTCATCGTTTGTTTTCCCACTAACAAACAATCTTCAACTTCTTTCCCTGCCGCAACTAATTACCCGGCATATACAAATGTAAGCGAGGGATTCGTTTTGGCCACCGACCTAAGATACGATATACAATTCCCATTGTATAAAGTATCGCATCCCATTAGCACCTTTTTTTTCCTAACGTCCATCATAGCGACGTTGCACAGCATAGACATGGATCATGAATCTCCTTTGCCTTTGCCGCCTGCCCGTTTCGTTGTTCGACTGCCTTCGAACCCGTGTAAATAACGACGATCTGTTCGATCGCGCACACACACCACTGCACTGAAAGAGTGCATTTCTGTGGCGGCCACACCCTTAAGAGAAAAGTTGTTCTCTTTCTTCCCTTTTCTTAACCCTAACCTAGGATGGAATTCATGTCAGAATTCTATCCTCGGGGAGTCGATTTCCATCCGCCGACCGCCATGGTCATTGCTGACTACCGTTCTCCGGTGCGCACGGAGACGCGGAAATCACCGAGTCGCGTGTGTGTAAAATTATGAAACAATAAAATAAGTAACAATCATGTGCCTCATAGACATAACTCGCATTTCCCACGTACAGTGTAGTGTTTGCAACCACCGTGTCGAATATTATATTCGCTGCAGTCTTCGAAGATTGTGTTTTTATTGACTGTACATTGTAACTTTCACGTAGTGCTACCGTAAAATAAATAAAAATAAACAATAGAAATCCTATGTTTTATCTTTTTACTTGTCCGGTGTTTGACGTTTTCTTTGCTTCGTCGTAATCCTGTAGTGCTCGAGGGAACAATTAATTATGATGGAGGAGGAAGTGAACGGAGTGTCCGTGTTTGGCACATTACTTCCTCTCCACAAGTGAATGAAAGAAACAAGAAAGTGAGTACGATTGAACTGTGTGACAACATACGATTGGCGGTTAGTTTCATTCAATCCTTCCGACTAATAAAATGATTAATTAACCCTGTATATGGTATCACGTAAAGCTTAACTTGCCACTGCATAAAGTCTGAAAGGACCACCTGTATTTTTTTCATTTTTTCCAACATTATTTAATTTGGTTTTTCTCTTAGATTCTAAATTATAGGCTAGACAAAACATATTTAAATTATAGCCTCATTATATCATATTATAACCAACCTGCTAGATGGTCCTACACAGACGCTCTAAGCTAAACTTAACATGTCTATTGTACAATTTGCTTTTCGACAACAGAACTTTGTTTGCTTTTTAATTATGTTTATTTTAACAACAAGGAATAATTAAAAAACAACTTTGTATCACTTCGTTTTTTTGTAACTTAAATTTACTTACATCTATATATATACCATGAATATATATATATATATATATATATATATATATATATATATATATATATATATATATATATATTTGTATATATGTATGTATGTATGTCCAACAAGCGTTGAACATACACGTCAGGAACACGGTGTGATCTGCTGGCGTTGGATGCTGGAAGCTCAGGAACACGATGGTGTCTCCTGGCGTGGTTGCGTTGAGAAAACGGTGTTCTTTTGGTGTGCAGCGACGTTGCTTCCTACTCTAGATCACTGATAAAGATAAATAGTTGAAAATGACAAGAATACCTAGATGTGAAGCAGCAATTCCATAAATATCCTCATCCAAGCGGAATAATGATACGATTTGGGTTATCTTGTTAACACTTGTGTTTTTATTTAACGGATGAGTTCGAATAAACTTGATTTACAAAAAACGTGCCGCTTGTTTGAAGATTGAACAAAGAAGAAAGTAAAAGAAAAATGGTTGTCATTTGACAACCAATGGGCCCCTCGATAGTATAGTGGTTAGTATACCCGCCTGTCACCCGGGAGACCGGGGTTCGATTCCCCGTCGGGGAGCCCTTGGCGCAAGACTAATGACCTTGCCCAGACAAAATAAATCATTATGGTAAATTTAACAAGCCTCAGGACTTGCTAAATAAGGCCAAGACCGGCTCCCGGTTGTAGTGCCGATGATGATGATGATGATGATGATTTGACAACCAACAGAATTCATTCTAAAATGTCAGCTGATTGCTGACATTTTTTAGGGTGCTGCCACATATAGCATTTAGGTGGTGCCACAGGTACCATTTAATTGCAAATTCGCCGAATGTCAAGGGCGAATCCGCAACATATATATATGTTGTATTCTTTTTATTATTATTATTATATACAATGTTTTACTTTCAACAATTTTAGATGTAACACTGTTTAATTGTGTTATATATGTAGGTGTATACCCTTATGGTACTCACGTGGTTGTGGCGATAGAGTTACCTGCTGTACTTCTGTTGATCTGGTTGTGACTGTTGTGGTGGCGATCTGTCTCCCTTCGTTGCCTTTATCCTGGATTTGTTGAGAGATCCCGCTAGGACTAAACTCTACTTCACTTTTTGTTCCTAAGACACGGATGACTTTTAATCGAGTTAGCAGAGCGATCCCATTAAAATTGTACAACTTTTTTGGTATTTATATTATTATTATTGGTTTTTATTTTCTCATTTCACTTATCCTATTTGCTAATTTTACACTATTTATTGTTTGCATTTCTAAAGTAGAAAAAGTAGAATTTTAGGTATTCCTTAGTTTCTTGAATATGTTCAACCAAAGGGCATATCACGGAGAACCACTGCCTTTTCTGCATCCCCAAATATGAACCCAGCGTCACAAATGTTGATTCTTCCGGTTAACAATTCATGTCTTGAACAGACAAAACACAATTTTTCTCACATCTGATTCGAAGCAGTTCTGGACAGCGTTAAATTTGCATTTCATCAAAATAACGCTGGAGTTCCTCAGGCGTTCATTTTGTCACGCATTCTATTCTTCGTTTTTATAAATGAATTCTTGTCCAACACCCACAACAGTCAATTTAAACCGCCAACGAGACAGCACGTGCGCTTCTGCCTCGTGGTCCGTACCATCGGATCATTTGTGCAATCCGTTTTGGGAATCCTAAATACACATAAGATATCCAATTGCACTATCGGTTCGGGAGAGAAGTCTTCCTGTGGGATCCTAAACAAACAAACGGATTTTCACACACGCGTCCGAGTGCAGTGCAAAGTTTTCAGTGCGATCCTATGTAAATAAACGGATCTCCACACATGCGTCTTAGTGCTGTGAAAAGTGCGAGAATATACACGCTAGTGATGTGCAGTGCGGGAAAACCCTCTTCCCTTTCCATCCCTTGTGTGTGTTTTCCTTTTTTTCGCTCCTCTGTTTGCGGCCCTCAGGCATCGATACTCTCGATTGATTTATAACCTTTGGAGAGTTTTTTGTCGCTGAGTGGCATAATGCTTGTCAAGGAAGGCATGTGACCTGGATTTCGGCACGGATCTAGTGGGTTACCTACTACAAGGGCATAACACCTGTAGTGGTTGCTTTCGGTTATCTATTGCTGGTCCCGACTTGCATCCTTTTCCGAGGCGGTATTGGTTTTCTGTGTAAGGCCATATCAATGGAACGGGAATTTCGCGGTGATTTGTGTAACATTCGCGGCTTGAGATGCAATTTCTCTTCTGTGTATGCCCATGTTTCTAACCAGAAACCAACTATCCTTGTACTTAGCGAAACCCAGGTAATTACTAATACAGATATTTCCGATTTTAATCTACATGGATATAAATTGGTGCCTCTATTCTTTCCACATCGTAGTATAGCCACATATATACGAAATGATATTGCTTATCAGCTTCTGCCACAATATGTGCTCTGTTCCAACCCAGAATTTAATTTCTCTTGGCCAAAACTTGACGTCCGTAAGCATATCATACATTACTGCCTTCTTTACAGAAGCCCAAACTTCGATAGAAACGCATCCTTTAACGAATTTGATGCTCTGTCTGATTCTATCGATAGGATCTTGACCCTATATCCGCACATTGAAATCGTTATTGCGGATGATTTTAATGTGCGTATCTCTCAGTTACTCGTCACTCCGAACACACAACACCTGAAGGTCAATATGTCCAGCTTTTTGCTGATTCAAATAGTTTAACTCAACTTGTCAATGAGCCAACACGGGTACTATATATATATATATATATGGTCATTTCGCCAACACACTGGAACTGTTTCTCACCTCCCACCCAAACAAAAACACAATTGAAGTTTCTTCGCCCTTGGGCACTTCAGACCACTGTGTCGTGTCAGCTAAATTTCCTCTAACGAACAGTAACGTTAATGAGAAAGCTCACAAAAGAACAGTATGGTTCTACGAGAAAGCCAACTGGGAAGGTCAGAACGACTTCTTTGGGAGGTTAAATTGGTCGTTATTTTTCCTCAATAGCGATGTTGACTCTATAGCGGACACATTGAGGGACACGATTCTACTTGGCATGCGGACCTTTATTCCACACAGAGTAAAGGGTATCAAACCCAAGAGGAATGTGTGGTTCGATTCTGGGTACAGAGAAGCCATTAAGTCCAAAGAGTTGAGCTTCCGGTTGTATAAATTAAACAATACTGAGGAAAACCGGAAAAAATTTAAGAGAGCTAGGCATGACTGCAATGCGTATATTCAACGCGCCAAGTTCTTACATGACCAGAGAGTGAGACAAAATATACTACACTCTCCCACAGGTAGTAGAAGCTTCTGGGCATTTAAGAAAAACATTCTAAACACAGTCTCTTCATCCATTCCATCGATTATAGTCGATGACAAACCAGTCACCAGTGCAAGAAAGAAAGAGAATCTACTCCCTGCACATATTGCAGCCAACTCAACGCTGCCTGATACATCAGGTCGATCTCAACTTGAGCATACGCAGCACACCATGAGCCATCCCGCTTCCGAACGCGTACTGTTGCCCGCGTACTGAAAGAGCTAAAGGCGCCCAAATCCGCTGGTCCAGATAGCATTCCCCGAATACTCTTCAGGAGATGTGTCTCTTCACTCTCTAAACCACTGCGGAAACTTTTCCATTTGTCTTATTCTACTGGTCGTTTCCCAAATAGATGGAAGTTAGCGAACATTCAGCCAATTCCCAAAAAGGGTGACAAATCATCCCTCCCTTCTTATCGACCCATAGCATTAACTTCTATTCTCTCCAAGGTAATGGAATCACATCAACCGTCAACTTTCAAAATAACTGGAATCAAATGACCTCCTCAATGACCCCGAACATGGCTTTCGTAGCAACGGGTCTACAGGAGATCTGATGGCGTACCTTACCCAAAAGTGGAGCCATTCCGTCCATTACGTCGGTGAAAGCAAGGTAGTCGCATTGGATATTTCAAAAGCCTTCGACAGAGTTTGGCATCTAGCCCTTTTGTCAAAATTGCATCCATGTGGAGTGGACAATTCCCTGATCCTATGGATAAGAGACTATCTTTTTCGCTATACAATCCAAGTGGTTCTTGATGGTGTCAAATCTGTCTCCCATCAAATTAATGCAGGTGTTCCCCGGGGTTCGGTACTCTCACTCACTCCGTTCCTCATCTTTATAAATGATTTCTTGTCAGTTACTCACAACCCAATTCACTCTTTTGCTGATGATGGCACGTTGAGTTTTCATGCTCATATGAACATTCCCCACCACACTCTTCGAACGTCGCTACCAACCAGCATCTTATGCTTGATACATTGAATTTAGACGTGAACAAGATATATCAGTGGAGATTATGTACCCGAGTAGAATTTAATGCCCAAAAAACTCAGTGGTCTCTTGTCGTCAAAGGCGAGCCACAAAGTAAATATACTGTCTATGAACGGCACTTGCATCGACGAAGTCAAGGAACTATCCTCTGCACTCGAATTAATTCGACGCTTAACTGGAATGACCACATATTTGAAGCGGCGAAAAGTGCAGCCAAAGGTATGGGGCTCCTTAAGAGATGCAAGAGATAGTCCATCCAACCTGGCCACTATTTACAAAGCGTATATTCATCCAAAAATTGAGTTTAACTCCCATATTTGGCCAGGCGCATCCAAAACTGTACTACACGTGCTCGAGAGGATGCACAAGCGAGCAGTGAAACTTATTGGGGAGTCAGCCGTAAGTCGATCAAATCCGTCGTTAGAAAACAGGCGCAACGTATCATGCCTATCTCTTTTCTACAGGTATTACCACGGTCGTTGCTCAACTGAACTTGCTGAATGTGGACCGCCCCTTCAGACGTTTTCCCGAGATACGTCAATCTGTGAATGCGCATCAGTTCACCTTGAAAGTGGACTTCAGGCGCACAAATAAACAAAGAGAGTCATTCTTTAGCCGAACCACACGAATGTGGAATATTCTGACTGATCATGTGTTTCCTGGCCGTTGTGATGTGTTTAGTGTGAGGGCAGAACCCTCATTTATTTAGCTTAATGCAAGCTTCCATTAACTTAAATTAAATTAATATAAAAAGTCTTACAGACAGGACATCTGAGGTTGGGAAAAAAGGATCGGAGAGCGTGGATCTAAATCGCACGCGGCAGGTTCGATAACTAAGATAGGATGAGACCCACTTAATCAACAGGGGTTCATAACCGAGGGATGATAGCTTGAAGAGAATGAGGTTATGGGAGATTTTGTTGAAGGCCTTGCTAAAGTCGGTAGCGACTACGTCGACCTCATCGCCGTTTTCTAGGGCAAGGAGTGTGTGGGATGTGAATTCGTCAAGGTTGGGGAGTAGTGGTCTTGCCGGAGAGGCAGCCGTGCTAGTTCGGGGAGATGATGGGTGCGCAGCGAAAACTTAACGCCTCATATAGTAGGCCTTCGAAAATTTTAGGAATGTGCGAAAGCTTAGCAATGGGACGATAGTTGGATATATTGTTTTTTTTTTCCTTTTTATGTATGGGGGTTATGTAAGAGGATTTCCAAAAGTTAGGGAATAGACCTTGAGCAAGGGATAGATTGAAAATTGACGCGAGCGGGAGAGAGGGAGAAGAGGAACATTTTTTTAAGAGGATAGCAGGGAGTTCGTCTGGGACGGGACTGAAACCATCTTTCAGTTCTTCAAGTTTCTTTGTGACTTGGTGTTGTTGTATGTGTAGAGGGATGAGAGGGCCGAGGGAGAATTCAGACAGGCCAGTAAAGTGGGAAGGGTTAGGCTCGAATGAGTCGTCCATGAAGGATAGTTTGAAGAAGGACGCGAAAAGATTGTACATGGTTTAGGAGTCCGTTGTAGTCGTTGAGCCGTAGAAAAGGGATGTGGGATAGGCATCAGATTTCCGTTTGTGGTTGATGAAGTGGAAGAAAGATTTGGGGTCGTTGATCAGGTTGAATTGAGCTTTGGCAAGGTGATTGTGGTAGAGAGAGCTGTAAAGCTCGGTGAATTGGTAAAAGTAACCCAGATAGTTGGAGTAGTCAAGGGGAGAACGCATGTTTAGGAAAGTGTTCCACAACTTATTCCTTTTGTTACGAAGGGTGCGTAGTTTGTGGTTATACCAAGGGGGCGATGAGAATGATAACCTGTGTCGGGAGTATGAGACATATAGGGATATGGCGTTGTGGATTTCTGTATAGAGCGAGGCTGTAGCGTCCTCTGCACTTATTTCATTTATGCAGAGTGTGATATTGCTGAGGTACTCATTTATGAGGCGGAAATTGGCTTTTCGGAAGTTGAAAGAAAATTGATAGGGGGGGCGGAGCGCTGTGGGCTGAGTAGTCGTGGTATAAGGATACGAGACGCGGGGGGTGATGGTTGTCAATAGTTGAGAGGGTATGGGGACTAGAGACAACTGAGGAATTAAGGGGGTCTGTCGTGAACACAAGGTCAAGTTGTCTGCCCAGATGGTTTAGGACATTGCTTACTTGGCAAAGGCCATAGTCGATGAGGCTGTCTATAAAGAGACATTCCTTGGTAGTAGTGGAGTTTGAGATGTAGTGGGAGTGGTCGTCAGACAGCATCCATTGGAGATTGGGGAGATTAAAATCGCCAAGGACTACAATGTCCTCTTGGGAAGAACTGGCCTCAGTTATGCGGTCGATTGCCGCAATAGCGAGTGAGTATGACTCGATAGCTTGCGATGGAGGTATGTAAAAGCATATGATAAACACGGACTTTGAGCGGTGTTCAGTTTTTATTGCGACATAGTCGAGGTTGGGAGAATAAGAGATGGTGAATGTCCAGGCATTCAAGACCAATATACATCCACACCTCCTTTCCTTATCCACTTCCTCCTCTCCATCCGCTAGCACTGTGCTCTGACATTTAAGGGTACTTCAAAATCCCCTTTTGTGCGCGCGTTAGTGTAAAAAAAAGATTAATAAATCCTGCCGATGAAACCACATTAGGAACAAGATTTTATTTCTGGATTCTGGATTCTATTTTAGTGCCCAATCAGGCGTTCATAATTTAAAATAAATAGACATGTTGCAAATCTCACAAAACAAAGAATTTTCTCCCAATGGCCATATCGTGATAAGTCTGCAATCTACCTGCACATTGTTAAAGGATGTTTAACGATGTTATCTCTCCCCTTGAAGTTTATTTTAAGTGGGGAACATTTTGTAGGAAACAAAATACCTTCTAGTTAAAACAAAATGTTTTATTCAGCGACTCCTGGTTTGGATTGACGAAATGCGCATCATCATTCACATAACTTTCGAGTCAGCTTTGAATTTATTCCGTTACTAGTATCGTATAAAGCTAAATTCAATATCTCAAAAGCAGAGGCAAACTTTAAAAAGCACTTGGAAATATACACAGGCACACAGCAAGGATATAAAAACAAACGTAAAGCCAAAAGCATCTGCTAGAAATATTGTATTTAGAACATCTTTCCCCATCTGCCTCGTAGACTATATTTTGCGCAGCAGGATGCAAAATTATTAGCAGAAGGAACAATAAATCGTTCGTTCGTGATACATTCACAGCTCTCTGTTCCATATTTATGTATGCGCACACCGTAAACTTGTATTTATTATTGTTCCTCGTTGTTGTCGTGCAATTTAACCTCTGGACCAATACCAGTGTCTGGCAAAAACTTAAGCTTCCCATCTACATGTTATACAATGTCGCATTGAGTACCATGGAGGATGTAGTTAACATTCTATGCGTTCGTTCAATTTCAGATCATACTGTGAGCGGGAGTTTCGAGATTGCCGCCTGCAGACCTGCTACGTGCAGTCACCAGCATATCCAGGACTCTATCCGAGAGCACTGAATTGTCGCTATAAACTTCACACTAGACAACCATACATCAAACTTTATCTACAAAATGAGCAATTTTCCGTGGATGGACAACGGTAAGTTTTGTTGCTTTTCAGGTCGTCCTTTTCTGCCGCAACTATCACAAAGCATTTCCAGCGTCACAAGTTGATTTTGAATATGATTTATTCTTCAGTCCTCTAGTGAGTGTTTACGTCATTTTAGTAGTTTATAGAGATGAAATCGTATCAGATGTTCAAAAGAAAATGAGGAGCGGGAAGTGGAATGGAAGGCACAAATAGGCAGGCTTTACCCTAAGAAAATACATGCATATTGTTGTATTAGCCTGATTTCAAATGAACTGGAGAATTATTAACTTCTCTATTGACACAATGCCGACTTAACTTGATAGAAGTTAGTAACCTTTTGAACAGCAACAGAAAAGGAACCTCAAGCACTATCCCCTTCAGGACAAATAAAGGAACGGCAAGTGGAACCTTTCAAAGAACTTAATAGTTGTTGTTTGATTCTTGAGTCCTCACCCATTTTCGGTAGAGCTAGAGCTGGCTATTCAAAACTTCACTATTTCGAGTGGTTTCGGGCAACGATTTATTATTAGTAGTTCAATGAGTTCCTTTGCCTAGTTCGCAATTGAGGACAGAGAATAAAAGGATCGAAATTTTTGTTGTTGTTGTATAAAAGAAACTTGTTTGGCTCTACATCGTTCGCTACTTCCACAGAAAAATGGCAAACAATCTTTATATAGCCTCCTAACAGAGAAACCTTAAACGATTCAGCAATTTATGTACAGAAGGTAGAAACTCAAAATCTACTTTCATTCTCAGGAGGGAATTTTCTGAAATAATACCAATTGATTTTCTTGGTATGGTGATCACGAAGGCAAATAGCATATATTACAATAGATTAGATTGTATTGTATTCTGTGTTTTCAAGCAACGTGTCTCCAATATAATAGTCCTGCTTTAAACAGGTTCACTGGCATCAAAAATTGTTGATGAAAGCTTAAAGAATTGTTTTTAAAATTGTTTGGACTTAAAGCAGACAATCCACCGGCCTTACTATTAGTGCGTCATAAATGAGTGCAGTGAGTCCTTACCCATTTCGTTATCTGTTAAAGATGTAAATAGTGGAGTACCACAATTTTAGAGTTTCTTTCTAATCACCTTTTGTGTCTTGATTGCTCGGAAAACCTATCCATCTCCTTTCTTTTTTCGCATACTGTATGGAATGGTTCCACTTTTCGGTAAGGTACGCCATCAGATCTCATGTGGACCTATTTCTACGAAAGCCATATTGGCGGTCATTGAAGGAGGACATTTGATTCCAGATATTTGCAAAGTTGGCGGTTGATAAGTGAATCCATTACCTTCGAGAGAATAAAATTTAGTGCAACTTCTAAAAAATTACTACTTCTAAGCATATTTTAAATTAATTTATAATTATTTATTTTATAGCTTATCCCATAAAATATTAATTTTATAAAATTATTTAATTTATTAATTATTAAAAATTAAATAAATAAATTTATAAAATCGAAATCAAATTTATTTCTTAAAAAACTAGATACCTTCAAAAACGAATAACATTTCATTTCTAGTCCTGGTATGCTGCTTATGGTCAAGTTGAGGTGGAACTGATGTGGTATCACCAACGTTGAGTTAGCGGCAAAATGTCCAGCAAATAGATTTGCTTTCGCTATTGTACTGGCGACTGGTCTGTCATCGACTATTATCGATGGAATGGATGAGGAGACCGAGTTTTGAATGTTTTTAACGAATGCCCTGAAAGTTTCTACTACCTGTGGGAGAGTGTAGTATTTTTTGTCTCACCCTCTGGTCATGTAAGAATTTGGTGCGTTGAATATGTGCATTGCAGTCATTTCTAACTCTCGTAAATCTTTTCCGGTTTTCCTCAGTATTGTTTAATTTATACAACCGGAAGCTCAACTCTTTAGCCTTAACGGTTTTTCTGCACCCGGAATCGAACCACATAAACGACCAATTTAATTTCCCAAAAAATTCGTTCAGACTCTCCCAGTTGGCTTTTTTCTTAGAACCATACCGTTCTCTTCGGAATTTTCTTGTTAGGGTTGCTGTTGATTACAGCAAATTTAGCTGACACGACACAGTGGCCGGATGTGCCCAAGGGCGAAGAAACTTCAAATGTATATTTGTTTGGGTGGGGGGTGAGAAACAAGTCCAGTGTGTTGGCGGAATGACCATCTATATCTGGTACTGGTGTTGGCTCATTGACGAGTTGAGTTAAATTATATGACTCAGAAAAGAGCTTAACACACTGACCTTCAGGTGTTGTGTGTCCGGAGTGCCGAAGCTATAGCGTTTGGGATGATAGTGAAGAACGTGTGATTCGAACTGACGCTATGACAGTTAGAATCACCAAAAATTGAACCAAAGCGCAACCCATCAGGCCACCGCCGTGTGTACAAATTCGATTTCTAAACTCAAGTACATTCGACTGATGTGGATTTGTTATGTTATCGCTATGGTATACGGCTCTGATGCATTTTCTTATTCGATTTTCGATTGGTGTTCTTCACTATTTGCTTGTGTATTGTGTGTGTATCTGTTAGAAACGCCACAGGAGTTATGTCCCTGAAAGGAAGGAAACCAGAAAGGATGTCTTTAAGGAAATCAAAACTTTCAGAGAATCTGATGTCAGTGGTAGCAGAACAATGTGCGATGATACAGTTTGTTAACGCAACAACAAAAAGGCTAAATCGAATCGTTAGCGCCGCTTTCTTCAGCGACGTCCCAACAGTTTCGCCTTAGCGGATTGTATTTTCCCGGCACTGGCCGGCCAACGATGATTTTTTTACTCAGAGGGATTGCACCTCCAGAGCCGGACTCTTCTCTGGATTGGCGGGCGTCTTTGTCTTGCACAGTGCGGATCCCTGTTAAACAAAGGTGAATACGACGCGACCAACGCAGAAGACATGCCAAATACACTTAGCTGCTTATTTTCCTATCGTTTATTTTCTTTTATAATGTTTTATTAATTAATTGTTAATTGCTGATCTCTCTACTGGTCTTGAACAAAACCTTTTTGTTGGGAGTTATTTCGACGACTCCTACTGCTTCAAAAAAAAATGGGTTGGCGAGAGGGCCGACTTTAGCGAGACAAGGACAGATGTGTCCTTCATCTTGTATCTGGCTTCTGGTCATCTTGCGATAACCAGAATCACCCACATCCGTGAGGATGTTGGGCTCAGTCTCCCGATATCTGAAAAGAAAAGAAAAAAAAAGGGGGGGGGGGTATCCAAGGATAGTGTGGACAGTGTTAGTCCAGGTGTTCTCTAACTACTTGTATAGAGGGATGGTGGGAAAGAAATCATACAAGACCGGTAGGTCTTGGGTGCGGTAGTACACGCAGATCACGTCTTTGGCGTCTGATAATTTGCGCTGCGGTGTGTGTATGTTTCTGCCGTCTTGTACTGTGCGTCCGTGTGTGTGTGGTTTGTTAACAGTAGACCCTATGGGATGGATCCAAGAATCCTCTATTATAGAGGGGAATGTTGTTGGGAAGGGTGCTTTCTTCAGTTTTGTACTGAAGTAGAAATTGTGGGGGTTTGATCCGAAGAGATCGAAAGAGAGAAGGGTCAAGAACGCAAGAGTCCCGTACAAGTGGGTTCTCGCTGTTCTGAATGCTTTCGAGGTACTTGTATGCTAATTGAAGCAAGTACTCGTCGATAGGGGTAATGGGGGCGTCTTCGTATAGGTGAGAGTTCGAGTAATGACGACCGTCAGGCCTTCTAGAGTGACTGGTGCATCTTCTAAGGAGTTTCCTTTCGAAAACTCGAAGTCTTTCCATTTGAGCCGAAGATATGCAGGACCATATGGGAAAGGCGTACGATATTCCAGATCGGATTAGCTGCTTATAGCAGAGAAACTTAACTTTGGTGTCAACTTTGTTGCTCCACTTCAAGATGTTGTGCAGTTGCTTAGACCGACCGAGGCCCCTTTGGAGAATGTGGGTCACATGTTTGATGAAATTCATTTTTGGGGTATAAGTGACCCCAAGATATTTCATCCTGCCCTGTGGTATAATCGTAGTATCTCCCACTTTTATTCGAATATTCTGTGAATATCGAGAAGTAGGTTGGGAGTGTTAACTACTCAGAATTATGGCTACTGCTTTAGATGGGTTAAGTCGAATTTTCCACCGACTGTAATACTGATACAGTTCGTCCAGATGACGGTTGAGTCGGTTTGTTGCGAGTTTTGGGCTTTTAGATGACGTGTACACTAGGACGTCATCCGCATAGCATATCTGGTTTACTCTACCATCCACAGGGCGAGGAATATCTGAGGTGTAGATATTAAATAAGAAGGGGCCTAGAATGGAGCCCTGTGGTAAGCCTGCAACGGTGTGAAAAGTTCGGGAAAGCTTACCATTCACTCTAACTTGGAAGGTTCTGTTTCAAACGAACTGGTAGATGATACTACATAGCGTTCTACTGATGCCAATTCAATAATTTAAAAACGAGACCTTTGATCCAAGTCGTGTCAAAAGGTTTTACAATCTCCAGGCTCACCACAACAGTGGGTTCCTTATTAAAGAGGCGCACGCAGACGTGGTTTTGAAATATGTTGAGAGTGGTACTATGCGCTCTTCGATATCCAAATTGGAAATCAGGTATTAGGTTCCTGGCACTGATAAAGTTATTTAGTTTCTCGTGTATGAATTTTTCATATATTTTGCTGATGCAAGTGAGAAGCGAGATAGGGCGAAAGCTTGAGGGGTGATATGTTGGTTTCCCAACTTTTGCTATTGTACAAATAATAGTGTGCCTCCAAGCTTGGGGAAGGTACCCCATGTTGTAAGCATGGTTGAACAGAATGGAGTGCTTTATAAAGAATAAGGCAGAAAGCCTGCGCAACGAGTGGTATGACATGTTGTCGATACCGGGTGACTTCCTAGGGTTTCGAGATTTAACCAGGCTCTGTAGGGTATTTGGTGCGATGAAACCGTGACCATTATCACGTGTGTCATCGAAGTACACCTACTGCTTCATCGATGTGCCCGCCTTATATAGGCCCGCAGTTGTCCTCTCCTTCGCTCGTTTCTTGGGATCTGTATAGAGTATATTTTAGGAATCGATCAAACTTTTACAAGTTATGATCATAAACTTTTTTTTTACCAAAATTACTTTTGGAGAATGATGCCCAGGTAAACTGAATTTGAGGATGTCCAACATTTTTCCACAAGTACACAAATAACATCCCCCCATCAAACTATCGCTCAGTGGCATCTACAGTTTTATAGTTATCTGATTTTATTTGTCAAAATTTGATGTCTGAATAATCGAATAAATTCGGTAAGTTGGAGGAGTCGTATATTAGAAAATTCTAAATTGCGAGATGAGATGTTAATCATAGATACACAAATAACTATACTACTTGTCCCATTGGCATCCGCAATGAGGGATTGTCTGGATTTATTTGCCGCAATTTTATGTTCTGGAAGATTCATCCTGTGGGACAACATTGTAATTCAGCTAGGATTCGTATTTAAAAATGTGTCTCATTGTTTTAATGCAAAATATCTATAAGTTTTTCATACCAAAGCCAATTCCAAAACTATGTTTTACCGAATCTGATTACGAAAACCATTAGTAAATGCCTTTCCGAGTTTCTAACGCTTAGCGAAACAAATCGAAACATATAATTTACTCAGCTTTACAACTGTTACTGTGATACGAACTCGAATGAATCAAGTGCAAATAAAACACGACAAGTTGTAAAACTTCTCATGTTACAGATATTAGGTTGATGACTCTACATGTAAGTACAAATAATTCCTACACAGCAGCGACAGCCCTGCAAATGTCCTTGTACACACATTAATTCATCACAGGTGAATGTACGATTTATAGACTAATGCCCACAATAAATTCTACAAAATTCATGTGCCTTATACTTCGGGGAAAAAAGGAAGAAAAGATTTTGGGATAAAACTTTTCCGCCACAGTTAATTGTCAAGTCAAACGAGCGAGATAAATAATTTATTGTGTGTGGAGATAACTTAAGACATTCTGTCGTCCTTGACGACAAAACAGGTAATTGCTTCGGAGAAGATTACGTTACAGATGTACCAAGAGGATATTTGGAGAGCTTAACAACACCTCGGCCATTAGATAGTGCTTTATTTAAGTGGTCTTGGAGAGAACATTTTTAGTCAATGAAGATCCTAATTCAAGCGACATTAAGAGCACTAGCTTGACTTTATATGGGCCACATAATTCAATTACGGTAAGTAAGATGAGGTTACAAAAGGATGAGATTACCATTATAAGAAAGACGAAGGTTTTGGGAATGTGTCGTCCAGAGTGTGAAAGGATCACTTACGAGACATCCCATAATATATTAAGACACACTCATTAATGTTTAGTTCAAGCAGCATCGAAATCAAAGACATGACTTCTCGACTGTGGGGAACGTTATATCTAAATAATAAATTAAGATTATTGGGTATTTAATCGCCAACGTGGGATCATTAAAATTAATTTTTCTTTTCTGACTGTGAGGACAACCACCAAGTTAATATCGATCTAAATTGTTTACCTTATTTACCTTAATGGTGATAATACGAACGTTGCTACATATATTTCCAGCCTTGGCAACGCTAAGTGTTGTCGGGCGCCAGCTGACATTTCCAGTGGAAAATTTGACATTTTTTAGCATTGAAAAGGTTGGTTTAGGTGGTAGTCGATCCCAAGGTGAGATACCACCCCGTCACGCTGTACATTCCGCGATATCGTCGGGAGAAATCATCGACTATGTTTCGGGTGTATAGCTGATGGCGTGAACTGACACGGAGATAAACATGATGGTACCTTCTGAGATAAAGAATTCCGGAGGTAAACTAGTTTAGATAAACTTGAACTTTGATAAATTGGTTTGGCGCAACCGGGCTCTTTCTCGAAATTCTGTCGACGTTCGACTGATAGCGGCATTTTGTAACATCAGGGGCATCGGTTTCATCAATACGAATGTAGACGCCGTCCACCAATATTTGCAAACAGCGAAAGCTGATTGCCCTAACTGAGATCCAGGTTGGTTCGTCAACTGATTCGACTTATCTTCGTTGCGTAAGATATAGTATCCCACTGCATAACCCCATTTATCGTGGTATTCAATTAACATAATGCTGTTATTATTTCTATATCCAATATTCATATAATACAAATAATATCATATATTCAATTAATATAATACAATTAATGTTCATATCGCACACACTGCGATACTTATAATATTCATTTGAATATTTGGATAATTAACGATATCCACTTATAACGCATGCTTATCTCCCAAGCCACACTCTGCGGTATTTGCTTTTTTTGCTTCGTATTCAAAAGCAGGCACTGCACCTGGCAGGAGACATTTGCACACGCTATTATATTCCAATATATTTTTTGCTTCACATCCGAAAACGGGTGTCACACCTCCCATACGACACTGCTGGCGTCTTCAAAGGCAATTGGCGCACGGTTTAACGGAGCCTCTACAAAGATGCTGAGATCTGCGAAAAGCCAGACACATCGACGAAACGCAAATCGATTAAATTATACGAATGGGTTGAACGTGGGTTATTGTAGTTTAATTGGTCCGATCGAATGCGCAAATCAATTGAGCATACAATTGCTTAAGCCAATGCCGCTGCACCCAAACTGGGACAATTAAGTGTCGACGATAATAAAGAAATGCGGCTCACTTGTGCCAGGCAATTAGACTCAATATGGGTCATACATTCGGATCGAAGTCCAAGGGAGGATGCATCGTTTGCGTTTCTGCACCCATAATTTGAGTATATAAAGAGTGGTTGCAACGGAGTAAAACTCGGAGCGAATTCGGTAGCCAAAGCGGGCCTTTTTCTCTAAAATAATTGAACAATAAAGTTAATCAGAATGGGTAATTGATTACAAGGTTATCCCAATAAAGTAGTAAAATAATAAAACCAGTGGTGTATTAGCAACATGGAAAAATAATAAAACTAAAAACCAAGAGGAAATAAATTGGTAATATTTTAAAAAAGAGTATAGACTTTCATTTTAACTCTCCGCTTACGCGCTCTTCCAAACCTGGTTTAAAGAACGGAAGAAAAGCTGCACCGACCACAACAAAGAAGCAAGTGACACCTTTAGCGAACGCAACGCAAATGCGTGCGCATCCACAGTCGTCATCGGTACAATACCACAAGTTCAAATAGTGCAATCGCTACATACATTCCAAGTAATCCAGGTGAAAAGGGATCCAGATGCGATATCGTCAGTTACTAACAATCAAGTGTCAGTATCCGTTAGTACTTCAGCTTACCAGCACATACCACTGCAACAATAGATGCAGCATCAACAACATCGAATAAGTAACCAAAGATCTCAGGTTTTTATGTATATATTTGTTTTTTTGTTTTTTTTTTTTTTTCAAATATTGTAGTAAAACCCCCACCATAAGTTTAAAAAAATAGGATACATAGAAACCCCAAAAACAAATTAAATCCTGTCTAAATTAATCAGGGGATATCAAGAAGGGAAAATAAAAAAAAAATAGCAAGGAAGGTGTAGGAGATTGTTAGTATTGTGCCTAGACATGGGCACCCATTTCACTAACGTCCCAACGATGAAGAGTCTAGTCCCAACACACCACCAATGAAACTGTTACTGCTTCGCACCAAAGAATGAATAATAAAACTCGGATTTTTGTTGATGATTTTTATTACAAAAAATGAACTTTCTTTAACGGCAAGTCTTGATTACAATTTAATAACAAACATGGATTTCCTTTGCCAACAAATGGTACGGCGGGTCTTTGTTCGCAATTTAATAACAAACATGAACTTCGTACGACGGTAGTCCGAACAGATTGTTTGACTGTGGTGAAAATGGCTAAGATGAAATACTTGAGATCTCTTGATAGACATGCGTAGTTAATCGAACACCTTGCCGTTTAAATATTGCGTACACACGTCGCGCGTAGGGATTCTGAACCAGGTGACATGGAAACAGCACGACCGTTTGAATTAATGACGCCGGTAAATAGTGTAAAGACTGCACACGCACACGCTATCTTAAATACACGCCCATCAATTTGCGACGACAATTCGTTGAGCTCGACGACCCGACTACTCAGGGATGCGCACTGGAGGGCAACGACGCCTGCCCTTTGGGGTGGTTATTACTCGACTGATGGTGAAAGGAAAAGTTCATCGTGTCGTGGGAGTGGAGTCATAGCTAAAATAAACTCGTTGCCACTTACGAGGAATTTCGAGAAGAGTTGCTATGTTTGTATAGGAACTCAGTTCCAGCGAATCCTCGCCGAATAAGCTGAGTTGGATTGGTTGGTTGTGTGTACCGGGAAATTGGCTTTGGGAACGCGAGCAAGTATGGGCATGAATTTTCAGGGGAAGTTGGAATTGCTTGGGTGCAAGCAAGGAATATCGTTTAGATAACATACCCGCTCGGTATAGTTGGTGGTGATGGTTAATGTTCCGTTATGGATTTGACTATGCGTATTATTACAGCATATGAATTTCGGGGAAATTAAGATTGCTTGGTCCCAAGGAGGGAATATGTATTAAGTAGAGAATTGCCCGAAGCAATTTTGGGGAAAATTATATGTGGGGTGATGTAATTGAGGGAGATGATTTAGAATATATTCTATTGAATTGTATTCTGTTGGGAGTTTTGGGAAATGCCTTTCTTGCAGATTGGTGGAGATGGATTCTTGCAAGTTCGGGATGGATGCGCTTGCAGATTGGGATTTGTTTTTGCATGTTTACAGGTTAGGGTAGGGTGGCGCGCTGTTAGCGGTCAAGATTGGTTGGCATATTGGATTGGTTCTCCGTGTGGTATAGAGAAGCCCCATAAAGGTATAAGGGAATTCGAAGACAGACTCATATACCTCTTGCATCAGTTGGACGAAATCACGTTTGAAAACTGTCGGACCTGTAGTGCGAGCATATCTCCTGAAGGAAAAATAAAAGCTTGCTCTCCACACATTTGAATACTAACTTTTAGTAATAGCGCGAATTCCTCCAAACTTCAGAGATCCAATCAATTATGCCCCCGACCAAACTCCAACGTCACTGAGAACGCTCTTCAGTTTTCTAGAAATTCAAATTTTAATCAACCAATAATTTGCCAGACATGTAACAAGAAGGGACGTACTTCTGCGAGCTGTATTCGTAACACGGGTGTCCCAAATGCTGTCCCGCTAGAAAATCGACGAATGTTGAAACTTAGGATTCTGTCAGCAAAAGCTGAAATGAGAATCACCCAAACGAAACCAGTCTTTAAAAAATTCTACCTCTTCAAGGCCAAGAACAATTAGGTCGAAGCACTCGGTGATAAAAGGGAGCTATCGCATAAATACACATTGGTCGCTATCGAGACATGTTTCAACTGTCCAGTTACCATTGGGTATACGTGTTAATAATAAAACCGTTCTAGTAGTGGACACCGGTGCTGAGGTAAGTCTGATTAAGAGGAACACCAAACGTGGATCAGGCATGGAAGTCAACTGGAGATAAGCCTGCATATTACCGACGTCGTTTGAAAATATAAGAACCGTAGGCAGTTGCCGAGCGAATTTCCCACTAAGGCCTCAGACCCCTTGCAAGTTCCAAGTAGTGAGCAATATGCTCGATCTATCTGAAGACGGTCTACTCGAAAAAGACTCCTTGTTGAAGTATTGCAATGTGGAGGCCCAAGACAACGCGTCACGTTTCCTCGTACGGAAATGAATTCTGAGGTATTTAGCATGCCAATTAAACTCTCGACTTGTCAGAAGACGGCACCTGAAAATATATACAAGACCAAGCAATAGGTGAAAGCGCAAAACTACGAACACGCATTTAAGGTAAACTTTAATCGAACAGGGAAGCTTAATGTCCCAGTAAAATACTGTAATCTGAAAACTAGTTCTCAAAATTCTTTTAGCTCGTCCTCTTCCTGCTGTCAAATCAAGCGGAAACCAATTATTCAACGAAATAGCTCGAAACCTGAAAAAATAACAAACCCGTTAGAGACAGCTGAAGTCCTCAGGGTTTACCACGATTCCCCTTCAGGAGGACATCTAGGCGTCACAAAATCATATAATAAAATACGAAAAAGATATTGGTGACCATCCATGCTCTCGGATATACGGAGATATATTAAGGAATATGGGAACGGGAAATCAATGCACAATATACAGAAGGGTTTCTTCTGGCAAAGAACCCGTGTGGCCCACAACAACAACTCAAAACCATTCGTAGACTAAACCCCTTTAGACTCGAGGTATAAAAGAAAAATTTTCAAAAAAAGAAGAAACATCTTAAATGATCAAATGAAGTATAACAGAAATTAAATCTTCAGATAACTCTTATATTACAAGGAAATTAGGAAAAAAAATATACATAGTAAACATTTTTGATAACATATTGTGGAAACATAATATTGTATATCCAAATAAACAACGTGAAAGAAAAAAAGAGAAAGAAGGGAAATGAAAAATTCTTCTGTATTAAAAAAAGAGATATTTCCAAAATCGTATTATAAACAATCCAAAGATGTATTGATTCCTCAACGAAGAGAATTGCATTTTAATAATTAAATTTAGATAATTAATTTTATTACAAAAAAAAAAGTACAAAGCAAAAGCAATAGTATCGCACTCGTGAGAAAAATAACGCATTAAACACAAAAGGATTAAAACCTTCATTCATTACATGGTTTAAAAATACACGACAATCTGGACAATTAAAATTCTTCAAAGAAATAAAACCAAAAAATACTCTGCGGAATACACAACATAAATACAAAAATTTTAATACACTGGTATAGCGTATTTAACATTAGTTATATTTAAAAAACAAAAGGAAACACTGTATATAATATTTTTACATAACTGCAACTATTGATTGACCTGTAGGAACCCGGAAGTTCATGACCTCGCCTACCCGGCTCCGTCATCGTTTCCTGTCCTGTGCGCTCTCCTTCCGCACTTGACCTCGTGATCAGATCTCCTCAAGATAAAACGTAACATTGTCCTCACATCTCCATCGCGGCTGTCCTGTCGGTGTCTTTCCCGTTGGTCTACTGTCAAGAATTCTACGCACGGTTCTATCGTTGCCCTTTCGCGCCACATGTCCACCTCATCTTAATCTTCGCGACCTGATTACTCTCATTATAGTAGGTTTGCAATATAGCTCTTCCAATCCGCGGTTGTTTCCTCCATCGGGTCTAAAAAATAATAGAAAATGTCAGAGCAAAAAACATCAGAGGTATGTATGCCGTCATAAATTCAATTAGAAAGGGTTACCGAGGGAGAGCCAAAATAATGCGAGACACAGGAAGCAGTACTTTGACAACCTGCCTAATGTGCGCACCCATCAACCACAAATAAACGCACCAGACGTACATACAGCCGAGCCCCAGATCCCAGAGCCCTCTTTCGACGAAGTTGTAGACGCGATAAATCGACTGAAAAACAACAAGGCCCCCGGAATCGATTGCATACTGGCAGAGCTTGTGAAGCATGGAGCAGGGGCAACCGGTCGAAAGATCCACCAACTGGTTAAAATAATATGGGACAAGGAAGTCATTCCGGAAGAATGGAAAACCGCAATAGTCATCCCCATTTTCAAAAAAGGCGACAGATCTAACTGCCAAAATTACAGAGGAATATCATTGCTCCCAATCACATACAAAATATTAACAAATGTCATACTGGCAAGAATCACTGCGTACGCAGAAAAAAAATTGGGAGACTACTAATGTGGATTCCGTCCGAACCGGTCAACAAGCGACCAGATGTTCACAATAAGGCAACTGCTGGAAAAGAAGTGAGAATACGGAGAGACGGTTCACCAACTGTTCGTGGACTTCAAAAAAGCCTACGACTCAGTCGCATATTGTCGTCGAGCTGGGGATCCCGAAAAAATATGCCGCCCTCATTCAAATCTGCATGAATGAAAACAAAGGGCGAGTTAGAATAAAAAACCACCTCTCAGAACCATTTGAAATCCGGGACGGACTAAAACAAGGGGATGGCCTCTCACCATGCCTTTTTAACCTTGTCATCGAGTATGTTATCAGAAAGGTACAAGACGACAACACGGCCGGATTATCCCTGAACGGGGTCACACAAGTGCTCGCGTATGCGGATGACATCGCCGTTCTAGGCGATAATCTCGAAACTATAAGTAAAAACTGTGAAATCATCATGCAAGCAGCAGAAGAGGTGGGCCTAGAACTAAACGAAGACAAAAAGAAATACATGATTACAACGAGAGCAGGTGGACCTCAGAGAACACATATAAACGTCAGGGGCAAGATATTTGAAAATATCAAAGAACTTAAATATCTGGGAACGATACTGACGACCAGAAACGAAACGTCAAAGGAAATTAAGAAAAAGATTACATTCCGGCAACGCTAGTTGGCATGCAGTAAACTATTAAAATCCAAACTGCTATCACGTAATACAAAGCTCCGTGTCTATAGAACCATAATCATGCCGATTGTTCTATACGGATGCGAAATATGGGGCCCCACAAAACGGGAAGAGAACAAATTCCGCCTATTCGAGAATAAAGTTTTAAGGGGTATATTTGGCGGTAAATATGACGAGGAGTCAGGACAATGCAGGAAACTCCACAACCACGAATTGGAAGAGCTATACCGCAAACCTACAATAGTGCGAGTGATCAAGTCGCGAAGATTAAGATGGGCCGAACACGTAGCACGAATGGGCGATGATAGGACTGTGCATAGAATTCATGACGGTAAACTAACGGGGAAGAGACCGACAGGACGGCCGCGATGGAGATGGGAGGACAATATTAGATTGGACCTCGAGGAGATCGGATCGGATGATCGAACGTGGAAGGAGATCGCACAGGACAGGGAACAATGGCGGAGCCGAGTCGGTGCGGTCATGAACTTCCGGGTTCCTACAGGCCAGTAAATAATAAAATAATAAGTGTTTATCGAATCATAATCATGCCGATTGTTCTATACGGATGTGAAAAATGGGCTCTTACAAAACGAGAAGAAAACAAATTCCGCGTATTCGAGAACAAAGTTTTAAGGGGTATCTTTGGAGGTAACTATGACGAGGAGGCAGGACAATGGACGAAACTCCACAAGCACGAATTGGCAGAGCTATACCGCAAACCTATAATAGGGAGAGTAATCAAGTCGCGAAGATTAAGATGGACCGAACGTGTAGCGCGAATGGGCAACGTTAGGACCGTGCCTAGAATTCTTGACGGTAGACTAACGGGAAAGAGACTGGTAGGACGGCCGCGGCGCAGATGGGAGGACAATGTTGGAAGGAGAGTGCACAGAACAGGGAACGATGGCGGAGCCGAGTCGGGGAGGTCATGAATTTCCGGGTTCCTACAGGTTATTGGCCTTTAATAATAAAAACTGATTATTTGATTTTTGTTACTGGATGATGTCGGCAGGACAATGGAGGAAATTCCATAACCACGAATTGGAAGAGCTTTACCGCAAACCTACAATGGTGGGAGTAATTAGGTTGGGAAGATTAAGATGGGCCGGACATGCGACAAGAATGGACAACGATAGGATCGTGCGTAGAATTCTTGACGGAATACCAACGGGAAAAAGACCGGTGGAACGGTCGAGGCGGAGATGGGAGACAATGTAAGGCCTGACTTTGAGGAGATCGGAACGGATAGTCAACCGTGGAAGAAGAGTGCACAGGACTGGACGCGATGACGCAGCCGAGGCAGTGAATCATGAACTTTCGGATTCTTATAGGCCAATAAATAGTAATAGATGATGTTGGCACTATTTCGGTGATTACAAGACACGAATAACGTACAATCACAACTCAGCAATGAAGACTATTTAAATATAATAAAACATTCACTTAACATGATTGAATTTGGAATTTATAAAACCAGTTATTTTTTCCAATTAGTTAGTTCAAATTCGGTAAGCCTCTATCTGATACCTTACATCCCGAGCAACGAATTGCCTACTTCACCGCTTAAAATTATCCCAATATAATTCTAAAGGAAATACACAGACGCTTACTTTAATGGCGTTTTTCCAGTTCCCAATTGAATATCAGAATCCTATTTGCTCTTGATAACGATGGACTTAGGTTTTTTTTGAATCTTCTCGTATTTTGTTTTCCACTCATGTTCTTGAGAATATGTTCCACCTTTCCACCAAATCAACAAATACTTGCTGCAATGGAAAGCATTAACATTTTAAAATAAAAATCAAAATGAACAAAAGCGATAACAATACCATTTTCTTTTACAGGTGCGAAAACGTTATGACGTGCCCTATAAGACCCATTGGGTCGGGTAATGAACATTGCCCATACGATTGGCTGGCTGTATATGACGGGAGGGACGAACATTCACCGCTTATTGGAAAATTTTGTGGCTTAGGGAAATTTCCATTTAGTATAATTGGTGAGTTAAAAAACATAAAATATAAATCCTATCCCATGCGATTCGTATTCGTCACACCGCTGCAATCAGATGAAAATATCAGTCCAAGGAATCATCCAAATTCGAAACTTTACTCTCCAGTAAATATTATCGTAACGAACACCAGTGTACAACGAACAGTTGTCCTCGTACAGTCTTCACGAACCATCCTTGTTGGCATTTATTGTCAATTACAGATAATTTGATTACACAATCCGCAGGCCATCAATGTTCTGTCGGTGTGTACTATTGAAAAATATAAAGTGACGATTTCAGAAAGATGTGCGCATCTGGCATTCGAAAACCTTGCCTTTATCCTGGAATACAATGGTTATTACAGTGTCCTGTGCAATTGCTAACGAAATGAATAAAAACCACAACTTTACAAATTAAAAAGGGAAAATAATTCAACTTGTTACCTATGGGAAATACTTTTTACCATTAATAAGACTTGGGACGATGTGTATAAATTGAATTCAGAAATATTCCAATTTTCTCGGTTATATTACTTTTATTAAATTGCCCCCTGAGATACTTATCGTCAATCAAAAAGCAAGAATGTTCATCATTTTAATGGCTAACAAAAGAAAAGACAAATTATAATCCAGAACTTTTATTATATGATACGTGGAAGGGTTTGACTTATAAAACATTTACTATAGTATATATTCCATGAGGGTATCAAGCTGCCAACTGAATAAGTAAGGCGACACCAAATGTTGGAAATACCCAGACGTCGCTAATATTTAGTCCAACCAAATGCGATTATATCAGCACTGATGCTTGTACCGTCTCTAACAGATACACACACGGCACACAAGCAAATAGTGAAGAACACCGAACGAAAATTGAATAAGAAAATACATCAGAGACGTATACCATAGCGATAATATAACAATTCACATCAGTGGAATATACTTGAGTTTAAAAAAAACAAATTCAAAACACGGCCAGTAGCCTGATGTGTTACGCTTAGGTTGAATTTTTATTGATTCTAACTGTGATAGCGTCAGTTCGAATCACACGTTCTTCACTATCAATCCCAAATGCTCGCCCCCAAAATTATCAAGAAAGGGAGAAAGAGAAAGAATGACCGCGTAGGAAAACTCTTTTAAGGCTTGGCCAGTTGTGTTAATGACTCCACGTGTCACATCGCGTTTTTCAACTGCTGTATTGCATGTAAAAAGAAATTAATTACAGACTAACGCAATACACTTGTAATTCGGCCATAAGAATGCAGGCGGAGTGTGACCTGCCTACCATTGTTCAATAATTACCAAAATCATTGCTCAAATGAAATCGAAAGGTGTGTTTCATCCCCGAAAGCCGTTAATCAGAAAGTGCATATTATCATAATCATCGGCACTACAGCCGGGATCCGGCCTTGTCCTTATTTAGCAAGGTTCTCCACCGGTATCCGGTCTTTATCCGAGACTTGTTAAATTGTCCATAATAATTTGTTTTTCCGGGCAAGGATATTAGCTTCGCGCCAACCTTTCTCAGGATGTCGCTGCATGCATTGGTTCACTACTTGGCGGGTGCCAAAATAGCTATCCAGGGGTATCACGTGGAGACTGCATGTCAACTTGGATTGAATAGGGACAAGGATCGTCCTGTCCTTTGCCGGGTTGAAAGCAGAGACTTTACCGTGTATGTTCGCTCCCATCCGCCTGAAAGTGCACAACGGTTCACATGAATATTCAATTCGGTATAATTAAACGAATGTGGAGCTCTCTACCCCTTCTCGCGGGGTTACATCTATCAGACAGTCAATACATCGACACTTCTTGCACAATGCTATTTTTCTGCCCTTACTGCTCTTAAGGATATCGATAAAGAAATTATGTATAAAGGCAGTGCATTGGCTCCAAGATTTTGTACAAAAACACTAACATGCAAACAACATCAGTTGTCTGTGGAAGGTTTGGGCATAAGGCTAGTCATAAAGCCACTCAAATAGGTCGCTCGCAGTCAAAAAGAGTGTGCCATCAACACCACCACGTGGAACGCTGAACATTAAATACGCGTCCTTGTTTTAAATATGCGTGCTTAAAACCGACTGGTCAGTACTTTGACACAAATGCACCATCATCATCATCGGCACTACAACCGGGAACCGGTCTTGGCCTTATTTAGTAAGTCCTGAGGCTTGTTAAATTTTCCATAATGATTTATTTTTTCTGGGCAAGGTCATTAGTCTTGCGCCAACAAATGCACCAAATGGACTGAAACTACACTTTCCCACAGGTACTAGGCATTTCTGGCCATTTGTGATAACATTTCCCATCTCGCCATCTCCCGGTGCACTAATAAACACAATATGAGGAATCGAATCAATTTGCTGCACATTTTGCAACCGACACTATAGTCCCTGATACCATATTAGTTTAGCCACAACTTCACACACAGGCATTATTTGCTGAACCCCATTTTAATTCAATTTCATTCTATGCCTTGCATGTCCAGGTAAAGAGCTGAACATTAACATCTCCACTGGGCCAGATGGCATTCTCAGTAGGTAATACTTTTAAAAAGAATATATTTCTTCGTCCACTAAACCGCTTCTATCTGTTAATTTCCAAATAGATGAAAGTAGGAGAATGTCCTATCAATAATCAATAAAATAGAGGATTTCTGGCATTTGCAACAGATTGAGCACACAAAACCGCAGTGAAGAGCATGACACCAAAATGAAATTAAAAAAAAAAAAAAAAAACATCATCAGTGCCGTAAACTAGAACATTAACGTAGCAATAACACAGCCTATGTAGCTAATTGTGACATCCCCACGTACATGAGGTCATAATATGATGGTTCGGTGCAGTGCAGGTTTTCGATTCCCTAATTTCTCTTTTATCGAAGGCTATGGAATCACTGATCAGCCACGTGGAGAAACGCATTAAAATATACACACAGTTTGACCAAATCGTTGGGACGGGCTACTCTCCAATCCATTAATCTGTTTAACCATTGTTAGAATAATTGGATATAAGATACCATTCAATAAGTCCAGTATAGGCAATTACAGGAATTTAAGTAACGCTATTTTTACAACTGTTTTGTTCACAATGGAACATCACATCGATGATTCAGAGCGCTATTTGGCCCTTTTTAGCTCGGAATAAAAAGGATTTTTTGCGTCGGATGACAATGGATGAAACATGGATTCACAATTTCACTCCGTAATCAAATCGGCTGTCAGTTGAGGGGAGTGCACCCGGTAAAACCCGTTTGAAGCTTCCGTCCATTGATTTCAATATTGTAAAAATAGCTTCACTTAAAATACTATAACTCAGTTTGTTATGGTCCAATTGCCATGAAATTTTAACACATAATTTGAAGGTTAGTAAAGTCATAAAGATTTTTTATTACAGGCGCCATCTCTGAGTTAGTCTCGGGACTTATTGAACGTATTACATCACGATGTTTTGTTTTATTTTTATTATTTTTATTTTCCTATTTCTTATTATTATTATTATTTATTGGCCTGTAGGAACCCGGAAGTTCATGACCTCACCGACTCGGCTTTGCCATCCTTCCCTGTCCTGGGCGCTCTCCTTCCACGCTTCACCATTCGATCCGATCTCCTCAAGGTCAAACCTAACATTGTCCTCCCATCTCCGTCGCGGCCGTCCTACCGGTCTCTTTCCCGTTGGTCTACCGTCAAGAATTCTATGCACGGTCCTATCGTTCCCCATTCGCGCCACGTGTCCGGCCCATCTTAATCTTCGCGACTTGATTACTCTCACTATTGTAGGTTTGCGATATAGTTCTTCCAATTCGTGGTTATGGAGTCTCCTCCATTGTCCTGCCTCCTCGTCATATTTACCTCCAAAGATGCCTCTCAAAACTTTATTCTCGAATAGACGGAATTTGTTTTCTTCCCGTTTTGTGAGAGCCCATGTTTCGCACCCATATAGAACAATTGGCATGATTATCCTATTTCTTATTGCCATTTTAATTTGATTTTTTTTCTTTTATTGTTTTGTATTGTTGTCATTACTTTATTTTCTTTTTTTCGCTTTGTTCTCTTATTTCGTTTTAGTTAAAAAGGGTAAGTGAAAGAAAGAAGAAGAAAACAAAAAATGTTAAATTTGGCAGGCCATTTTCTGAGCCCTTCTCTATTATTTGCATCCTTCGTATTATTTCTGAATTTTGTATCCAATCCCCTACTTAAAATATCTGTTGAACTTCCCCTTAATTCTGCCTTATTCCTCCAAAGCTTTTCCTCCCTGTGTACATCTAAATGGAATATTCTAGAATACTACCCTTATTAGCTTTAACACTGAATCTCATTACTTATCTAACACATCCTTAAAACTTCCTCTTTACATATCTTACATTCTCACTTAATACATATCATTAATAAACATTCACAATATTCTATATCAAGCCAGTTACAGCACATTTAATAACATGCCCCTTTTCATAACATGCACCTTTTTTCATTCAAAACATAGCTCTTTGATTTTCGTTCAAAGTTTATTCAAAATTTAAAAGTCACAGAGAGTAAAAGGAATACCTTGAGAAAATGGTTTTTGTTCAAATTATAATTTACAACCAATTAGAACTATAAGTAGCATAAGAAGAGAGAAAAATTTATTGTAAAGTCAGTTGACTTTCAGTTGAGTTAAGGAGTTTGAGTTCTGAGTTTTGAGTTATCAGTTTTGAGTTAGCAATTGAATTGTAAGTTGACTTTCAATTTGAGTTAGAGAGTTTGAGTTAAGCAGTTTGGGTTAGAAGTTTAATAAACGTTTTCGTGAAAAAGTTCCCTCAGAATCTTATATTCTTATACGATGAATGTATGGATATTTCACTATGCCATATCCTTCTCGCAATAAAGTGTCTGAGCGGTACTCATGACCCTTCCCATAAGTTTGCATCGAAAAAATCGTTGATTACATTTCCTACTTGGAAAGCAGCCTGAACTGCGTTGACGAGCTTGGTTCTCTGTCTTTGGATTCACAAAATTCTATTAACACTTATACCGCAGGCGATAATATGAATATTACGAACTATTTTATTTAATTGTTAACTGAATATGTCAATACAAACAAAGGAACTATCTCAATGTATTCGCAGCTACATGATAAACTCCTCGAATCAATATCTAAACAGTTGCCGATTCCCTAAATAATTCTCTCCTTGAACACATTATTCATAAATTGAACAATCTCGCCCGTTCGCAATCCTCATTAGTAAATCTGTATGTACCTCTTGCTTGCTCATGGCTGTACTAACTACCAAGTTGAGCGCGACGGCTAGCCAAGTCGGTTCCCCTACTCTTCACAAACACAAAACAGCAGCCACGCAGAAGATTATCTTGCTCACAACTTATTGCTAAGCAAAAAAGGAAAATAACCGTTTATATTTGATTCACCCTCGTACCTCAACATTACCGTATCCTGCAGTGGACATTGTATCATAAAAGATAATCACACTTTGTGATGAACTTAAAAACACCCGTTTTTTCTCACCTTCTTGGAAAGTGCTATAACAGGTCCTCAAAACCAGGAAAAAATTCCGGATAGTTGGCAATTCTAGACTTCCTATTTGCCGAACTACAGACGTTGATTCATCTCCATTCTATCCTACCATACTTCAGCCGACCAGCCGACTTAGTCCCCCCTTTGTCCACCAACAATTCCACCACTACCGTTGTTCTGTCCACTATCAACCACATTTCACCTTGGCACCTCCTGGACTTTATCTGACTGGTACGCTCCTATCAATAAACTGAATTCGTCTAATCAGAAAGGCACCATAAACATGTTAAAGAGCGCCCCTAAGTCTGCTGACCCTAAATGGATCCATGATTATTTCAACAAAATTCTTATTAAATAATGTCATCAGATATCAGTTTCTCAGAGTAAAACTAACTTCCGTTTTGACCTCTCATCGAGATATGACTGGATTTTTTAATCCCACCTGAAAATCGGATTGATGTTACTATTCAAATGAAATACTAAATCCTCTAAATTACCTGAAAAGCACCCACCAAAGGTCAGTCTAATTACTCTCCTCTTCCTAAATCTGCTTACCACCCCATTAACAAAATCAAGCCTATTACTAAACCTCCCCGTAAAACAGGTTCCTTTAACTATAATCCAAACTCTCGTTCATTTTCTAAAGAAATCACACCCATTGCTCTCACAACAAATTCATTCTCTCTCTTCGATCTCAGAGCGGAAGTGAAATATTCAAATTTTCGCAGTTCTCCCACCCTTAATCCTAAAATCTCTTCCAATTCTATAACCACCCATTGGCCCATCCGAGCCCCACATCACCTCCACCAATTAAAACTTCATTTTTCTCTATCACTACTTCTAGCCCCTCTCGTCCAATACTTGAACCACTTCTTCCGTGGCGGTAAAATCATCCAAGAAACCATAGACTCATCGGATTTTCCCTACACAATCTCTAAACTTTTTTTTTTTTACTGCTCCCAGGAAAGACGAACCTATAGCGCTGAGTCGGAGCCCTGGGATACTATTTCTTTTTCCCGACCGGGTCCATCAACCAAGCTTCGAAGAATGCTGAAGGATTTCTCCCAACCATTTCATGTAGCCTATAGCTTAATGTGGTGGTATTTCACCGGGCGTCTGGGCTTTGGGACCCCACCTACCACTCTTCATCATCATCGGCACTACAACCGGGATCCGGTCTTCGCCTTATTTAGCAAGTCTCGAGGCTTGTTAAATTTTCCATAATAATTTATTTTTGCGGCAAGATTATTAGCCTTGCGCCATAACCTACCACTCAGCAATTACACAATAGCAAGAGTCGTCAGTTGAACCTGGGTTTGCACAATCACACGCAAGATACAACCCCCTTACCAACTCAGTCATTGATTTCCACAAAGCGAACTGAGAAACAAAAACGTATCTTTCTGGTTTACTTCCATAACTAAATTGATACAGTTTATTTCGAAGGTAAAACAAAAAGTGGTGTTATAGTTGTCATTCCAAAAGAAGGTCCAAATCCACCGATGTCCCCAGCCTTCTTATACTCTTTACAAAAAAATCCACACAAATTTCAGCATATTTCCTCAAAAATGTCAAAGGAACAATACGCCTATTCGAAGAGAACATTACATTTTTAACGCAGTAGAGCGACTAAAATAATTTGTTCGTCCAGAGTTATCTCCCCCCACAAGCCCTCATAATGCCCCACTCACAGTGTATGAAGCGAATGCCGGAGACCCTCGATCAAAGACTCAAACAGTATTCCAAAAACCCACTCCCTTCTTTTCGATATTTACATCCTCATTGAAACAAACCTGATTCCCAGCATTAACAATCAATAACTACTCCCTTCTCCCTTCGCTGTATACCGCGTCGACTTTGGCAACAGATCTAAAGGTAATTCCTTCTGCCGCGGTGTGCTCCTAGCCATGCAATCGCATTTGGACCCAACGCTAATCGCTTTACCTTTAGCACCAAACTCGATTATATGGGGCAGGTCAATAAGTCTTTAGAAAATGAGGAAGATTTTCTTTTATTTTGTCACTTAGATCACCTAATAATGACCCATAATACTGTCATCATCTGTCCCTTTTCCAAATAGTTAATGAAGAAATAGTCAAAGTGAATACGACGTGCATCCCAAAACACCATAGCCCTAACCTTTCCAGCTTATTTTACCGTCTTTGCCTTCTTTGGAGACCGTTCGCCTTTAACAATTCACTGTTCCGACTGTTCTTTCGTCTCGCGAGTGTAGTGGTATATCCATGTTTCATCTACAGTCACTAATCTGGGCAGAAAGTCACCTAGGTTGCAACGTATGCGCTCCAAAAGTTCTCAGCTGAGAACGAATACGGCACCTATTTCGCAAATATTGTTTTTAGACCCAATTTATCATGCAAAATTGAAACATGAAACAAATTGAAAATTGACAGATACCTAGTAAAGAATGGTGTTTACTAAAAACATACGAGCGCCATCGTAGACGTTTTTTAAGGACTTATTGACCTACCCTCGTACTTCTATCAAAATAAAGCTACCACAAAAATCAGTATACGTCATCCGCGTTTACACCCCACCTTCTTACCCCATTGCATATGAACTAGCAATTTATACTAACCACTATATAATAGATGTATGCGAATCTCATTGGTTTTGGTAACTTTAATCTCCCACATCTTCAAAGGTCCTTATGAGCAGATAAATCTTTCTATATCATCTCCCCCACTACTGCCAAGGAATATTTCTTCATCGACCAATTAATATACTGAAGCTTCTGCCAAGTTAGATATATCTCAAACTACTTGGGCAAGCAGCTAGCCCTCTTATTCCTCAGTCTCACCCCCACCCTTTGTCGTCCCAACTATCGACAACTACCACCCACCCACGTCCCATCATGTCCTTTCTTCATAAACCTCCGTTGCAGTCCACCCCGCCCTGAGATCATTATTCATATGATTTCCACAAAGCGAACTTTCACTTTATTAATGACTTAACTGTAAAAGACACTATTTCTAATCTCTACATAGAAATGTTCAAATCCAATTCCCTTTATGTTCCCTATTCCAGGTATACAAGTGCAACATCCTCACGTCAATGGTATAACCGAAAGCTTCGCTTATTACGTAATAAAAGAAATAGGCTGTGGGCTAGTTTCCTCCGTAGTCGCTCTGTCTACGACTAATCCAATTACCTAGAACCCTATCTCCACCTCACCGAACTTTATAATTCCCTCTACGAAAATTACCTACTGAAAACACAAACTTACCTAATAAATGACCCGAAAGTTTGTTTCCAGTTTGTTAATCACAAACGTAAATCCGGTGGTTATCCCACTTCTCTTTTTTTTTTATTTTATTTTTTATTCCTAGGAAAGGCGAACCTATAGCGCTGAGTCAGTGCCCTGAGATGCTATTTTATTTTCTCGACCGGGTCCATCGACCAAGCTCCGAAGGATGCTCAAGGATTTCTCCCAACCATTTCACCCAGCCAAAGCTTAATGGGGTGGTATTCACCGAGTAGCTGGGCTTTGGGCTCTACCTACCACTCAATAGTTATGCCGAACTGCACAATAGCAAGAGTCGTCAGTTGAACCTAGGTTTGAACAATCAAACGCCAAACACAACGTCCTTACCAACTCAGCCATTGAGGCGGCAATTTCTTTAATTCGGAAACCTCATCGGATCCACACGTTATTGCAAAACTCAAGCATTCTTGTATCTCTCTGTTCGCCGAAGTTGCTAAATTTTTTAAAACAATTTACTCTCCACGTGATTTTTCCCTTCTTCAAGTTGACCTCGATAGCTTTTCAGTTTGGTGCCAGAAGAATTGCTTGGAACTTAACGTTGGCAAATTGCAATCAATTATGTTTTTTTCGCAAGCTGACAAAATGATTTGCTTCTGTCTCCGCCCCAAACTAATTAACTTACAGACACTCGAAGAACGCTGATATTCTCTTCATCCTTTGTCTACTCTAAGGATCGGTTGAATGGGCGAATCTTCTTCACCGCATCTTCATCAACACCAACCCCCATAATTTACACAATCCTCGCTTATTGTATTCACCCGCACACCGCGCCTCATATGGTACTCAAAGTCAACCCGTTTCGAATTTAACCTCAATAATTTTGCTCTGAAGCTCCATCCCATAATTCCTCCCCTCCATACAACACAGATTATCTTATAAATATTAGTTTCCTCGTCTTTTCCTTGGTCTTTCCCTGTTTTATCATCGTTGCTTATCCTTTAAACCACCATAATCAAATTAAAACCTTTTATTCTTTTTGTTTCTTCCTTTTTTAGGCAGTAGAAAGTTATAAGTTTTATTGCAATTTATTTTATAAGAAATGTAATATATCTACATAAGCGTGTACTAAGCTAATATTTGGGACATCAAACCCCACTAAATTAATTAAAATTAAAAATACTAGTCACCAAAAAAGGAAAGAAAAAATCGTGAAGGCCAACAAGGACATATTCGAAAATGTTTAATAGAGTTCGAACTCCCCAAATTCATATAACTGCAATCTTGTAGTGGCCTTATGTCAATTATTATCAGAAATTACTTGACTTGAGTTCAAAACATAAGCACTTACGCCCTAAAAACGTTTAGCTCGAACCCAGAGCGATTGTAAGATAGAGAGGTTTAGCGAAACATGTGAATGTCGTCATTCGAATCCACCGTATGAAAACGTTAAAACCAAAGCGCCAACGTATCAAACTACAGTCGCGTGTGACCGAAAATGTGTTAAGACTACTACGTAATGCTTTGGTATTCACCTCTAATAATATCTTGTTTTCAAATTATTTCTAGATTAGTGCTCTGATGATATTTTTTCAATTCTCTTTTGGTGCTCCGTTTTTCACTACGGTTGCATGTGTGTAATATATTGGAATCCACGCGTGCAACCAGGCGATTGATACCGGGAAGAAGGCTCACAACGACAGGGTGATCAATAAGCTCCTTCGGTGCCCAACTGGTTCGCGCTCCTTCTGGTCAATGGCAAAGGCTGTCAGCGGTAACTTCACATCCACCTCTTTCCCTCCGTTGGTGACAGACAGCGAGACGTTAATCACGAATCCAAAAGATAAAGCTACTGAATTTATTTTCGGCGAATTCAAACCTCAATCCCGGCCTTTTGGAGCCACCTGTGATCTCGCCGGTACAGTCTTCCATGCGGGGTGTGGGATTTCGTCCGCGCACTATTCAACGCATTCTACGTGAACTGGATTGTAGGAAGGCAACCGGCCCGGACGGAATACCAGCAATAGTCTTTAGCAACTGCGCTCCAGAACTATCGCCGGTTCTTGGCAGACTCTTCCGCTTATCTTATGCACGGAGGACCTTTCCTGTGCTGGAAAATAGCTCGAGTTCAGCCAATCCCAAAGACGGGAAAAAAGTGTTTCCCACAAAATTACCGTCCGATAGCATTACTGTCTATTTTATCTAAGGTAATGGAAAAAGTCATCAATACAGAATTGGTTAAGTATTTGGAGTGCAACGGACTTCTGAATGATCGTCAATACGGATTCCGTGGCAGGCGGTCTATAGCGTTTGAAATAATATTGAAGAAGAACGTGTGATTCGAACTGACGCTATGACAGTTTGAATCACCAAAAATGTTTACGTAAGCGTTACCCATCAGGCTACTGACCGTGTTTAGAATTTGATTTTTAAACTCGATTAAACTCCACTGATGTGAATTATTTTTGTTATCGCTATGGTATACGGCTCCGATGTTTTTTCTTGTTCGAGTTTTCGTTCGGTGCTCTTCACTATTTTGCTTGTGAATTGTGTGTGTATCTGTTAGAGTCGCCACAGGTCCACAGGAGACCTTTTGACACTTATAACCGATATATGGACATCTGCGATTGAACGGCATAGTGAGTCAAGGGCGGTCGCATTGGATATCTCCAAGGCTTTTGACCGCGTCTGGCACGGGGCATTGCTGAGCAAACTGCGTTCGTATGGACTTTCCCAACAGCTTTGCGACTAGACGAGGAGCTTCTTCGAGAATCGATCGATACGGGTTGTTGTGGATGGCGAGTGTTCGGATCTGTATCCTGTTAATTCGGGGGTGCCCCAAGGTTGTATTTTGGCTCCAACCTTGTTCTTGCTTCACATAAATGATTTGTTGGAGACAACGGATAACAAAGTGTTCAGTTTTGCGGATGATTGTACGCTTGTTTCCTCCTTTTCGAGTGATCGGCCGATTGGTGCATCAACGTCGCACCAGCTGAGATGTAGACAGATTGACTCTCTGAATCAGGATCTGGATAAAGTCCTGCAGTGGGGAAAGGCCAATCTTGTCGACTTCAACGCAACGAAGACCCAGTATACAACATTCACAAAGAAAACTGGATCATCGGTACCACAGCAGATGATGAATGGCCGGGCCCTCGAGGCTGGGAAAAGTTTGAACTTGCTCGGCGTCACGGTCTGTGGGAATGTATCATGGCATAAACACGTATCGAGTATCGCCGGATCAGCCTCAGGAAAACTGAGTTAACTTTTTAGAGCCAAGAAATATTTTACTCCGGCCCAACTTCTTCTCCTATACGAGGGTTGCCTTTTATATTTCGGGATTAGAGAACAAAAACAGATATTGATCATCGAAAATCACTTTATTGTTTTTCAAAATATTCCCCATGAAGATCTATACACTTTTGCATGCGTTTGAACCAATTGTCGAAGCACTTTTGTCACTCTGATTGAGGTATCTCCAACACATGCATTCTGAATGCAGCAACCGCTTCTTCAGGTGTCGAAAAACGTTGGCCTCTCAGTTTGTTTTTTACGTACGGGAATAACAAGAAGTCATTCTGTGCCAAGTCAGGACTATATGGCGGATGACCCATCAAATCGATGTTTTGGGTGCTCAAAAATGCAGTTGTCGCAGCCGATGTGTGAGAGCTCGCATTGTCGTGGTGAAGAGTGATCCGTCTTCGGCGGTTGGTTTTCCTGATTTCTTGGAAGACAACTGGCAAACAAATGGTTGTGTACCACTCAGAATTGACTGTTCTGCGTTGTTCTAGTGGTACGGTTGCGACATGTCCAGTTTTTCCAAAAAAACAGGCGACCATTTGCTTGGAAGTGCTTCGTGCGCGAACAACTTTTGTTGGATTTGGCTCATCTTGAAACACCCAGACAGTCGATTGCTGTTTACTTTCGGGCTCATACGCGTAAATCCACGATTCATCACCTGTCACGATGTCATAGACGTGTTTCGAAGCACCGCGACCGTATTTTTTGAGCATTTCTTTCGACCAATTGACACGAGCCTTTTTTTGGGCGATTGACAAATTGTGTGGGATCCAACGCGAACAAATTTTTTTGACAGTCAAATGTTTATGCAATATTGAATGTATGCTGGTCCCACTAACGCCTAAGGTTGTCTCAATCTCACGCTAGGTCACATGACGATCTTCCAATATCAGTTCGCGCACAGCATCAATGGTTTTCGGAACAACAACTGATTTTGGACGACCTGCACGAAATTCATCTTGGACCGAACTACGACCACGATTGAATTCACCATACCATCGATAAACACTGGTCCTTGATGGAGCTTCATCGCCAAAAATTGATTAAGTTCATCCATGCACTGTTGCTGAGTTAATCCACGCAGAAAGTTGTAAAAAATAATCGCACGAAAATGTTGACGATTTAATTCCATTTTTCGGCCGAGATGAATCTTTTAAGTTACTGTAAACAAGACAAATAGCGCTCGTATGTCAAAACGTTCTGAGTGCGTATAACCTCAAAAATGTCCAACTTTACGACAGAGCTGTCAATTGCCGGATTGCAACACTAGGGTTGCCAAATCCCGAAACATAAGGGGCAACCCTCGTATAAATCCCAAATTAGACCCGCGCTCGAATATTGCTCTCATGTTTGGAGCTCGGCTCCTAAACATACCCTCGACCTACTTGAAAGCGTACAGAGACGAGCGATCCGCCTGATCGGGGACTCGGCGTTGACGTCGGGACTACAGTCGCTATCACATCGAAGACGCGTAGCCGACCTCTGTCTGTTTCACAGATATTATCACGGGTGCTATTCTTCGGAGATTCTTGGCATTATTCCACGCAATTCGGTTTATATGCGCTCCACAAGACAATCCGACGGATCGCACCCGTTTGTGGTTCATCTCCCGACGGCGCGAACATCCCTGCACCAGAACTCGTTCCGTTACAGAGCGGGGAAACTGTGGAACTCCCTTCCCACGCGAGTATTCCCGGAGCGTTACAACCTGCAACTGTTCAAAAAGAACTGCAACAGTTATTTGATGGCATCTCGGTGCGCCCATTCGGCGCTATGGGTTCGCCTCTCCCGAGAGAAGTCAAATAAAAAAAAAAAAATAAAAAAAATTACGAAACTTATTGTACTTATCTAAAAACGGAGTTAAGTGGAGGAGACAATTGTTAGTTGAAATCTGGATCCAACCGCACAGTAATGTAATATAGGTTATTGCGCCCACCTCATACCAACTTAAAAAAACATGTTAGATATGAACAAAATTGAAATGAACTCCATTCACTGTCATGTTTTCATTTTCAATGAAACTTATTTTTAAAACGGTTACTTAATCGATATTCTTAGATTGGCTTCAGGCTGTCCTTTATTCCCCAAATATAGAATTAGAAAACCATTCTAAACATGATCTTATTTTAAGATAAAGTGCAAACAGTGACATTTAGATTTACTAGGACTTCAGTCGTATACCATTACTTCTATGAAAAAGGATATGGTTACTTGCCTTGAACAAACAATAAGCCCTCTACATGTCCAACGAATGGAGACGAACTTCATAGCCCAGCAACGTACACATGCTTCGTCACACGTAGGACTCGTTCAGCAATACAAACATTTCTGGGACACTGTGCATTTTGTAATCGATGATGGGCTAATTTCACCCCTCTTCCAAACTTATCTCTTTGTTGGAGCAACGTCATGCCCTGTTCGGTACTAGTTACTGATTAAAATTCCGTTTCGGCAAATATACGAATACGAATCTATCTATATACACGAGAGTAAAGATGGGCCACACGAGCTTGCCAACCATCCTTTGCTTGTCATCATCGTCCACAACCATTCCCAGAGTAGTATTACAACCCCCACTGCTATTTGCATATTCAAAAACCTTTCGTACAATGGCACCACCGAGATTTTGAGATACGATCATATGGTCATTTCTTTTTCCAGGTACATCTCAGTATATGTATGTGGAGTTCGTTTCATCGCCCGCCGGACCATTACTGAATACTGGATTTCATTTTAATGTTGGGAATTGGCCCGGTCACGTAGAGACAGCTGGTATTAAACACGGCATCTGCGACTGGCTCCTGAGTTCCGATGCTCTCAAGGATAGCAGTGCATCGGAGGGGATTTTCCTAAGTATCGCCCATTGGTATCCGCCGAACACATCATGTAGTTATCACATCAAAGGACGATCTGGCGAAATTGTACGATTATATTTTCCCAGGTGAGCTTTTGTTATATTCATTTTGTTTTCATTTCATTTTGCTCTCTTCTTTTGTTCATTTGAACTTTGTGATTGGAATAATTTATTGAATTGTAGTTTTTGTTCTACTGGCGAAGGTGGTATTTGATCCTTTGTGCGGACGGCCAAGGCACGTAATTGGTCTTAACGGGAGGAGCGGCTACTAAATTCTTTAGTCTATCTCTCTCTTTCCATCTTTGTTTAAAAAGAGTACTTGAGAATGAAAGATATATTTTGAAAGGAATATTTGACTGTTTTTTTAATTTAGTATCCTTTGAGATTGGTTATCTCAAGCTTTGGTGAAATAAATTCTAATTAATTTTATGGAGCAGAAGTGAGAACTGAAGGCAAAATGCAGTTATCATCATTGAAATAAAATAGAGTGGATTGCCAACTTAACAAAAATTACCGATAAAGACCAGAAAAATTGACAATGTGAGCTCCTCGGGTCGGAAGCATGTGGAATTCGCATAATTTCTTCTTTTTTTATAATACGCACAATAAAGGATAGTTTGATATTCTCAAAAGTCATTTTACAGACCGGGTGGAAGAAGAGGGGACGAAGAAACAGAGAGAGTAAAGATGACTTTAAATGCCCGCCAAGAGCAAATACATGGCCTGGCAAAGCATCCCATATTAGTTGAACTGAAAAATCATATCGTTCTGTCATCTAAGATTGACATTTAGTATGAATTGTGCTGGACTTTTGGGAGAACATTAGAAAACCGCGCTCTTCCTCAGTTAAAAAAAAATAATTCAATTTTCTTGGAAACGTTGTAGAATTGTAATAAAAAAATTGATCGTTTAACTTAATTTTTCTTTCCCTTTTTTTTTTTTTTTTTGGTTTCAGATAAGATATTTAAAACGACAAGAGTTTTCAAAGTCATAAATGGTCTCCTGCAGGACACAGTAACTGCACCGTACCTTTTCAATATATACACATCTGATGTGCTAGAGCTCGTTCTGTTACAGAACGGGAAAACTGTGGAATTCTCTCCCAGCGCGGGTGTTTCCGGAGCGTTGTAACCTGAAACTGTTCAAGAGAAACTGCAACAGTTATTTAGTGCCATTTCAAAATGCCGACTCGGTGTTATAGGTTCGCCTCTCCTCAGAGAACAAAATTCACTACATGCGGGAAGCACCATTAATACCGCCTAAATGTCTGAGTTGATAGGTTGGTAATAGTTGTGTCTTACTGTTCATTGTGCAAAAACAGGATCAATTGACAAGAATATCTATTGGGGCGCTCGGCACAATTACTAAGTGGTAGGTTGGGTCCCAATGCACAGGTGAAATATAACTCCATTGAGTTATAAGCTCCTCAAAATGGTTTTGGGGGAAATCTTTGGGCATCTTTCAAAGATTGGCTGATGGACCCGATTGAGAAAAAATAGCATTTCAGAGCGCCGAGGGCTGTAGGTTTCGTCTTATCTGAGATAAATCATATTTATATGTATATAATTCCTTTGCTACCATTCTCCGGTAGCAAAGGAATTATCAACAAGGAATTCATTCCAATTGGGTAAACAGTTAATGGTGCATATTATGTGGAAGTTTCGTCTTTTAGTCAGACTCCTTCGCATCTTATGAATATTATAGTCCAAAGACTTAGTCTCTGTTGCATGATAATGCACCGAGTCATATCTGACTCATTTTGTTCGTCAACTTTTGGCTCGAAATCAACTTGTATTGAATCATCCGCCGTAATTTACCTGATTTTGTTCTGTGCGAACCTCTCTGTTCTTTTTATTCCCCTTGAAGTTGAAATGATATTTTTTAAAAGACATTTTGACCATCAAAACAATTACAATACAACCATTACAGACAATTCCACAAAATCACTATTGACTCGGTGCAACAAAGGTATTGAAAGTACAGAAAAATATTTTGCCAAAAATGGAATCATTTATATATACATTGTTTCAATGATGTTTTCCATGGACAGTCTTCCAAATGTATTTTGGTCCAAAAGACAGTGTGACCAGAAATTGAGAGCTACGATGTAACTTATTTAAATTTGCAAAAAGAGCTAGTCAAATCCAAATCAGGAAGTCGAATAAATTCAATAGTTTTTGCTGACGACGTTACTCTGTGTGCAAGCGGGGCAAAAATCAAGCAAATCAAAATTCAAAGAAAACTTCAGAACAAATTCGACAGGTTCCAAGAATTTTGTGCCGATTGCAAACTTAGCATCAAAAATGCAAAATGTGAAACCATACTGTTCTGCATCGAATAAGACACAGAAATTCGGACTTGAGACATAATTGGAAGGATTTCAAAATAATGAATGTGGATGGCGTTCGGATCGACTGAAAGCATGTAGTTAAATATTTGGGTGTTCATTTGGACAACACTTTCTAGTATGATGAGCACATAAATGAACTGTTGAAGAGGGCGAGAGCGGCATTTATGTTCCTCAAGATTCTTTTCTATTCGAACCATCTTAGATCCGATGTGAAGATCATTTGCTACTAAGCGTTTGTACGGCCAGAACATGTATCCATCGCATAATGAAAAACTAAGAATATTTGAAAGAAAATGCCTTAGAGCCTGACTGCAGATGTATACAAGCGAACATTACAACTTTCGTCACTACATTTCCAACAAGAGACTACATGATGCATCTGGAGTGTTCAGAATTGATAATACAATTCTGACCCTTGTGAGAAATCATTTCGTCCGCTTCGCGCACGTGTAAGACAATGCAATAATCTCAGGATTGTTCTGTCCTAACGATGAGTATTTCAGAAACACATTAAAAAGTGCATACATACCACCTAAAGCATTTTTATACTTGGATGCTCATAGCTACCTATCAAATCCCAAAACATAAGTTATTCCTTATGTGCCTTATGATAAAACAGTTAAGTATGTGCCAACAAGCATAAGAGATGGAAATACCATCGTAGGATACGGTGTAAACATACCCGAAAACGACTAAACTAATTTCGAAAGACACAATAGAAAAAAATACTGGTGACTTGATTGGCTTGAGACTAGCTGATAAACGTTCGGGAGCGGGGTCCTGCTGTATGGATCCCGTTCGGCCACCTGTCAGTCAAAGGACCAAGGATCGGCTGATCGGAGGATGTGTAGAAGGACCTGAACCACAGGTCCATAGTATTAGGTAGACTTAGGCTAGGCTTAGTTAGAGTTAATTTAGTCTTAGTTACATTTACGTTCTACTAGGTTTAAGTAGTTTTATTATATATATAAAAAAAATATACATATGACAATTAAGTAGATTTTTTGTTACTTTTCCCTCAAATATTATTTAAAAAAAATAAAACATCATACAGTACAGATAGAAACGATTTTTAAGGATAAAAGATAAATAAAAAGAAAAACAATATGATAAGTTTTGCGTGCCGCTACGGCCTTATACATTAAAATAACAACAACAACGCGTTATAGTTTTATGTTTATTTAGACTAAGAAACAAAAAAAAGTAATAATATTTAAGTAATATAAATAAAGGTTTAAAAAAATGTACGCGTCGTGTTGCCGATTGGGTACTTACGGAGCAGCACAACCAGCTGGATTTTTTTAATTAAAAGCAGACATCTATGGATATACCTACGAAACCTTTGTCGCTTCTATTTGCCCGCCCATCACTCTTCTTACGGCTCTAATGAACACATTTCACGAATGCTGCGATGGGCAAACTCTTAACCCACCTTCTTTTACTTCAATCTCAGCTGATCTGCTCCCAGACGTCGTGTCCTCTCTTACCCTCTTTCACCGCACCCCGCTGACCTTTCACCCGCACTCATACTCACACCCTAGTCTCCGGCCTATCCTCGCCCTTCCCTATCTTACCTCTTGTACTATTGTCTATCAATGTTTGTTTAGTTCCACATTCGACAGTTTTAAAGTTACTTTAAATTTAATGCCCCTGTGGGGGTTTCTCTATTCTATATGAGAAACAACCCACAATTCCAACCACAATTCCTACCTAATTTCGACCGCCTTACAGTGCGTCAAATCAACCCCATTTCCCCCTACTTACCTGTTCACCTGCAAAGCATGTTTCCACCAAGGACACATAGCTAAACTCATGGTACCACGCAGACAATACATAAATGAGTTTAGCTTACCTTTTTTGCCATACGGCAACTCGTGTCCATGTCGATTAGCGACAACCAAATCCAGCCGGACGAAGTTGTCGCATCATTGCAGATCCGCTGGAGAAATTTATCAAAACATTCGATTGAATCACGTGATAATATTTCCCTAGCGTTACTTCAGGTTTTCTCCAGACACTTCATTCGCTGGGGATCAATGTTCTCTTTTTGCAGGTGAATATCATCAGCTTAATTCTCCTCTCTTTCTCAGTTCTGTCTTCGTATGGATCAATGTACACTTAACTCACCATACTACCGAATCAGGTCAATGGGTTCCGCTCAGAACTACATTGATTCCTGCACATACAACCAAAACCACCCCAAGATAATCGTACATCGTGTTTCTGTTCTGTCATTGTCTCGCTCTCTTCGATCATCAGATTACACACGTCGAAGAATGTAGCAATGGGAGAGCAGAAGTATGTTCTCTTTTGGTTGTATCCAATTTCTTCCCTTTTCAGTCAGTCGATTAACGTGATTAAGGTGGAGAGGTTGTGTCGCTAACCGCCGCCGCGTGTGCATGCTTATGCACACGCTTGTCCGCGGACATTCAATATCGACGTTGATTAAGTCGGTTCAATTTGTCCGTTGTATGGTTGAAAGTGACGATTAATAATTATTAGAAATATTATCTGAGTTATGTGTTGTGTGACGGCATCGGAATGTCCCCGCGAGTGAATATTTTCAATAAATTAAAACGCTTGCTGGCAGTACTATCTGTAATCTTTCTTATTGATTACTTTGGCGTCTTAACTCACTTATTCGAATTAGACTTCAATCGTTTATTTATCTATCCACTTGAAGGAGATGTCGTCCAATATGCTCATCGGATTCGATACAATCAGAAAGTGGACGTAGGTCCCATAAATGTTTACAATTACACATTCCTCAATAAATGTGAACATAAATGCGTGGAAGAAGGTACTTCGACAGTAAAGCCGATAATAACGTTTATAATCAAATCAGCGATGCCGCGTTTCGAGAGACGAATGGCTATACGACAAACCTGGGGTTTCGAGCAACGTTTTTTCTGACGTTATTATTCGAACGATATTCGCCACTACGGATCGATGGGAGATATAAGGAATACGTGCCATACGCTGGCACATCCCCACTTATACCCGCACCCCCCCCCCCCCCCCCCCCCCCAACCGTTCCTTCTTTTTTAAGTTAGTTCATAAATGTATTTATATATCTATGCCACTTTATACCACTGTACTGTGTCACTTGTACTTGTTTTTATGTTTTTCGTGTTGTAGTAGTTGTACTTGTTCGTACCAGTTGTACTGGTCCTTACTTCATTCATTAATTCAATAATTCATTCATTCATTCATTCATTCATTCATCTATTCATTCATTCGTTCATCTATTCATTCATTCATTCATTCGTTTATTCATTCACTCATGCAATCATCCATTCATGCATTCATTCATTCATTCATTCATTCATTCATTCAATTATTCATTCATTTATTCATTCATTCATTCATTCATTCATTCACTCATACACTCATTCATTGATTCATTGATTCATTCATTCATTCATTCATTCATTCATTCATTCATTCATTCATTCATTCATTCATTCAATCATTCATTCATTGATTCATTGATTCATTGATTCATTGATTCATTGATTCATTCATTCATTCATTCAGTCATTCATTCATTTATTTATGCGTTCATTCATTCATTCGTTCATTCATTCATTTATTTACGAAAACTTGTTTTGAGATTGTCGCAACTGCTCAACACAAATGTGTCTGGCCCGTATGGTCAAAAACATAACCGTCATAGACACTATTGGTTGACAACTTTCGTGAGTGAATACTTGCATAGGAGGAACGAAGCTTTAAGTGGCCGCTTGAGCAATATTTATAGTGATATTTGTGGAATTGGAAAAGGCAAGATACGTTCAGCCCACATATTAACAACTCTCGACGGTTGGGTATCCTATAAGATTCATCGCTCAATTTCATTCGTATCGCTCAAACCATACCGAAGTATCACACGCCCCTCCTACTTCTCAACCTCTATATCAGATTACCTTAGTGCAATCTGTTGTGAGAATCTTAAAGAAACACAAGTTAACCAATTTCATTTATTGGTTGGCGAGATCGGTTTTATGTCGAATTAAGAGTAAACAAACATACACCCGGCTGCATGTCTGAAGTGTGATATAAAAAGGAGAAACAGCAGCAAATAAAATGCACTTCAGGAAAAACTTTCCATGTAGTAATCGTTCTGTTTTCTTCTTTTTTGTCACACATCAGCTGCGTCCTTTGCGTCAATGTAAACTGCACACTTCTTTCCTATACATTTTATCACCGTCCTTGCCCAATTGGGGTTTTGAAATATATTTCATCTCTCCAGATATTCTTCGATGATAACCATCAATCAGACCAACCACCGATTCAATTTAAAAGTTAACTTCAAGTATGGATAAACATATGAGAACCGTTTCTTTAGCCGAGCGATCATGTGTTTCCTGACTTCAAAGTCAATGTATATCATTGATACTTCCTGTTCTTATATTCACATTGTGCTTTGTTATTCAAGGATACCTCAAAACACTTTTTGTGCGCGAGTTTCTTGTTAAAAACTGCCATAACGTGATTCCGCACTGATGAAATTTCTTTTATTTAGCAACGAGTTGATTATTAATTTCTTTACCTTACTTGTTACGTAACCCTTCTGTCAATAAAACACTCATTGTACGTGCATATGAAGTGTATCCAATTAGTACAAAGTGCATCAGATGACAAATGTGCCTTCCCTTTCCAGGGACAATTATTCTTTATGTCCTGCTTTAAAGTTTAAACTTCATTCAGTACACAGTACAATCCAGACATGACAATCAAAGTACTTTGCACGCAGGATGCACTTAAAGTGTAGTCTGGAAGTGAAAGTTCCCTGTGTCATGTCAACATACTGTCCAGTTGTTCAGCTTTATTCAATTGTCTTCATTCTCAGATGTGCACACAAATGTCCTGTTGTACCGTTTCATGTTTGCCTGAGATCCTTTGAACGAGCAAGCCGTTTTAATTTGATTCTACCTGACAAATGGAAAGGGAAGTAGCACTTGCCTGACCTTCATCAGGGCCGATTCATTTCTGATGCTGCTTGCCCAGGACAGTGTGCAATCATTGTATTAGAGAAGGCTTCCCAGTTTTTATTCGACTTCCTGATTTGGATAGCTCTTTTTGCAAATTTAAATAAGTTACATCGTAGCTCTAAATTTCTGGTGTTATATTATTATTTTATATATATATATATTAAATGTATATATTCTCCGTCGTGGGCCGACGGATTTTGTTGTGGTAATTTAATAAAAATATTAATGACTTACGGTCTGTCCTTCTATCGGGGTTGTCCTGGAGATCGCTGGTGCTGGTGTTATTAAATTGTCATGAGACTCTTTGTCACTCTGCCCACTTTGCACACACACAGACACAGATCGGAAATAAAACACTTTTTTTCTTAAAGATATGTTTATTTGGAATATTCGCTAATTACTTACTGCACCGAATGTGTAACACTTATTTAATGTATTCCTTTCGTATTCACGACAGATCTCGTCAGATTTTTTTGTTGTAATAAAGAAATCTAACAGATAACATAATCAATAACTACCGAAAGACTACTTCTATATGCGTTAACATATATTTATATTACTTTTTTTTTATTTTATTATTATTAAATATATTGCACAGACACACTGATACCCGGACACGTTAATGCATTACACAGATGATGATTACAACTAAACTGTTTCTTACACTTCTCGAGTGAGGTACATTTAATTATTTTTAAAGGGAAAACGTGAAACGGAAGCCTGATACGGCAATAAATTAACGATTTAAACGACACCTCGGGTACACGAACTGACACCACTTTCGCTGACTGCCTCGGTCGAATCTCACAAACCAACTCGACTCTATCTCGATCGTTTGATCGGAAGGAAACCTTTTTTCCGCGTTACCTAAAAGCAACGTGTTATTTTCCTTTTTTGTTTTCTCGCTGACCTCACATAAAATCCTTTGTATCCGGATCTCTATTGTGAGCCAGCGATCTTTTGTTTGATCCTTCGGTAATTTTCCTAGGATCGACAATTTTCATAGGTCATTAAACATTACTTGGGTTTTTTAGTAATGTTTAGGATTGGTATTTACCACGGGTGTTTTTGGTAATTACATTTTAATGGACAACGGTGCCAAAGATATTTTGTACATCTTAATGCTATTGTTGTCCAGCAATCCTATTTACATGCATCGCTCTTTTTCCGTTTAGGAAACGTATCCTTACAATGGAATTGAAGAAACGGTGTCGCCATTGAGGATTGTTTTCAGATGTATGTCTGGACTCTATGGTTATATTTTCTTAGCTGATTGGTACCTTACTCAATCTGCCTGGGATTCACTATATGTGATCCGAAATTGATTGGGGCTTCGCCCGGTATGAATGTTGGCGCGGCGGGGGGGGGGGGGGGGTGTTGGTACGTAACACTGGTCACACTGTCTTTTGGACCAAAATACTTTTTCGTATTTTAAATACACATTTCATTTGGTTATTGTGTTATATTGTTATACATTATATTGGGTAAAGTTCGACTACTCCAAGTCAGTTTTAAAACTTTAAGGAAACAAAGTGTTTCCTATTGTACACAGTGTGACAGATAAATTTGGAAGGCTATCCATGGAAAACATCATTGAAACAATGTATGTATAAATGTTTCCATTTTTGGTCAAAATATTTTTCTGTAGTAGTCAATACCTTTGTTGCACCGAGTCAATAGTGATTCTAAAGCCTGTACTAGCGCATTTTGTGGAATTGTCTGTGGTGGTTGTATTGTAATTGTTTTGATGGTCAAAATGTCATTTAAAAAATATCATTTAAATTTCAAGGGGAATAGAAAGAAGAGAGAGATCGCACAGAACAAAATCAGGTAAATTACGGCGGATGATTCAATACAAGTTGATTTCGAGTTAAACTTGACGAACAAAATGATTGAGATATGACTCGGTGCATTATCGTGCAACAGAGACTAAGTCTTTGGATTATAATATTCAAAATAAGCGAAGGAGTCTGACCAAAAGACGAAACTTCCTCATAATATGCACCATTACCTGTTTATCCAATTGGAATGAATTCCTTGTTGATAATTCCTTTCCTATCAGAGAATGTAATGAGCATTGTTTTTATTTTAGTTTTTTTTTTAAATATGATTTCTCTCAGATAGACGAAACCTACAGCCCTCGGCACTCCAAGATGCTATTTTTTCTCGATCGGGTCCATCAGCCAATCTTCGAAAGATGCCCAAGGATTTCCCCCCAAACCATTTTGAGGAGCTTATAACTCAATGGAGTTTTATTTCACCTGAGCATTGAGCCCCAACTTAAGTACCTTAATCAGTACATTGTAGTCATAACAGTTTTCTTTCATATTCCTTGGTTGCGTTCTGCATTGCTTGCTTCATATGATCAGACGCTTAACTCTTCAGCCTAAATTGGCCTCCTATACGCGAAGCCGAACCACATACTCTTCTTGGGATTGGTACTCTTCATTCTCTGTGGAATAAAGATCTGCATACCTAATAGAATCGTACTTGATAATACGTTCGCTGTTGCGCTAACGTCATTATTGAGGAATAATATCGGCCTTTCATAGATCCACACTATTCTTTCGGAAGCTTTTTCGTTAACACTTCTTTAGCAATCGTTAGCATTTGCAATTGGACTATCTACATATTCGACTACGGTTTAATAATCTCAAATCTGTGTGGAATAAACATCCTCATACCATGTTCAATCGTACCTATTATAACATCAGCTACAAGTATATTGAGGAAGAACAACGGCCAATTAAATTTCGCAAAACCGTGAATTAGACTGTCCCAATTCATTTTCGCATGGGCCACGCTTTTCTTTTGGAAGCTTTTTCTTTAATGCTGCTGTTGATTAGAGGGAATTTAGCTGACACAACACAGTAGTCTGAAATTACCAAGGGCGACGAAATTTTGATTGTATATTCATTAGGGTAGATAGTGAGCAACAAGTCCATACGGAAAGACTGCCTGTTACCAATGTGAGCTCATTTACAAGTTAACCCGTAGCTATACGCAAGTGTCCCGCAGATACAATTTTACATTCTTTCATGCATAAAAAGCAACGTTTTAAGTTCTACAAAAAAAGAAAACACTTCATCTAATCTTTCCCCAGAGTTCTAAAAATCATGTTGTAGTCGTCTCGATATAGATTTGGCAGTTAACACAAACGACTCGTTTCCTTTCTTATATTTGGCTTAACTATGACTATACATATACATACATATAAAATGTGTTCTAGTGTCTAGTGTAGAGCGCTTCCGTTTGTTTTCATGTTAAATTATGACAAATCTAAACGTCCAATGAAAAGCTTTGTATCATGAATAGTTAAATATTTACTACCAATAAAGCAACGTGGTAATTTGTTAACCCACAAGCGTCCAATAGACACAATAACATTTAATATGTCTAGAATAGGAAGAAAGGTTGTTTATTTACCTTATTCACTTCTATCCTATCGTGGGAATAATATCAAATCACAGAGCATTGTTCATGTTACAATTCCTAATTTTGATTATTTGGTTTCAATACTTCAATAATTCTGTCGTAAAGTGGTCGTGCTCAATCAGTATAAATTTTATTTGGAATGGCTAAAAAGAGAAGATTCAATATGACCTTGACGACGTAAACATTTTTGTGCGTCAGTCCTATAACGATGATGAGGATTTTCCTGTTGATAGTCATTCCGAAAGTGAAAGTAACACGATAGAAGATGGAATAACGTCCAAATCCGAAGCTGTGGGGTGAATTCGAACTCCTACGACACAACATAATTCACAGTGGTATTCATAAAGTGGTTCTTCCTTCGGGGCAAGATGTAATAGAACCAATAGTCCCAAGCCATTTCTCAACGAATCATCATCATCATCATCATCATTATCGACACTACAACCGGATCCGGGCTTGACGTTATTTAACAAGTCTGAGGCTCGTTAAATTTTTTTTTCCGGGCAAGGTTATCAACCTTTCGCCATACCCGGTATGGTATACTATTACTATTTATTGGGCTACAGGAACCCGGAAGTTCATGACCTCCCCGGCTCGACTCTGTCATCGTTCCTTTTCCTGTGCCCTCTCCTTCCACACCGGATCATCCGATCCGATCTCCTCAAGTCAAACCTAACATTGTTCTCCCAGCTCCGTCGCAGTCGTCCTGTCGGTCTACCGTCAAGAATTCTACGCACGGTCCTATCATTGCCCATTCGCGCCACATGTCTTCGTGACCTAATTACTCTCACTATTGTAGGTTTGCGGTATAGCTTTTCCAATTCGTGGTTGTTTCCTCCATTGTCCTGCTTCTTCGTCATATTTACCGCCAAAGATACTCCTTAAAGCTTTATTGTCCAATACGCGGAAGTCGTTTTCTTCCCATTTTGTGAGAGCCCATTTTCCGCATCCGTATAGAACAATCGGCATGATTATGATTCTATAAACACGGAGCTTTATATTACGTGATAGTACTTTGGATTTCAGCTGTTTACTGACTGCGTGCCAACTAGAGTTGCCGGAATGCGGTCTTTTGTTAATTTTCTTCGACATTTCCTTTCTGTCCATACCATACTAACTCCCATATATTTCAATTCTTTAACTTTTCAAATATCATGCCCCTGCCATTTATGTGTATTTCCTCACGTACACCTGCTCACACCCTAATCTTATATTTTGTTTTGTCTTCATTTATTTCTAAGCCCACCTCCTCTGTCGCTTGCATGACGATTTCACTGTTTCTACTTATACCAGGTGTGTGAATAAGCTTTTCCGGTTTAACTAAGGGATGGCGCCAGCGAAAAGTACGGAGCGTATTAATTTTACACATACGTCATTTTGTTCATCTGACATTTAACTTTTAACACACACAAGTTGAGTCCGCCAAAAACGAGCGTCTTTGTTTTATCGTTCAGTGATCATGTCGAGTTTTGTGTCTAAAAAAAAAACATTTGCGGCACGCATTGCTTTTCTTATTTCGTCAAAAGAAAAAGGGTCTTGGAAGTCATCGTTTGCTGGTAAAAACATATGGTGAACACGGTCCATCAATTAGAACATGTGAGACATGGTTTCGACAATTTAAAAGTGGTGACTTTAAAGTGAAAGACAGTGAGCGCTCTGGTAGACCACAAAAATGTGAAGACGAGCAATTGCAGAAGTTATTGGATGATGACCCAACTCAAACTCAACAACAATTAGTAGAAGCATTACATGTGTCACAAGAAACAATCAGCAGACGTTTACGAGCAATGGGAAAGATCAATAGACTCGGTAAATGGGTCCCACACGATTTGAATGAACGTCAAATGGAATATCGCAAAGTCACTATGATGTATGCAGCTCACATATGGGCAGGAGCCGTACAGTATAAGCCATGCATGAGGGGAGTGAACTCAGCGCATAGACTGGCATCGCTAAGAGTATCCTGTGCATTTCGAACGGTATCCGAAGATGCCATAAATGTTTTGGCCGGGAGGACACCACTTGACATTGCAGCTAAAGAAAACGCTGCATTGCTTAAGGTCTCCCAAGAGAATCGTCGGAGAATGCGGTCACAATTAGAGCTCCCAAGCCTAAGAGAATGGCAACGAAGGTGGGATTCTTCCACCAAAGGAAGATGGACCCACACCATGATACCTGATATAGAAACATGGGTGAAAAGAAAACATGGCGAGCTGAATTACTACTTGACTCAGCTAATATAAGGACATGGATGTTGCGACGCGACGAGGGGAGTAACAGGTAAACTCCGTCCCGCCCCCCGATGGAATATCTGAATATCGAATTGGTAGTCTCCCAGTATTTCTTCTGCGTACGGTGTGATTCTCGCCAGTATGACATTTGTTAATATTTTGTATGTGGTTGGGAGAAATGATCTTCCTCTGCAGTTTTCGCAGTCAGATCGCCCGGTAAGGTATAACACATCCTAATTCTACATGGAGAAGTGTCGGGTATTGGAGTGGCAATATTTACGTTCTTGCCTTGGAGAGTATAGAACACCAGAGTCGCAACATAAGAAGTTCTCAATAAAGTCCTCTATGAAAACTCAGGACTGAACAGAATAGATACAAGGGCAGAGTAGTGCAAGGGCAAGTGCATATGTATCTGGAGAGTACTCTCCAGAGTGCGTTTATGTCCCCAGAAGCGTTAGCCTTCTTGTATAGAAAACGTCTTACCCAAGGCAAACATGGAGTCCCTATTATTTATCACGCTTTCCGTGGGACATAAACGAATTCTCCATGATAGCGATATCTCTAATGTTCCAGATCGCCTAAGCTTCAGTATGGTGATTAGTGAAAGAGATAAATCTAGAAAATAGCTATCTCATCCTAACTGGTGGTGGGTGTGTGACAAAAAAAGGAAAGGAAAACCTTGTAGTAGCGAGGCACCGATCCTTACCACGGCGTAGAACCTGAAAAAGGTGGAGTACTGCCGAGCGGCTTCCCCAAAAACGAAGGGATATCTTCGGGTTTCACAAAGCCATGGTGGAGCTACACTGCCAGTGTCGGTGGGTCAACCCACCAAGCCCTGCTAGGAATTGCCCTAGAGTGACTTGCTGAGTTGCCCTGCGTGTGGAGCAAGTGAGACTCAAATTGCATTAAAAAAAAAATTGTGTGGCGGGAAGCCGATTTAAATGAGACAAGGACAAATGTGTCCTACATCGTGTCTCTGGCTTTTGGTCATGTTGCGACAAGCAGAATCAGCCACAACCGTGAGGATGTTAGGCTCTGTCTACAGTGTCTTTGGGGTCTGATCATCTGCACTTTGGTCGGTATGTGTATGTTTGTGCCAACTTGTACTGTGCGTGTGTGTGTGTGTGTAGTGTGTCAGTATCCCAGAACCAGACCATATGGGATGGGTCCAAGAATTCTCTATCATAGAGGGGAATGTTGTTGGAAAGGGAGCTTTCTCCAGTTTTGTACTGAAGAAGAAATTGTAGTGGTCGGGTCCGAAGAGGTCGAAAGAGAGAAGGGTCAAGAACGCAAGACGTACAAGTAGGTTCTCGCTGTTCTGAGTGCTTTAGATGTAATTGTATGCTAATTGTATCAAGTACTCGTCGATACGGGCAATAAAGGCACCTTTGTATAGGTGAGAGTTGGAGTAATGGCGACGGCAAGCCTTCTACAGTGGTTGATGCATCTTCTGAGGACTTTCCTTTCGAAAACTCGAAGTCTTTCCATTTGGGCCGAAGGTATACAAGACCATATGAAAAAGGCGTACGATATACCAGATCGGATTAGCTGCTTATAGCAGAGAAGCTTAACTTCGGTGTCAACTTTGTTGCTCCACTTCAAAATGTTGTGCAATTTCTTAGACCGATCGAGGGGCCTTTGAAGAATGTGGGTCACATATTTGATGAAATTCATTTTTGGGGTATAAGTGACCGCAAGATATTTCATTCTGTCCTGTGGTCTAATCGTAGTTTTTTCCCATTTGTATTCGAATATTCTGTGAATATCAAGAAGTAGGTTAGGAGGGTTTACTACTCAGAATTATCTCTACTGCTTTGGATGGGTTAAGTCGAATTTTCGATTGGCTGTAATACTGATATAGTTAGTCCAGGTGACAGTTGAATGAATGAATAAATAGAGGGCACAACCCTCGTTTTATTTCGATTAGTATAAGACGAATAAACATATAAACTTATAAATAGACTTACGAACTACCTTAAAAACTAAGGCATGTGGGTTGGGGGTGGGGGACTAACTGTAAAGTAACTTAAAAATTTAATGGGGAACTAAACAAAGATGGGTAGATATAGTCTAGGTGATAGGACAGGGAACAGCGAGGATAAGCCGGGTGCTAGGGTGTGAGTATGGGCGCTGGAGAGTGTAGGCCGTAAAAAAGCTGCGGTTGAGGGGGGGGGGGGGGGGGGGGGGGGTTAAGAGAGGAGACGACGTTTGAGAGCGGGAGAGGTGAGATTGAAGTCAAAGAACACGGGGTGAGAGTCGATTGGTTGCGAGTTTAGGCCTTTTGGATGACGTGTACACTAGGACGTCATCCCAATAGCATATCTGGTTTACTCTCCCGTCCACACGGCAAAGAATATACGAGGTGTAGATATTCAATAGGATGGGGCATGGAATGTAGCCGTGTGGTACGCCTGCAGTGGTGTCGGAAGTTCGGGGTAGCTTTCCATTCACGCGAACTTAAAGGTTCTGTTCCGAAAGAACTGGTAGATGATACTACACAGCGTTCCACTAAGACCAGTACTCAACAATTTAAAGACAAGACCTTCGATCCACGTCGTGCCATTCAAATTGCATAGCTCGCGTCACGCTTTTTATTGCCAACTTAACGGTACTTGTTAACAACATGAATTAGCGAACTTACAGATATGCTTTCGAAATATAACTTATTGTATTTACACTATGCTCTTGAATAAGCTTTTGAACATAACAATCTTTCGAAAGCGTTCGGATTATTCGGTTTTAATGTTAAGCTTTAAAGAATTCCAAAGTAACATAACTAAATATGTACAACTAGATTGCTTTACAAATGGCTTTACAAATAAACTCAATACTGTTATTTTAATAATATAATTCAATGAGAGGAAATTAGTGGAAATTAATTTTAAGCTTTAAATAATTCAAAAGTAACATAACTAAATAGGTAAAACTATAGAGCCTTATAAATGGCTTTGGAAATGTACTTCAATGAGAGGAAATTCAAAAAAAAATTAAATTAGGGCGTTTTTCATTAGCGGCTTCTACATGAATACAAAAATTAGCAAGGAAAAGCTTAATTTCCGCCATGTTATATTACAGCGTCGTCTCAATGGCAGAGTTGGTAAGAAGGTTGTCTCATGCGTTTGAGTGGGTTGTAACACCATTAATATTTATGGTATTAGCGTCCCACGATGGGCTGCGGCAAGGTGTAACAGGGTCAACTGACATCTTTTACTATTGTCGCAGTTCGACATAATTACTAAGTGGTAGATAGGATTCCAATGATCAGCCGGCCGGTGAAAAGTCACGCCATTAATCTGCACAAGCTCCGTGAAATGGTTGTGAGAAATCATTAGTTATCTCTCGGAGCTTAGCTAAATGGAGCCTATCGCGAAGAAATAGCATCTCAGGTCGCTGATTAAGGGCTATAGCACCGCCTTTCCAGACAGTAGTAGAACAAAAAAAGGTGAGTTTCGTAAATGCTAATGGTGCTACATAAAGTATTCAGGAGGTTATATGCGCTGTGCACCAACGATTCGCATAGTCATGTCCTGGTTTTTCAAATTCCGACATGATAATGGATCTCTGAAAAGTTTAGGACATTCCGGGGGATGTCTTACGAGATTTTTTTTTTTTTTTTTTTTTTTTTTTTTTTGAAAAAAAAACACGAATTTCGACCGAAAAGGTTGCGACAGAACTTAACATTGTCAGATAAACCTCATTTTGATAACTAAAGAAGAAGGGTTATTTTTGGGTTAAAAAACACGCAAGAATGTTTGCACATCCTACATATCTGCTATTGGTTCTCCTCTATACTACTACCCTTAAACTCAATTAATTGTTGCGCCCATATATCGGCAGCTTAACACAGGTTTTATTCAGCTAGTGACGGCCACGTTAGGTATAGTGTAGTTTGACACTTCTGTTTGTGGTAGGTGTCAATGTAAAAAGTGTTACTTCGTTTATTCTCGTTTCACATTCGCATCGTCATTCACAAATATCCTCTGTAAAGCGAGCGTCAATTTAACATTTGGTCAATCATTATTAAAAATAAACAGAACTTGGTATTGTTTGTGAGCCATCGCCTTTGTTGTCGTTGACGTTCATTTTATCGTTTTCGGATTGGTTTGCTCTCGGGATAAACAATCCAGATACAACATATGTTCGTTTGTGTCCGCTCGTGGCTCTCGCTTTGGTTTTTCGCTTTGCGTTGAATAATTTTTCTATCGCTGGATAAAACAATCCAGTCCCGACTTCTGCCTCGGTTTTTTTTTTTTTTTTTTTTTTTGTGTAAATTGATTTAAGCCACATTCAAAAAAAAAAAACAACAAACAGCTCATATGTATTAATTGTGAACATTATTTACGGCCATATTAAACATATTCCGCATTTCTTTCTGTTGTTTCATACCTTATCATAGTAGTGTTTTTGTTCTTTGTTTGAACTTACACTAAACTGTATTGACATAAAGCACTATAGTAAAATATTGGAACAGGTTTTTGACTATCAAGGACTACAGCAAACCTGCATAGTTGCAAAATACAGAGATAATATTTTATCTGTCTGAACCAGCACCTGGTACCGTTTGTTTTCATTTTTGCTTGTAAGTCCAAAAATGGGGGAAAGAAAAATATTTCCTACAAAAATTAACTCAATAAACGCAGCTCCTGCGAAATAGTGTAGAGAACTAAAAAACAAACTTTTTGTTTACTTGCAGCTTCCGCATCAATCGCATCGAATCGCCCATATTCAAATTCGACGGTGACTGCGGAGAATCGTTAACAATTTACGACTCGTCAAAGCCAGATCCTGCCAGGATAATTAAAACCTTTTGCGATACATTTTCACGACCAATGGAAAAAGTGGACTTCGTCAGCACTAGCCCTTCACTGTTCGTGCAATTCGAAAGCAAGACCGGTTCGTATAGTGGCAGTTCATTATACTATTGGGCACACTATGACTTCTTCAACAACACACGTTTTGGTGACCCTGTTCCGAATACACTGTGCGACGAGGTTATGTACGCATGGAAGCATCCCGGTGGAAAAATACGTTCACCTATGAATTCATTAATATTCAAACGTACAGGAGGCAGTGATGTTCGTTGCCAGTATAAATTCATCACAGACAAACGTCTATATGCACGTGCAGTCATTGAGGTCACATCTGTATCGTTTAAGGAGCTGCCATATAATGTGAACGCATGTACACGTTGCCACGAGGAACGTGTTGATAAACTCGTCATTTGGGAAGAACGGGAAAAGTTTCAGAATAATCTCGCATGCTTTTGCGACAACATACCACGAGCTGTACGGATAATTTCGTCTAGTGACCAAATGAATCTAGAGATGATTGTCCAGGGACAGCATGCGATAACAAGCTACTTCAAGAATCCAAATCCATTATTCGAGGCCAATTATGAGTTTGCTCATGGACCACTTTGTGGTCCGATTACATTTGGTCCATCACCGGATGGTGAACTTGTATTTCCATATCGTAAGGCACTAGGCTTAATAACCCATACAAGTCCGGACCATCAATATCGTCGGGACAAGTGCATATGGGAGTTAAAAGTTGCTGCACAACGTGATCTGTGGCTACATTTGGAGAAGGCTCGGTTCAGTGAACACACCTGTGAAAGTGCAAAGATTGAAGTGTACTTGGCCGGACGCTTGGAACCTCGATTCATCGTTTGTCCGGAGAATATATCATTGGCTCGCGACTTACCTATTCTATCAGCGGCTGACTTGGGTGCATTAGGTACAGAACAAGAACCTTTGCCAGTTCTCATACAGTACACCGGTGAAGGGCAACCGGGTAAAAATGCATTCCGGTTAGTTTGGACGGAACTATTTCATCTACCACGTAATCCAGACGGCAGCTTAGCATCATCTCTTCTCCAGGACAATGATTGTGATTTTAAATGCCCCGGAGATACGACAATTTGTATACCTAAGCATTTAGTTTGCAACGGAGCCATGAACTGTCCAGATGTCACCCACATTTCCACTATTGAACAACTGACTCAGCACACCGAAGAGAACCTACGCAAGTTAGGAATTGTCATTACCAATAAATTACGGACAGAGGGTAATAAGTTCTTCCTGCACGATGAATCACCAGAAATTTGTCAACATCACCCGGAAATTATTGAATTACCGTATGGAAAGCTAATACTGATTACTATCGGCCTTAGCTTGGTACTAACGTTGTTTTTGGCTATTATCTGCAGAATGTGCAGACGGAGGAAATACTAGTGCACCCAACACCCATTCACACTTCGTATTCCTCGGCGCCTTAAAGGCATCTTCTGTTAAGCACAATATTGTAGCGTTTAAGTCACACAACACAACACTCTGAAACACAAACTACACAAATTACACGTCAAGATGTAGAAATGTCTCGTAAGGAATAAAATTACACAAACAAAAATCGTTAGAAAAACAAAACGAAAAGAAACAGAAGCAGAATTAAGTAAAACGAGGAACAGGATCCACAAAACACATGTCGGACAATGGACTCCTCAAAAATCTCACAGGATGCAAAATGTTGCGGTTGCGTTGCTGTATATGTTTTTTGGTATTATATCGTTGGATTGTAATTGTTTATTTTTTTGCACATAGATGTAGAGTTTGAAAACAGGAAACAACAGAAGATATAAAAAAAAACACAATAAAAATATGAGAGACGATGAGTTAGGTAATGTACGAATGTAATTGAAATTTATGTAAAAATAAATGATCCAGGAACATTGTAGACCTGAATTTCAGGTATTATTATTAGTTTACAGATTGAAAGATTGGATATTTAAAAACGAAATAAAAAATGTATTGATATGAAAATAAGTGATCACACAAAATGGTTAATAAAACTGCCATTGCATTTAACAATATTGATTTTATCTACAAACGATATAACACTCTTGGGGCAGGTTGGCTGGGAAAACGACAAGCCCCTTTCTCGTTTGTTTATTTGCACGAATTTCTACTCTACTGGGCTCTCGATGTTTTATTAGCAAACAAATAATTTCATCGATACTATTTGAGTTATATATCCAAATGTTATCCATTTGTTTTTGACGTATTTCTTTTGTAATGGTGTCTGAATAGCTGCGATATTTTTAGTGCATGTTTTTTTGATTGCTTGTTGACGTGCATAGAGAGATTGAATCATATTTGAGTACTTGCAAATTGAATTTCTTGATATTCTTTTATTAACAACTTCACTGTCCAATGAATCATATACGACTCACGAGAGCGTATTACATCACGAGAGCGTATCATATGGACAGGAAAGCTGTTAACATATTTTGTTTCACATCAAGCGCTCAAGAAAGGTAATTTGGAGTTACGCTTAAATTACAAAGCATAGTCTAAACGGAAGTACTACCATAAATGTGATACTTTTTTACCGCCAAACGCCGTGCATATCCAGTAACCTTTCAACTAGTACCTAGATGGAACCAAAATGAACGGCAAGCCACCGACTATTTGGACCGAGTCAGCAAAACTTTTCCCACATCTAAAGAACTGCTGACTTATGCTAGATTGCAGCACCCTATAGAAGGGGACCCAATGTCTACTCAGCGTAACGCTTCAGACACTGAAATGGGGGCCCTACTCGAGCAAATAAGTGACGTTTCGAAAAAAACTAATTCCAGCGGCGATACAGCATCTACTACCGGGAGCTACTGGCTATATGCACCGCAATAAAGTGTTTCCGGCATATGATCGAAGGACGTGACCTCACAATCAAAAAGGACCACACACCCCTAATTTTCGCATTTCTAAAGAAATCGAAAAATGTATCATTCCCCACAGGAGCGACATCTCGATTTCATTGGTCAGTTCTGCACCCAAATCGAATACATCCCAGATGCAGAGAACATAACGCCAGACGTCCCCTTACGATTTGACACGATTCATCTACATATAAGAGATAGGCTGCGAATGTTGCGTTTATGTTCTTATCGACAACGGCGAATTGGTAAGGACACAACAAGAATACCATCAGTCGATGTACTGTTGAAAGCGGATACACATTTAGATCTGCAAAAACTCCCTTCAATGACTTAAAAGACGAAAATTGGTGTGATGTTTTGGCAGGAATTGCTCGTCTTTATATCTCGGAGAAATTCCGAAGGGGCATTTTCGAAGCGTACCATAAGCTAGCCCACACAGGCAGACACGCAACCACTGCAGCCATTCACCGAAAGTTTGTGTGGCCACCCATGGTTAAATACTTTACACAATGGGTCCACTGTACAGTTGCAAAACAGGTCAACAATACAATACAAGCTTCCCGAGGAACATGTCGCCCATCTCCGCATCGACATATTGGGACCGCTAACGCCATCGAAGGAACGAATCTTCTCACGATGATTGACCGCTGCACACGTTGGCTGAAGGTAATATCATTGCGAAAGGTGACTGCAGAGAATGTCATAAAAACCTTCTGCTCAACTTGAATCACAAGGTTCGGTGGCCCCACAACACTTACGCAGTTCGAGACAACAATTTTTAAGCAGCTGACCATAATTACCGACCCGACCCACCATTGTAGCAATGGTCACGTACTACCCCACATCCGAAGGGATGATAGAACGATGGCACAGTTCACTCGAAGTCGTAGTTATGTGCTACGACGAATAAGCATCAAAAAGGGACCTGGGCACATCCGCAGCAGATCTAACGTACGCAACCAATCTGTGTCGCACGGGAGAATTCTTTACTGATGACATAACAATATAAGACCAATTGCAATTTCTAGTTGACCTATGCGAGCTCATGCGTAAGATCAGGGCAAGGCCAATAGCTCGGAACAGAGCCAAGAGACTATTCATATACTCGTACCCTAGAATGAACACCCGAACGCACATTTTCGTTTCCGTGGTCGGCAAGGTGAAAAAGCATCTCGAGCCCCCGATGACCGTTTTAAAGCCTTCGAAAGAATCAGTGACCACGTTTTTTCAACTAACCTCGACGGAAAGCGGTACAGTGTTAGTGTCTAAAGGATGAGGCCATATTCCCTCCTACAAGTGGTGGAAATAGACCCAAAATAGTCACAAACCCTGTCCCAACACATAAACACAGCCTTTACAGACCCCATGGCAAAGAGCTCATTGGAGCCCCCAGCCTTTCAAGCGACGGAAAGCATCGACCAACCAGCAAACCACTATTTATCAACCTCAGTCCAAACTAATGAAGTCCTGCACGGACCAATGACGAACAAGAGGGCCCACAACTAGCGGATAAAGGAAAATAATCTAAATATCTTTAGGGTACTGCAGCCATCAATGCCACCAACAACACCCGCGTGCCAACCCACCGACATCAAACAAAATTAAACAAGTGGCATTCTCGCCACTTCCGCGAAAGCGCCAAACTAGGTGGACCGGCCAACGGAGCGTATTAAACTTCGGACGCAAAGTACCACCTACAGTACCTTCATTGTGCTATAGGTGGTACTGTGGTTGTTTTTCCCTCTTTTTCGTCATGTGCTGTCAATGGGACTGGTTCACGAAAACTGCCACTCTACCAGTTCACCTTACAAGTCGTAACAAAACTCCGCCATTCGTCGTTAATAATCAAAAACAGAAATTAAACACGTCGGTCTAAATTAAATGAATGGTCTTTATGTCCGTAACTTCTTTATTTTTTACATTAACCACCGTCCGTTGCTCTGTTACACTTCTAGTCATTAAATTGAAATAAAGTATAGATGATACACAAATTAATATAAACTATTGATATTGTTCCCCAACACCTTAATCGTTAAATCGAATTAAAGGTATAGATCAAACGTTTTTATAACTCCAACACTCTATGGCACGGCCGTAATTTGTGGCGACTAAAACTCGACTCTACTCCTATTGGCTTATTTAACGTGGAGGCCCGACATGCCTCCGCGGAATCCAGAACGCGATTACTACTGCCACCGAAGCGACAAAATTACCAAAAATTCCATTCATCGCTTCGATGACCATATAAGGTAAGATTCTCTTTAGCATTTTGGTCCAACAAGAAAGACTGCCTCTGCTGCTCATCGTGTGTGTCCACAAGTATGCGGACCTTGGATCGATCAAATTTACTAGGTTGCAGCTGGTGCAACTATCTCATCATAGGGGTTGAAGTGTTTGCACGATCAGCGACTGCGTAAACCATTTATGCTGATCGTGCACATGTTGGTGGCATCTCCACGTAGTCGAATTCTCGAAGGTAATTTTCCATTTTGAGAACTCGACTTGCTTGGTCGATCAGCCATATACCTTCATGTATATGTCGGTCGGATGACCGATCGATGTAGGCATGTATGCAAAAGGAAAAGCTAAAGCATTTCCTGCATGTGTGCGGGTGGCGCGTAGGGGGTATATCTCATTGGTATAGTTCGGGCAATGTTGGTTGCTAGGTTATGCAACCAAATTGCCTTTATGTGTGGAAGATACCTGTTTCATGATGGAAATCGAACCGAGACATGTTCAATGAATTGGTTCGGTTCATGTTGGTTGCGTGGTGATGCAACCAAATTACCCACAAGAAACATGTCTGTTGGGTGCTGATGGATTTAGCATCAGCAAAATATTGTGATTTTATTGCGTTTTAAGGCTTTATGGTTCAACTATAAACAGGTGAGTATCCGCTTTCCAGGTTTGTATGGCCTAGGTGGGAGTTTTTACATGGGGTAATGGGAAGATGATTAGTGGCGTTCCGGGCGGGAACCACCACAGTACTTACGTCATGGGGCAAGCAAGTGCTGTGGCAAAATCATGTGTTTCTTCCCCACAAATCGACTCACAGGACAAGCGATCCCAATGAACCAAATGAATCACGACGGCAGGATTTCGCAGGACGAGGATGTCGCATTGCATTCTATCCCTTTCTATGCTGCAGGTGTTCCTCCAACATACATTATAACTTTGAGACAACAAGTCTCACCGCGGCTGGCACATAATTAGTACTAGACTTTCTTGTTCAAGCACTATAGCCCATTATCGCCAGGCCATCGAATCTGGGTAAAGCATGTAATTGCTCGGCGTTGCGGTCTGTGGGAATGTATCGCAGCATGAACATCGCCATCAACCTACTTGAGAGCATACAAAGACGAGCAATCAGACTGATCTGGGACACGGCACTGACGTGTGGATTACAGCTCTCACATCGAATGCAAATGAATCACGAAACCCAAAAGCACCTTCGTATTAATCACCGAAGAAAAAAACCTGCAGCTATCAATACTGCCAATAACAACCGCGTGCTAACCCGCCGACATCAAACAAAATTAAACAAGTGGCACTCACACCTCTTCCACGAAAGCGCCAAACTTTGTGCGCAAAGTACCACCTACAGTGCCCTCACGGCTGCGTCGTTCGGGAGCGAGTGCTGTGGCAAAATCATGAGCTTCTTCCCCACACATTGACTCACAGAACAAGCGATCCCGATGAACCAAATGACTCACGAAACACAAAAGCACTTTCGTATTAATCACCCAAGAAAAAAAAAAAACAAAATTTAGGTGTATAGACCAATAAGGTTGCGAGGTGTCTTACGACGAATCGCAAATTAAGTTTTAAATTACAGAAATATTTATGCGAACTTAATCCCACTGTCACTGTCTTGTTCACTCATAGTGACCAGTCGCTCTTCGGCCCTGTCTAGATATTTTTCGTGCACGTGTGATATGTCTTCTTCTCGGCTTTGGACCATCCAGGTGTTTGTTGCCTTTGGGACTTCGATCTTTTGGCTGATAATCGCGACTCTCTCTTCTCTTTCAGCGCATCTGTAAACTGAAACACGCGTGCTGCGGTTCTCAGTAGACGCAGCCAGGCGGAAAATCGTTCTGGGTTCGATATGCGCGGTTCGACCATTCTCGTCGCGGCTACCGCTTGGGGGCTCTTTTCTACTCCGGTGGCTGTCTCCGTGCTCGTCTCGAGGTGCCGGTTTGGCCGCTTGTCTTCTTCTTCGTACAGAAAGGCGGGTCCCTTGAACCACCTCGCTGTGCTGCTGAACTCATTGGGTATCCCTCTGGTAGCGTCGTCTGCTGGGTTTTTCTTCGTCAGCACCCATCTCTAGTCCCGTGGCCCTGTAAGCTCTTCGATTTCCGCCAATCGATGGGCCAAGAATGTCTTGAAGTTGCGTGGCTCCGATTTTATCCACTGCAATACCGTGCTGGAGTCGGTCCAATAGCATTTCTCCAATATTTGTAGCCTAAACCCCCTCTCTATCGTAGCCGCTAGTCTGCTTCCCAACAATGCCGCCTGTAACTCTAGGAGGGGCATGGACACCGGCTTTGACGGAGTTACCCGGGCTTTACTGGTGTTCTCCAATAAACTGCAGCTGCGTACGCCTCTTCGCTGGCATCGCTGAAAGTGTACAGCTGACCTTCCCCCCGACTGCTCGACAAGCACCGAGGAATCCTCAGTCCTTTGAGGATGGACGTCTCCTTTAAGTAGGTCGTCCAAGCGATCCTCTGTTTCTCTGGGATCTCATCATCCCATCCGATCTTGGGGCGCCAGACGTCCTGAGTCAGCTTCTTCCCATGTATGAGTACTGGCGTTGCGAATCCCAGTGGGTCGAAGGTTGACATCACCGCGCTCGCGACTTCTCTCTCTTCTTCGCCCAGTGATGACTTGTGGGGGGGGGGGGGGGTGTTTCGGAACTCTACGTTGAAGGCCAGGATGTCCTCCGTCATCATTCATCTGAGCCCGAGGGTGTTCTCTTCCCTTGATAATTCCACCACTTCTGAATGGGGCTGCTCCTGAAAACCTGAGAAAATCTGGAGTATATTGCTACTTTACCCTTTGAGTCGGAATCCCGCCGTAGCATGGATCCTCTCCACCGGCTTTGCCACGTCTCTGGCCTCTTCTACCGTCGCAAAACTCTGTAGGTAGGTCCATGTAGTGGTTTTCACGGATGGCTCGCGCCACTGCCGGATCCTCCTTCTCGAAATCCTCCGCGTTCTTGTTCATCACATAGATCGCAGTCGATGGTGATGAGGTGGCTCCGAACACCACGGACGTCATGCGATATTCTTGGCGCGTGCTCCCTGTGTCTCCGTTGCGCCAAAGAAACCTTAAGCAGTCGGGGTCGGCTTCGCGCATCTGGATTTGGAGAAACATTTCCTTGATGTCAGCGACGACAGCGATTGGTTTTTCTCGGAATCTGACCAGCACCCCCACGATCGATTGGAAGAGATCTGGTCCGAGGAGTGGGGCGTCGTTAAGGCTCTTGCCGTCAAACTTGGCTGCTGCGTCGAGTACTATCCGCGGTTTTTTCGTCGTCGAGTGTATTACTGCGAAGTGCGGGAGATAGAAGGTCCTTCCTGCCATGGTGTTCGCCGCGCCTTTTCTGCATACCCGTTCCCTAAAAAATTGTCCATTTGCTCTAGGTACATCTTCTTCAGGTCCTCGTCTTGGCCCAGCTTCCTCTCGATAATCAGTAGGCGTTGATAGGCTATCGTTTTTGGGCAGCGTCTCGTCGTCGCTTCTCCATAGAAGCCCTGTCTCGTATCTTCCGTTTGGCAGTCGTCTCGTGGTTTTTGCAAAACCGCTATAGCCCTTCTGTCGGCGTTGGTCTTGGGGCATCGTGACGCTTCGATTTCGAAGTGGCGCCTAACGAGCGATTCTGTCTCGTCTTTCTTAGTCCTGCTGGCAAAGACTCCAATCTCGTTCGGGTCTTCGGTGACCCCAGATATGCCTTTCAGTTTTGTCATCTTCCCCAGGGCCAACGGTCCCGGTCTTCCAAAGCGAGCCTCCAGTCCTTCCTAATGGAGCTCCTGTGGGAACTCTGCAATAAACAGGAGGCATCTAACTGCCTCTCTCGCTCTTACCTGGAGAGCCCTCCGGAGACGCGCCAAGTTCTGCGCGTGTGTGAATCCGGCGGAGGTATCTGCAAACGATCTCCTGAAAGCCAGCCACTCTTCGTTGAAGGGAGGTAGTTCTACCATTTGCCCCGAGGTACTTGCTTTGGGGGATGCTCGTAAGAGCCTGGCTATGGTCTGGGCGAGATCCTAGATGTCGCTCTTTCCTTGTGGCGACCTATCCTCGTGGGCTGGCTCCTCTTACTTTTCTCCGGGCGGTCTTGGTAGATCGTCCTATGGATTGAGGGGATTCCGTTCGTACTCGTCCTCGTCAGCCTCGCTCTGGCTCGCCTCGTCCTCGGAGCCTGGTCTCAGCAATTCGAGTTTCGCTCGGGCCACCTGCGCCTTCGCCTCGGCGGCTTCCAGCTCTCGCATGGCGACTTCCAAACTAGCTTCGAGCTCGGCTCGCCTTGACGACTTTACCGAGCTTCCTCTTGAGACTGTGTTTCTCGTTTCGTCGTGCTTCGCGCTGCGCTTCGATCTTGGGACGGTTGTTCCTGTCGCGGTCCTCTCCGACGACGCTGATCTTCAGGGTTATCTCATGATGCGTTGGGTCGGTCCCCTGCCTGGGGGTGTCGGCTTCAGAGTGGGTCCCCCTTGCTTCCTTCACGTGTGCCGGTTCCCTACTTCTGACGAGCGCTCCAAAAGGTCCGTCGTAACCTCCTCCAAGCCGTGTGGAAGATTCTTCTCCTGTGGCGCTCACTCCTGGTCCGGTGCTGCCCACTCCAGGCTGAGTAGACAGTCCTCCCGGAGGGAGCGGCAGCTTCCTCATTGCTTTGGCCGATCTCGTTATCGGCATGGTCGTTCTTATCGCCCCGATCCGGTTCGAAGGAGCAAAAATATTACTGCAACGAAAAAAGGAAAAACCGAAATCGCGAACGGCGCTTTCTTCGGCGACGTCCCAACAGTTTCGCCTTAGTGGACTGTATTTCCCGGCGCTGGCCGGCCAACGATAATTTCTTCTAATCTCTAGGATTGTACCTCCAGAGCCGGACTCTTCTCTGTGTGAACGGGCATTAGAGTCTTGCCCAGTACAAATCCCTAATCGACCAAAAGTGAAAACGCGACCCAGAAAACAGATATTCAAAAAACGCGACCCCATTTTATTCGCTTATTTTATTTATTGACTTCAATAAAATAGATCTGTATATTTATTATCCTTTATCCTTGTTATTATTATTCGATTATTCTTTATCCTTGTTATTATTATTAGATTATTCTTTATCCTTGTTATTATTATTAGATTATTCTTTATCTCTTTGGAGCTGGTCTTGAACAAAACCAGTTGGGTTGGAGTTCCGTTGACGACTCCTGCTGCTTCGCTCGCCTTTTATAGCCCGCAGCTGTCTCCTCGTTCGCCTTGTTTTTCTTAATCACTCGTTTCCTCCTGAGCGATTTACCGCGATCGGCATACAGCAGATTGTCCCGCTCTTCCCTCTTGAGCGCTTTTGCAGGCGATCGTTGTGCTGACTGCTTTCCCTGGGAAACTGCACCGCCAACAGCGTCATTAATGTCTCATTAAAATCGTAAAGGAAGTGGCTTCGAATTTGAGCTGCGGACAGCAGGTAAACAGTTCAAAAAAAAATTTTTGTACTTCTAACTTATTATTATTATTATTTATTGGCCTGTAGGAACCCGGAAGTTCATGACCTCACAGACTCCACTCCGCCATCGTTCCCTGTGAACTCTCCTTCCACGCTTGACCATCTGATCCGAACTTCTCAAAGTCAAACCTAACATCGTACTTCCATCACCGTCCTGTCGATCTCTTTGCCGTTGGTCAACCGTCAAGAATTCTACGAACGGTCCTATCGTTGCCCATTCGCGCTACATGTCTGGCCCATCTTAATCTTTGCGACTTGATTACTCTCACTATTGTAGGTTTGCGGTATATCTCGTCCAATTCGTGGTTATGGAGCTTCCTTCATTGTCCTGCCTCCTCGTCATATTTACCTCCATAGATACCCCTTAAGACTTCATCCTCGAATACGCGGAATTTGTTTTCTTCCCGTTTTATGAGAGCCCGTGTTTCACATCCATACAGGGCAATCGGCATGATTATGGTTCTATAGATACGGAGTTTTATGTTACGTGATAGCAGTTCGGATTTCAGCAGTTTACTGACTGCGTGCCAACTAGCGTTGCGGGAGTGTAGTATTTTGTTAATTTCCTTTGACATTTCATTACTGGCCGTCAGATATTTAAATTCTTTAACTTTTTCAAATATCTTGCCTCTGTCGTTTATATGTGTTCCCTGAGTTCCACCTGTTTTCGCCGTAATCATGTACTTTGTTTTGTCTTCATTTATTTCTAGGCCCACCTCTTCGCCCGCTTGCATGATGATTTCACTGTTTTTATTTACAGTCGGTAGATTATCGCCCAAAACGGCGATGTCATCCGCATATGCGAGAACTTGTGTGACCCCGTTCAGGGATGATCCAGCCATGTTGTCGTCTTGTACCTTTCTGATGACATATTCGACCACAAGGTTAATAAAAGACGGTGATAGGCATAGGCCATCTCCTTGTTTTAGTCCGCCCTGGATTTCAAATGGTTCTGAGAGGTGGTTTTCTATTCTAACACGCCCTTTGTTGTCGTTCATGCAAATTTGAATGAGGGCGGCATATTTTTTCGGGATTCCCAGGTCTACTACATTATGGTAGAGTCTTTGCCTTGCGACTGAGTCGTAGGCTTTTTTGAAGTCCACGAAAAGTTGGTGAACCGTCTCTCCGTATTCTCACTTCCTTTCCAGCAGTTGCCTTACTGTGAACATTTGGTGGGCTGTTGATCGGTTCCTACGGGATCCGCATTGGTAGTCTCCCGCTATTTCTTCTGCGTACTGTGTGATTATCGACAGTATGCCATTTGCTAATATTTTGTACGTGGTTGGGAGCAATGATATTCTCTGTAGTTCTCGCAGTCAGATCTGTCGCTTTTTTGAAAATGGGGCCTACTATTGAGGTTTTCCATTTTTCCGGAGTGACTTTGTGGCGACTCTAACAGATACACACACAATTCACAAGCAACAAAATAGTGAAGAGCACCGAACGAAAAATCGAATAAGAAAATACATCAGAGCCGTAACCAAGCGATAACATAGGAATTCACATCAGTGGAGTATAGTCGAGTTTAAAAATAAAATTCAAAAACACGACCAGTAGCCTGACGCGTAGGTACAATTTTTTGGGTGATTCAAACTGTCATAGCGTCAGTTCGAATCACACGTTCTTCTCCATTATTATTTCAAACGCTATAACTTCCTTTTCCCATATTGTTTTGATGAGTTGGTGGATCTTTCGAACGGTTAACTCTCCGCCATGCTTCACAAGATCTGCCGGTATGCAGTCGACTCTGGGAGCCTTGTGGTTTTTCAATCGATTTATTGCATCTACAACTTCGTTGAAAGAGAGCTCTGGGATCTGAGGTTCGGCAGTACGTACGTCTGGTGCGTTTATTTGTGGTTTATGGGTGCATTGAGCAGGTTTTCCAAGTACTGCTTCCATCTTGTCACGATATTGTTTGTTTCTGCGGCCAAACAGCCGTTTGCATCTCGAATTATTTTGGATCACCCTCGGTAGCCATTTCTAATTGAATTTATGCCGGCATACATACCTCTGATGTCCTTTGCTCTGGCATTTTCTATGATTTTCTCGATCCGAGTCTTCTCCCATTCGCGTTTTTTGCGTCTCATTCTCCCTTTCCGAATCGTCGCGTATCTTTCTGCGTTGACTTCATCATATCTTTCTAAGTGGATCTACTGTACTTGTAACGAACCCTAAGATTCTCACACGTCAACCACATGTACCATTTTAAGAAAATTGAACGTTCTGGCATAGGTGTTCACTCGAGAATTTCTTATTTCCGACTAAGCGAAAATCGGACAAATCATGTGGTACAACCCAATCGTGATTACGCGGGTACGTCATATTAATATCATCATCATCATCATCGGCACTACAACCGGGAGCCGGTCTTGGACTTATTTAGCAAGTCCTGAGGCTTGTTAAATTTTCCATAATGATTTGTTTTTTCCGTGCACGGTCATTAGTCTTGCGCCACATATTAATATAACATGTTTAAATAACTCTCTCGAGGTGTTAGCTTGTTTCAGAACCAATTATGGCGAGCTGTGATACAAAGTATTATGAGGTGAATTCAAGAGAACAGTACAACAGTACTACTCTTGATCGAAGAACACCACAAAAACCCGGAGACAAGAGTTGAACGAAATTGGGTTGAAGTTCGTCCAAATCCCGGTAACCATAGCAACGCTAAGGAACTAAGGAAATGAAGGGCGATCGAAGTAATAAAACTGAACGGGAAATTAATTGGGAAATTTCAAAACAACCAATATAAGTTATTAATAAAATATTTTATCTTCAGATTCGGACTTGTTTTACTTCCTAGAATCTTCTATCAATCCTATTGAGAAAGAAACTGTGGGTAGTTTTTACGTTGGCATCAGCAAGGATGCAGGTTGCATAAAAACACCACAGATTGTTCACTAATAGTAAAGAAAATAAAACACACTGGAGTGGTAGCTGAAAATACATTTATTGTTCACTGGTGACTTTTACTATTTGTCGAATAAGGGTTATTAAATTTCTAATTGAAACACGTGTGGCCCATAAGAATACAAATTTTAACCGAAAAATAACTTGTTGGAATAACTTGAGTCTATCCCGGCACATCAATATTAATTAATTAATTGGGTCTCCGCGCGTGGTGCTTTTTTTTAATTCACTTGTCCTAGACACGAAAATGAAAGTTTAGACTTGGCACTAAAGGTAAAATTAACTTCATCAGCGCACGCAACTCGATTCCGACTTGACACCGCTACAACTCGACTTCACTCATTGGGTGGAACAAAAAAAAAAAACTACGAGACGCAACGACCGCAGCACGTCTGTCTAGTTAGGCGGATAAGATTTGACTCCAGAAACCATCCATATCTGCCAGATTCACGGTGTGGATTACATTGGTGTGGGAGGATTCTATATGTGTCCGTATGGGACATGTACGTTGCCCTTCAGTCTGTATATCGACAACGACGAAAATGCACCTAAATAAACATGGGCTGGTGCAATGAATTGGTATTATAGAGATATGCGATGGCGAAAAATCGCCGAAGGGAGAAATAGGTTTCTGTGTCTTAAATAAACAGAAACGCTATTTCGAGGGCCATAAATCTTTGATGAGCTGCGCCTGAGAACGAAATAGGTTTTTGCTTCAAGATACACAAAAACGCTATTTCAAGGGTCACGATGATATGCACATCGTGTTTACTTAGGCGTTCATGCTAATGCCATTGTAGGCTATAGAGTTTTCGTGGCGATAAGCAAACCGATGGTTTGCTCGCCCATGACCTAGGCTATGGTAGCTTTTGTTTGTTTTACAGGCCGGAGAATCGTCAGCATGATTTGGGTTATGATTGTCTAACGTCAATCATATTAGTGCCCAAATCCCATGATCGGTAGATAACCGACAAAGGAAATTGGTCGCGAGTGTTGCGAGCCTTGGGACTGGGGCAATAAATGGATATGAACCGTAGCAAGAAACCATCGGCTTCAGCTATGTCAACAATTACGCTGGCCAGCTAGTATTTATCTATTATAATTGCTGACAAGCCGAGCCGACAGAGGAAAAATTCAATGTGATGCATGCCTTAAGATTTAACTTTCAGGTGAAAGAGAATGAAGGGTAGCTTACGCTGCCCCAAAATTGCAGGTAGGTATGGTGGGTTTGGAAGGTGGTTCATTTAAGAGGATGGGCGGTTCTTTGGCAATGTATTAAAGAACCGCTACAAAACTCTATGGTGAACTGATTAAACTTCCACGAACAGCAATTAGAAGTTTCTTCGAAGGTGCCAATAAAAATACAGTCCACCAACCACTCATCACAACACAGAACTAACAGCAACCTTTAACGCACACTTAGTGTTTGCATCAATCGAACATTAAATGTGTGTGAGAACCAGGTTCCATAATTGAGTTAGTGAGAAAATAGTAGCAAACGTTACACCTCTAGGGGTAGAACAATTAGCTTATATAACAATATGCCGGAAAACCCGATTGAACAACTCGACAGAGAGCCCGATACAAATAGACGGGCTGAAAGATTCATGAAGGGACGAAGTAACCCATACGATGCTGCTATTCCACGACAAAGATAACCAGCATGGTCTACCAAACCAGTGTATTGTTTGAGCCCCGAAAATGCCCAGATGCGAGCAGGGGGCAAAAAGAGCAAGAAACCGTAACACCTACCCTTAACTACATCCGGAATGCACCAATAAACAGAAAGAGTTGAGAAATATGACACGCAAAAGTAAATATGACGTGCTCTGAACCCTAAGAAATTAATTAAATAATAACCAATGACGCAAGGCCCACAGGATGTGCATGAAAATACTATACAATAACAGTAGTCAAATGCAATGGAATATGCAATCGTTGGTGATCTCTTCCTAATGTGTGAAAACACGAGAGAAAGAGAACATCAATGAAAGGGCACTACTTCCAATGACCATCGAAGAGGACATCAGGGCTGCAAGGGTCATTAAAATAATAACAAGACTGGATGGAATTTCCAACGTTGTCGTGAACATTGCTTTAACAAAAAAGCGGAACATTTTCAGCAGCCTCCCCGCCACCAGCCTCCAACGAGGACATTTTCCTCAACGATGGAAACGATATTGGGTTCTAACACGTCAAGTGTCCGATTTTCGCTCAGTCGGAAATACGAAGTTCTCGAGTGAACATCTGTGGCAGAACGTTCAATTTTCTTTTTTTATAAAGTACAATGGTACGTGTGCGTGACGTGTGAGAATTTTATGGTTCGTTACAAGTACAGTTACCTTTTTCTAGGAATTGTATACCATGCTGTCGGCAGTTCAAATTCGAACCCTCTTCCTTTATGGATTTAAAATGGGACATAATGCGTCATTAGCAATGAAAACCATTAATGACGCATTTGAGGATGTAGCGGTAAACGAACGTACTATACGACGTTGGTTTGGAAAGTTCCGTTCGGGAGATTTCACCCTCGAGAATGAACCACGCCGGAAACCGGAAATGTTAGTTGACGACGATGTTCTAAGAACAACGGTGGATACGGACCCAACGAAATCGGTACGGGTGATTGCACAATGCATGGGAGTATCCCCAATAACAATAAGTCAACAACTTTCTTTCATAGGACAGGTAAAGAAACTCGATAAGTGTGTACCCCATGAACAAGTCCCAAAAACGATGGCGCATAGAAGTCTGCGTCTCACTTAGCTTAAGAAACTAAACTGAACCATTTTTTGTCAGCAGGGTCAGCACTTCTACAAAAAAAGGAATATTTTTGACGTTGTATCACTCGGAAGAATGCCATAGATACCAACGAATCCTATTTTGATTGAATAAAAATTTACGGAAAAATAATATTGACTTTTAAAGTTTTACTATAAAATCTGACTTCATGTAGTACAACCCAATACCAAAATGAGCCAAGGAGGCGGAAATTGGCATTGCTTAGGTGCTTAAATTGTTAACTGTGGAAAGAGTGTGAGGACTGAGTGCAATTTGGGCAATTTATGGGGTCAGATGTGAATACAATGTCAAGTTGTCTGCCCATATAATTTGAGACATTGCTGACTTAACAAAGGGTCGATGAAATGATCTATTATAAAAAAAAAAAGCATTCCTTGATACTAGTGGGGTATAAATGTGAAAGGATTGGTCGTCTGATAATACCCATTTGAATTAAGGGACTATGGGGGTGGGTGTTTGAGGTGCCGGTGCACGACACGGGGTTCACTACCACCCACCGACGATCTTTTACACAAGGATTGTCACTAAGAGGATGACCTATGAAAGAAAACACGCTGGCGTAGTCTAGATGTTAATGCCTTTTATTTGTCCTTTATTGTTTACATGTGGTTCAAATGTTCCTTGTTGTTTCTTTTATATATTAAGGGAGTGCGTTAGTGAGGGAAAATCTTTGCACGCAACGCATGGCACGCATGCACTTAACTGAACACCTTGGTGGGGGGAAGAGGAGCACGCTACGCGAGTTGACGATTGGGTTCCATTGACTAGCTCCGCCTATCCACCTGATCCGCTAATTAACTGTTCAAAATGCACTCGGGTGTGGACTGTCATTGCCCGCCTATTCAGTTGCCGGTTGCAAACAATTTCGGACGCGCGTGAACCGAATAAGTATACTAAAACTCGGGGAGCCGGACTAGACGCGTATTTGCTCCTTACGCAGCCGCGTTCGACCTTGGTACCGTTGGTGTGCACGCGCGGTGGTTGAGGTGTGACACGGGGTGATGCGGGAGCGATGTGCGCTCGGTGGCGGTTAGATGAAGACTGACTAATGAAACCAAAAATTCATCGCGTTGTGGCAGTGGGGTTATAGCTAAAATGAGCTCGCTGCCACTTACTAAGAATTTGTGGAAGAGTTGCTATGCCTGCATAGGAATTTAGTTCCAGCGAATCCTTGCCGTATAAGCTAAGTTGGATTCGTTGGTTGTGTGTACCGGGAAATTGAAATTGCTTGGGTGCAAGCAAGGAATATCGTTTAGATAGAATATTAACCGATGTCATTTCGGGGAAATGTATGCGGCGGTATAGTTTTTAATGTTCCGTTGTGGATTTGAATATGCGTTTTGTTACCGCATATGGATTTCGGGGAAATTAAGATTGCTTGGTCACAAAGAGGAAATATGAATTAAGTGGAGAATTGACCGAAGCAATTTTGGGGAAAATTATATGTGGGGTGATGTAATTGAGGGAGATGGTCAATGTTTGTTGTAGATTGGAATATATGTTTTATTAAGGCGTATCAATTTCGGGGAAATTGCTTGGATTGCTTGGTCGCAAAGAGGAAATGAGAATTCGATAAAGGATTGACCGAAGCAATTTTCGGAAAATGAATGCGGGGATGATTAGAATATATTCTGTTGAATTATATTCTGTCGGGAGTTTGGAAAATGTTTTTTTATTGCAGATTGGGAGATATATGCAATTGTGGATTTGTTTTTGCATGTTTACAGGTTAGGATTGTGGGTTGGTTCCCCGTGTGATATAGAGTACCTCACAGGACGCTAAGGTCACAAAGGACTACGATCTCGTCTTTGGAAATGATCATGTACTTTTTGAGATCTCAATATGATTCAACGTGTATATAGAATTTAGAGGTACATTTATTTTTATTAAGGCATAGTCGAGTTTGGGAGAAGAAGAGATAGCAATAAGTGATGAGACAAGTCTGTTATGGATAGCTATTATCACAAAAAACATTAAAGGAGGAGGAAAACAGTGCCTGATTGTTGATGCTGGGGATAGTGTTTGTTTCGGTTAGAACGTAAATAGCAAAAGGACGAGAATGTTTCTTTTTCTTTTTGCAGAATTGATCCGATCTCAGAGCGAGAATCGTCATCTGTTTTTTGATAATCGGACGATCATCCACAAAGCATCTAAGTTTCCAGGTCAAAATATCAACGGACATTTAATTGCGAAGTCCTTAAAAGACTCAGGTAAAAATGGCATGCGTGTAGTTAGGCATTACACGCACTTGGATGCGGCACCACGACAACACATTCTGTCACATCTTTATCAAGGCATTTTTGGTGGTTCCTCATCTCAGCAATTCACCGGATCTTAGTCCCTGCGACTTCTTTGTATTTTCAAGGAGCAAGGGAAGAAAACAAACACTTGAAATAGTATCTTTTTGGCTTTTGGACATCATCCAGAAGAGTATAACCTTCTAGAAGAAGCCCCTCAGAAATGGTACAAAAAGTGGTGTAATAAAACTTTTACACCACCCGCTTTGCACACCACACACACACTTTATACACATTTGAAAACAACACACTTAGCAATTGGAACGTATAATAAAGATTGCAATTCCGTAGCATGAAATAGTTTTTATTGTTTGAACCTCCACAAATCGTTTTGATCAATCCGATGATGACGGAGAAAGAGATAATTAAACAAAACCGATCTTTTAATTCATATAATTACTTATTTGTTATTTATATAAACTTATTTACGCTATTTATACAAGGCACTAACATTTAATATAAAAATCGATTATAAAGTCGAAAATGAATTAATATTATCAACCGACTCCTCGTACACGAACTCACCACACCCTCCCTGACCGTCTCGGTCACTTTTCAGAAACCAACTCTCTAGTTTTTTTTTTTTATTTTCCCATCGGATAGAAATCTTTTCTTTCGTCCTGCAGATATAAGGATATTTCCTTTTTCTTGCCTGACCCATTTTCCTTTCTTTATCTTTCCCAAATTGAGATCGATAGGGGAAACACAGAGGAAAAACCAATAGAGAATCGTGCTAATGCACATTTATGATTCTCTATGTTGTTAAGCGTTTAGGCGAACGTGCAGTTCGTTTTATTCTGCCTGTTGTTTGTTTTAGCCGAATGGGCAAGGATCTCTTCTGTGGGAAATCGGTAGGAAACACAAAGGAAAAGTCAATAGAGAATCGTGCTATTGCACATTTATGATCTTCTATGTTGTTAAGTGCTTAGGCGAACGTGCAGTTCGTTTTATGGTGCCTGTTGTTTGTTTTAACTTGGTTCGGTTAAAACGGAAAACGACGCTGATTGTGTTAATGGTTTTGGTTACCTAGGGTATCATAAAATTTCTGAGGCGCATTTTATGATTCTCAACGATTTTGTTTGAAGAGAGCCATCTTTTTCGCACATTTAGATCTTTGTGGATTTTTGTGGCGAATCTGTGGTTCGATTATCCTGTCTAAGTTTTCAATGTGAGCAAATTGAACGTTTAGTTCAATTTGTTTGAAACTGAATTGATGTGGGACCATTTGATGTATGGGGTAATGCTCTGGCTTGGGGAGTGTCTCATCCTTTAGGTGGATGTTTTTGGCGTTTATCGCAATTAGTGGTGGACACTGGTTCCAAAGGGGTAAGTATTATGGGATGGGTGGCTGTGGCCGTAACAGTGGGAACAACGTCTCCGTTGCTGTGTATCTGCGGTAGGGAACTTTTGAAGGGAACAACCCTGATGTGTAAAAGTATAAAATTCATCGTTACAAAAAAACGAAACTAATAATATTGCTAAAGTTTTTCCTAATACTCATTCGTATAGTTGAAGCTCGATAAGTTGAGAATACCCTACCGTTTGATAAAAGAATGTAAAGAGGTAAGTATGCTCTACATTGAATGAGCATGAGAAACACAAAACATTTACAGAAGATTCAAGGGGCAAGAGATTCACAAAATTAAGGTATACATTGTGTAAGGGAACCCCGGAAGGCACTTATATTAATTTGGTAGGGAAAACTGATCGCATTCAGAACTACTTGGTTTGAACGGTAAAAAAAGTTCCTTATCCACGGAACGAGTGCATCGCGAGCTCTATATAAGTGACCTTTTGACATATAGGATCCATAAACCAAACTTTGATAAGCCCTTTTGAGACATAGGGTGCGAGAGTTTTTCATAATCGAAGCGGTAAGGTAAGGTATATATATTATTTCAAGATATTTGGAAAGTCAACCATTAGTGCCTCAACCCCCCTCGATAGAATCAAAATTAGTGTGAAGTGGGGTACGATTAATCACTCTGACGACAAATTCCACTTCTGAAGCAATCCATTTCTTCTGGGAACCTTTTTTTGTTAGAGAGGACAAATTTAGGTCAAACAACACAGTGGCTAGGAGTACTCAATGGCGAAGATGCCTTAATTATGTACATGATAGCGTATAAGGTGAGGGATGTAGCGATCCTAAATCGCTACTCCTATCCAAATCCCCAATAACATCAAAAATCCTAACGCAAATCCCAAATTTCATATTGAATCAATGAGCGATAAATTAAACCAAAAGTCAATTGTCGCACATTGATTCAATTCCACATAACACATCCAAATTCCATATTGAGTCACATGTACAACGAATTTAACCAAAAGTAAATTGACTCAATTCCTAAAAACCTTGACATCATGAAATGCTAAATTCAAAATGCATTTCATGATTCCCCTTCCCAGAATCTATCCAACAAAATTGTCAAACAATTCCCAGAACAAAATTCCAATCGAAGCACTAAGTCATTATGTGTGTTTCTTGGAATTTTGACATTATAATAGTTGACAAAAGTCAACTCCAAAATCTATAAAAGGGGAGTGCATTTCAATTTCATGATCAGTAGCATTCCAGATGCCAAACCGCTGGCCGAATGCAGATCATATGTATCGGGGGTCCATTTTACCTTCATGCAAAATCGCATCGACCACCCATGAACTTTCGGTTTAAATAAAAAATAAAGCTTGTTATTGAGAATTATGAAAAAATCATTTGCTCTTTTATTTTACGTACACAACTCTCCGCGCTCTTCTCTCGGGATTACCGTTAAAGCACGGCGCGGAGTATTACATTATGGTGGCAGCGCGTTGGATAGAACATTTAATCATCCCTTACAGTGAAATAAAACAAAAGTGAAAAAAAAAACAAACTTTTTTAACAAAGGTGAAACAAAGACTAAAAAGAACAAAAACATAATACAAAACAAAACAAAAAACTTAAATACAAGAACAACTACAACGCAAGCCAAAAGAAGGAATTTGTGTATTAAAATATTAAATAAATAAAACAAAAGTGAAAAAAAACAAACTTTTTGAACGAAGGTGAATCAAAAGACTAAAAAGAACAAAAATATAATATAAAACAAAACAAAAAACTTAAATACAAGAACAACTCAAGCCAAAAAGGAATTTGTGTATTAAAATATTAAATAAATAAACAAAAGTTAAAACATCAACAAAAAATACTCAAAAGACCATAGGTGAAACAAAGACTAAAAAAAACAAAAATATAATACAAAACAAAACAAAAAACTTAAATAAAAGAACAACTACAACTCAAGCCCAAAAAGGAATTTGTGTAGCAAAATATTAAATAAATAAATAAAAATCAAAACATCAACAAAAGTACTCAAAAGATCAAAGGTGAAACAAAGACTAAAAAGAACAAAATGTAATATAACACAACACAAAAAAAAAAACTTAAATACAAGCTTGCAGCAAAGACCAGGGCGGACCACTCAACTATAGGGCGTGAAGCCTACCTGGCAGCAGACACAACGCCAAAACATCACCAAGAAAAAAAAACCAAAAGGCGAAAGGCAAAAAAAAAAAAAACAACAAACACTCACGACATCAAAGGCAGCAACGCATTCAACAGCCGCAGCAACACCAGGTAGTTTTATTTTTCTATCAGTATCTTATCATAAATTATTGAAATTGCACTTGAACTATGTTTTCCAAGCATGCACTCACCCAAGTCAAGCCCAAATTTTACATAACAAAATCAAAATAAAAATGTACACATAAAATATTATATCACATATTTCACCTACAATGGGATAATAGAAAACTAAAGAAAAACAAAGAATAATGAAACACACAAAATTTTCACAGAAAATATAAAATTCATTCAGTTAATTCCCAAAAAGAAATAAAAAATAGAAAACATAATGAATAAACAAAGAAATATACGCGAGAAAAAACCCAGATACTAAACAAGCTTTCTCTTAATATTACAAAGGCAACACATGAAAACGCTTGAATTAATTTTAGATTTGTCTCATTATTATCAAAATGGATAAAAGGAAAAATCCCGGGACTGATTCCAACCTTTTAATAGTAAATCCCGAATGAAAATTTATAAATTAAAAGGTGCAAATAGAAACATAGAAACCCCAAGCTAATAAATTTAAATACCTTCTACATTTTTTTTTCAAACGAAAAAATTTTAATTTAACATTTTAAGGGACACAAGCATCCCAAAGCAAAAACTTAAAACACTTATAAAATTGTTATATAATAATACACAACCACATATTTGCACACACATATATATATATCCATACATACAAATATTTTAAAATAAGCTTTCTCCATGAACAAATAAGTTGGGAAAATTCTTTATACTCCCGAGGTAGGTTTAAACACGCGCATACCTCGTCTGTTGTTGATCCTTTCGTCTGCTGTGGTCCCTTTTCCTCTAAATTACCCTCGGTATTTTCATAGGGCTAATATATTTGGATTTGAGAAAAAACGAAGCTGTCTTTAATATGATCGATATTTACTTGGGTTTTCTGCCTCTCTCATTGGTATTTTGGATTTCTCATAGGTTCGTTCCACTCACGTTGGGAAGATCTATTTTTTCGAATAAAACGCAAAATTAACGCGCGAAACAAATAGCGATTTACAATGGAAGTTACCATCGGGTTAAAAGACATTGTAGCGGTAACCCGGACGAACTATATAATTTTATCTCTTGTGGAGATAAAATTTTTTCGCAGGCACAGGACGACAGTCAGCACGCTTTCTTCCTAAGCGTGGTAAAAATCAGACTGCGAGGGCCAGCATACAACCACATCCCATACAAGGTCATTTCAAACTGGAATGATCCTGCTGCGGAATTAAAGGAAGAATTTAAAATTCTCCCCTCTAGGTCGCTGGCGCAAAACGATCTGGTAACAGCCAAACAGGAAAGCAAGGAAGGCTTGAAGGAGTTTGGAGACAGACTCACACACCTCCTGCACCCGTTGGACAGCGCCACGTTTGAAAGCACTGTCGAACCTGCGGCGCGAACATATCTCCTCAAGGAAAATAGTAAACTCGCCCTACACACGTTCGAGGACGGACTTAGTGATCCAAACCTAAAACTCTTAGTTAAAGCACGAGGTACCCCAAATCTCAGGCAGCTATTAATTACGCTCTCGGGCAGGCCCCTCGACTAAGAAACAACAACACTTCAGCAAATTTTTCCGCTTATACGAATCTCAGCCGACCCGTAATTTGCCAATCGTGTAATAGGTCTGGACATACGTCTGAGGAATGCCACCGCAATAGTAAACCTTCCAATCTATCCCCCAAATTAAAACAGAGGTTGAACGCCCCCAATGCAGGTACTGCAGCAAACTCAACCATTCCCACGAGGAATGCAAAAAGAGACTGATAAAATTAAATAATCAAAACAGCTCTCCACTAAACAAAACTATTCCTAAAATTCAGCCCACTTCTACCACAAACGCCTGGAGAAGTGGAGTAATAAATAAAATAAGCGGCGTACAATTATTAAAAATCAATAGTCAGAAACAATTTAGGGGAAAAACCGACGAAATCTTGTTCGAAGCTAGGGATACAAACCAGAGACGGGACGATCTAACTGCTCTCCAAATAAAGGAAGTAGAAATCAAAGATCGTACCCACAATACTACATCAAAATCCGTTTGTCTACGGGCCGGATCCGATGACTTAACCAAGGTCTCTAAACCAACTATCCCAACAGCTCCCTACATTTCCATATTCTCACATCCCCCAACCTTTAACAACAAAACACCTAAGCTCAAGAAACAAATAACGCCGGCAGAGTGTAAGACTGAACAGCAAGAACTCTCAGCAAAATGTAAGTCCGAGGAACAAACAATCTCAGCCAAATGCAAGACTGTGGAACCAAAAGTCCCAGCAGAGCGTCACTCTGAGGAACAAAAAGTTCCAGCAGAGCGCCCGACTGCGAAACAAAGAGTCCCAGCAGAACGTCAGCCTGAGGAACAGAGAGTCCCAGCAGAGCGTTAGCCTGAGGAGCAGAGAGTCCCAGCAGAACGTCAGCCTGAGGAACAAAGCGTCCCAGCAGAACGTCCGCCTGAAGAACAAAGAGTCCCAGCAGAGCGTCAGACTGCGGAACAGAGAGTCCCAGCAGACCGTCAGACTGAGGAACAAAGAGTCCCAGCAGAACGTCAGCCTGAGGAACAAAGAGTCCCAGCAGAGCGTCAGCCTGAGGAACAAAGAGTCCCAGCAGAGCGCCAGACTGCGGAACAAAGAGTCCCAGCAGAGCGTCAGCCTGAGGAACAAAGAGTCCCAGCAAAGTGCCAGACTGAGGAACAAAGAGTCCCAGCAGAGCGTGAGACTCGGGAACAGAGAGTCCCAGCAGAGCGTCAGACTGCGGAACTAAGGGACCCATCAGGGCAGAAGCCTGAGAACCAACAAATTCTTGCAAACAACTCGTATGTCACACACGTGCAATTAACAAACAGACACAAACTCGTAGTAAGCTCAGTAACAAAACATAAAGATACCCAAATAAATAGAACCCTCTTTAGAGATAAAACAAAGACCGACCTCTCAAAAGCCACCACTAACCCTCCATCTTTCAAAACGTTTCCCTTCGGTCGTTCCATTACAAAAATTTTGAACCTTGGTACACAACCTAAACCAAAGAAAGTATGGAAAATCTTCCACAAGTTTAGGGAAAAGCTTAAAACAAATAGACTTTTTCTCTTAACTCAAACTCGAGTTATATATATGTATGCGTAAAATATAAAAAATAAAAATTCTTATGTATGATTTAATAAAACACAAAAATGTAAATACAAAAAAAAAATATAATAAGCATACAAAGAAAACAAATGTTTTCATCTGTAAATTTGAATTATTTAAAGCTATAACAAAACAAACTACAAAAACACTTAAACAAAACCTAATGATTATTAATAATAAGATTATATTTAAATATCAAATAACGAACAAAAACAAAACAAACATGTACAAACAAAATTAATACAACAAAACAAATTTCCTCTAACATCTTGACAGAAATCTAAATTGCTTGCACGTAAGATTGAATTCAAATATTAAATAATAAAGAAAAAACCAAAACAAATATATATACATAAAAAACAAAAAAAAAAACAAAAACAAAAACGTATACTAATAATGAAAAACAATTTTCTTTTACGCTTAAACAAAAATTTAATGATTGTTAGTAAGTAAGATTGAATTCAAACATCAAATGATAAAGAAAAACCAAAACAAATATATATAAAAAAAAAAATATATATATATATAAATAACAATGTAAACTATCGCGAAATCGAAATGCCACCACTCTTTGCTTTTCACCCACTCCAGAAAATAATCTCTTCTAGATTAATGTTCTTTTCTAAAGGGGGGAAGGATGTAGCGATCCTAAATCGCTACTCCTATCCAAATCCCCAATAACATCAAAAATCCTAATGCAAATCCCAAATTTCATATTGAATCAATGAGCGATAAATTAAACCAAAAGTCAATTGTCGCACATTGATTCAATTCCACATAACACATCCAAATACCATATTGAGTCACATGTACAACGAATTTAACCAAAAGTAAATTGACTCAATTCCTAAAAACCTTGACATCATGAAATGCTAAATTCAAAACGCATTTCATGATTCCCCTTCCCAGAATCTATCCAACAAAATCCTCAAACAATACCCAGAACAAAATTCCAATCGAAGCACTAAGTCATTATGTGTGTTTCTTGGAATTTTGACATTAAAATAGTTGACAAAAGTCAACTCCAAAATCTATAAAAGGGGAGTGCATTTCAATTTCATGATCAGTAGCATTCCAGAGGCCAATCCGCTGGCCGAATGCAGATCATATGTATCGGGTGTCCATTTTACCTTCGCATCGGCCACCCCTGAACTTTCGGTTTAAATAAAAATAAAGCTTGTTATTGAGAATTATGAAAAAATCGTTTGCTCTTTTATTTTACGTACACAACTCTCCGCGCTCTTCTCTCGGGATTACCGTAAAAGCAAGGCGCGGAGTATTACAGGGACAAATCAACTAATTACGAGCAGAGCTTGAATAGTTGAACGAAAAGCAGAGTATATCTGTTCTTCTAGCGTTGTCCAGAATGACGACGTCATTGAGAGTTATACGCATTCAAATAACTACAAATAACGAGTTCAGTGTCGTGACTACCAATACACCTTGATAAAGTAGTAAATTTATTTAGGGATGTGTATCTATGTAAGCTCAAGTTTCTACAGAGAATAGAATAATGAATGATATGGTTACGGTCCTCAAGTTTCAGCTTTTAAAAATTAAATTATGGATTGGAACAAGGATCACTTTGTGGCAGAAGTTGATAACTAATACCAATTTACATATGCCTGACTAAGCCATGATGTGGGAGGAAGGGAAGCACTAATTTATAACCATGCTGTCTGTACTTCGAAATATCAATATCAGTTATTATCTGGGTTTTGTGTAGTGTAAGGGTTGTTAGTTTGTATTATGTATATGGCCGCACATAGCCGAGAAGTTGTAACTTATGTCACGGATGTTGCACTGATCGAAGAAGGACGCTCGGATCATTGTAACGGTTCGATACACAATATCAATACCAATGAAATGGAAGTACAAATATGCTGTAAAAAAGAAAAATGTATGACCTTGTAGCTTCTGTCCCACTAAGTCAGTGTAGAATTTTGGCACACATATCTGCAAAAAATACTACGCTGCTTTTGCATTGGAACCGCGTTCATAAATCATGATATAAAACTGGTGACGTTTAAGGGATGTAACGAAAGTGTGGAAAAATACTAAAGGATGTATAATCGACCAGTTCAATTCACGCATGCACTTTTTTCTCGAATTCATGAGAACAAAAACCCTCTTGTTTACTTAGAATAATATACAAAGTTTATAGTATTACAAAAAACTTATAACAGAACTCCTTAAACATGGGCTGACAGAATTCACGTGTTCATATTCAGAAAGTCAAAGTTAATTCATGATAGTAGAAGAATGCTTTGAATGTGACTTTAACCGACTGCACATTATGCTTTCGAAGTTGGTGCACAGATGTAAAAAATATCCAACATACTTAATTGATATGAACATTCAATCATGGTAACACTTCCTTACCCGTCGCTCTAATCCCAATTGTAACTCAAAGCAAATCACAATAAGTTTAAAAAAGCAAAAAACAAAAAAAAGACTAATGAAACAAAATTCAATGCTAGGTCATGAATATGACCACATGTGTTGCATCCCATTTTTAAATTCCCTTTTGTGATTCTTTTATAAATTCCACCTCAGTAAATAACTCGTATTCAGCCCGAACTTGAGTGAGTGTTACATTTAAAAATAAAACACACTGCACTAGTTTCATTTAGTTATTCGGAATTCAAAAAGGAAAATAAAATTCCCGAATTGAAAATGAATTTAAATTTTAACACCGTGGGAAATGCATACATAAAGACCACATCAAAGTTTCAATTGTCCACATTGGGAAATCAAGGACGCATGCCATGAGGCACTTGGTGCTCAATGGACACAACATCAACCATTATAGTCATTCAATTATTCAAATTTTATTTGGCACTTCAATTTTTCACGTTGGATCTTTTAGATGCCAAACAGCTTTTTTGGCAACACGTGTGCATTTTCGCTGTTGAAACGTAAATCAGCTACAACTGCTTGATAGTATACAATTATAATGTTGGAAATACTTGCGCAGTTCATCAAAGAGGTTGTAGGACGGGGAACGTTGGTAAAAATAAACTCATTGTGTATGAATTATTAATTATCCAAACTTAAAGGATAAGAGGCCATGCCGGACCACCAGAACCAATCTACAACCATGATAGTTAGCAAATTGCTAAAAACATATGAAATAATTAGGTGCAATTTATGGACCAACAAATGGCAATCAAAGCCGTATTACAGCTGTATGTCACACCCTATTACGTTCTATATGGGTGACGAAATGTTGACACGATATAAGAACAGAAAAAGGGAAATTGACACCTACATGGAGATGCGTTTACAATAAAGTAGTAATCAGAGGCCCTAATAACTCTACTAATAAATTAGATACGGGAAAGTTTGTGGTACACAATTGTCGACTTTTTTTTACTTTAAAAACGCATTTATTTCATTGTTTAGATTACATTTCGTCTTATTAAATAGAGGGATGGCAGCGAACATACAGGGCAAAGTCTCTGATTGGTTTCAACCCGGCGATGGCCAGGACGATCCTTATCCCTGTTAAATCCAACTTGACATGCAGTCTCCACGTGACACCCCTGGATGACTGCTTTGGCACCCGCCAAGTAGTGAACCAATGCACGCAGCGACATCCTGAGAAAGGTTGGCGCAGGGCTAATAACCTTGTCCGTAAAAACATATTATTATGGCAAATTTAACAAGCCTCGGATATGGACCGGATACACGACGACGACAACGGAAATGAAAATGGCTAAATGATTTAAGAATTTTCTCATGGAACGTCCGCTCACTATGCAGAGCTCGAGCTGCACAGCAACTAGCCGATGCCCTGTCCGAATATCAGGCTGACATAACAGCATTACAAGAAATAAAATGGACGGGGAGTGGTGTTATTCAAAGAAACGAGTATGCCATTTATTACACCCGTCATGCAAACCACCATGTGCTCGGGGTAGGCTTTCTAGTCAGACAAAAACTGAAGCCTGCCATTATCGGCTTTAATGCAATACACGAAAGGTTATGCACTCTTCACGTGCGAGGCAAGTTTAAGAACATAAGCCTCGTAAACGTTCACGGATCTACAGAGGAATCCCCTGACAACGAAAAGGAAGAATACTTCGAGAACGTCGAACGGGCCCTCAATGCCTGTCCAAGATACGATGTGAAAACCGTTCTTGGTAATTTGTATGCGAAAATAGGTCGGGATCCGGTTTTCAAGCACTACGCAGGTTCCCATAGTTTGTATGAGAACACTAATTATAATGGACTACGAGTCATCGAACTGGCAGCATCGAAAAACGTTGTCGTTACAAGTACCAGGTTTCCACGTAAAAATATTCACAAAGCCACCTGGATATTACCTGGTGGGGCCACTCGCAACCAAATTGACCACGTGTTGATAGATCGCCGCCACTCCTCGAGCCCGATGACGGTACGAACGTACTGAGGTGCTAACGTCGACTCGGATCACTATCTTGTTGGTACAATTTTCCGAGAGCGGATTGCCTTACGGAGACGTATTACATCCGCGGATCAGGTTCGAATCAACACGGCTGCCTTACGCAATGAGAATACCAGTAACACCTTTGGTCATGCGTTAAGACTCGCCGTCGAAGAGCTCGACGGAGGGAGAGTAAGTTCTGGGGCCGGAATGCCGGGCGTAGAAGAGGAATGGACACGCCTTAAGAATACTGTAATTAGTACTGCCAACTTCAACTTAGGCAGTAGGCGTAGAGATCCGAGTGACTGGTTTGATGATGAGTACAAACTAGCGACTAGTAAGCAAACTAGTAGGAATGCTGCATAGCGGGCAATGCAGCAGTCTCATAAGGAGCGGGTACACAAGGAGAAAAAGAGCTCAGAAGATCTGATAAAATACTTTACAGACAAGAGAAAAGTGCCTATGTAAAAAACCTTGCCTGTGAAATAGAGTAAAGAAGAGAGCGAGGTTCGGACCAGGTGCGGAAGTTCTACCAAATAATCCGCAGTATGACGCGGTACACACCACGCTGCATTTACTACAAGGATAAAGTGGGCAATCTGATCACCGATCATGAAGGCATTCTGGAGCGATGGGAAGTGCACTTCAATGAGCTGCTAAATGGTCAGCTCACAGAAGAATTGGAGACTCCACCAATGCAACATCAAGACCAAATGTTGCCGCCACCAACCATTGAGGAAACATTAAAAGCCATAAGACAGCTCAAATCAAACAAAGCCCCGGAGCTGGTGGCATACCAGGTGAGCTGATCAAACAAGGGGGAACAGCGTTATATCACGCAATTCATGAGATCGTGGTGCATTATGGGAGCAAGAGGAGATGCCGGAATATTGGCCTCGTGGAATAATTTGCCCCATACATAAGAAGGGAGATATCACACTGTGCAGGAGCTATAGGGGTATAACATTGCTGAGTATCGCCTTTATAAAATTTCAGGCCGCCTTCGACAGCATAGCCAGGGTAGAACTATATAAGGCCATGAAAGACTTGGGTATTACAAACAAGCGTTATTTGTGTTGTTTACAGTAACTTAAAAGATTCATCTCGGCCCAAAAATGGAATTAAATCGTCAACATTTTCGTGCGATTATTTTTTACAACTTTCGGCGTGGATTAACTCAGCAACAGTGCATGGATGAACTTAATTCAATTTTTGGCGATGAAACTCCATCAAGGACCAGTGTTTATCGATGGTATGGTGAATTCAATCGTGATCGTAGTTCACTCCAAGATGAATTTCGTGAAGGTCGTCCAAAATCAGTTGTTGTTCCGAAAACCATTGATGCTGTGCGCGAACTGATATTGGAAGATCGTCATGTGACCTATCGTGAGATTGAGACAACCTTAGGCGTTAGTGGGACCAGCATACATTCAATATTGCATAAACATTTGACTGTCAAAAAAATTTGTTCGCGTTGGATCCCACACAATTTGTCAATCGCCCAAAAAAAGGCTAGTGTCAATTGGTCGAAAGAAATGCTCAAAAAATACGGTCGCGGTGCTTCGAAACACGTCTATGACATCGTGACAGGTGATGAATCGTGGATTTACGCGTGTGAGCCCGAAAGTAAACATCAGTCGACTGTCTGGGTGTTTCAAGATGAGCCAAATCCAACAAAAGTTGTTCGCGCACGAAGCACTTCCAAGCAAATGGTCGCCTGTTTTTTTCGGAAAAACTGGACATGTCGCAACCGTACCACTAGAACAACGCAGAACAGTCAATTCTGAGTGGTACACAACCATTTGTTTGCCAGTTGTATTCCAAGAAATCAGGAATACCAGCCGCCGAAGACGGATCACTCTTCACCACGACAATGCGAGCTCTCACACATCGGCTGCGACAACTGCATTTTTGAGCACCCAAAACATCGATTTGATGGGTCATCCGCCGTATAGTCCTGACTTGGCACCGAATGACTTCTTTTTATTCCCGTACGTAAAAAACAAACTGAGAGGTCAACGTATTTCGACACCTGAAGAAGCAGTTGCTGCATTCAGAATGCATGTGTTGGAGATACCTCAATCAGAGTGGCAAAAGTGCTTCGACAATTGGTTCAAACGCATGCAAAAGTGTATAGATCTTCATGGGGAATATTTTGAAAAACAATAAAGTGATTTTCGATGATCAATATTTGTTTTTGTTCTCTAATCCCGAAATATAAAAGGCAACCTCGTACAATTTTTTTGCCTTAAAGTGTTTGCCTTTCGGCTTTTTTTTGTTTGTTTGTTTGTTTGTTTGTGATCATATTTATAATTAACTTAAATAAAATAACATAATTCATAATTAATTAATTAAATAACATAAGAGAAGGTCCTCTTATATGTTTACTTATAAGTATATCTATTGCGTATAAGTATAATCTAATTACGAAAAGCCAATTAAACAATAAGGGTATTAAGAGAAAGGAGAAAGATAAGAACAAACAAAAGAGCAATGGGAAAGGGAAGCGCTGCATCTTATATGCGTTCTATATTTGGGGACGTTTAGTCCCTTCTTCATTATTGAGCCACCACCAACTGGGTTGCATTCTACCTTTTATGGATTTTCTGTTTCTCTTTCTCCTTCTCTTTCATTGATCACCATACTGAAACGTAGGCGATCTGGGGCATTAGAGATTTCACTACTATGGAGAATACGTTTATCCCTAGCACCACGGGAAGCGTGGTAAATAATAGGGACTCCATTTCTGTCTTTGATAAGGTCTTTATTATCCGAGAGACGGAACGCTTCTAGGCGAATAAACCCATTGTGGAGCGTACTTTCCATATGTTATTGGGATAGTATGAAAGTAGTTTTCACTACCCATTGCTCTTGTAGTGTGACCGCGAATGATTTTAATTATGAAATTACCTATCTGTTACGTGCGGCTTCCACCACCCCCATCATTTAGTTGTTTTTAATGTAATTTGATTTTAATATGGTTTGATGGTAAGGTGGTGGAAGAATTGCACGATCCACATGTGAGTGTTCGAACACGCCCCGATTCGAGTGTGGATCGTGGGCGGGTTCGAGCTCGATTTTCGGAGTGGATGTTGAGGGAGAGCGAGAGAGAGCAGGAGGAATCTAAAATTCGTTTTTTTTTTTGATTCCGTTGTCGGCAGTTCTTTTTTGGATGCAGTTTGGCAGCCAAAGTTAACGGTGAGGAAAGGAAAGAACAGCAGAAGAGTTGTCCCGTATCGTGATCAAAAAATTGAAAAAAGAGAGAATTAATTTAAAGTTGTTAAAATAGGGAGTTAATTTAAAGTTGTTAAAATAGAGAATTAAAGTAAAGTTGTTAAAATTAAACACGAAAACAACTAGAAGCTCGAGTTTCATTCCGATCACACTAAGAGCAAAAAGGAGAACCTCCCATCGCTTGCGCTGCAATTGCGTATTTTGGAAGACGTATTCAAATTCTCGTCCCAAATCACCATTTGGCGGTGGCCGCCCGAGGTGGGGCTTAAAGGAAAGAAGGAGAGATCGGGACTTTGGAGATTGTCCAAATGTATTAAGAAAAGGAACTGCTGTACGGACCTCCAACTCGCCCCAGAGGGCCACAAAAGCGACAGGAAGAACGGAGAGCAGCGGAAGAACGACTGGAAGAAAAGGTAACCCAATTAGTTTTTACATCAAAATTTTTGTGGCTTTTTACACCACATATCCTGTGTAGCCCCGATTTGTTCGCAATCTTTATTAGAAAAGGGATCAATCATAAAGTAATATATAGTGGAGAAGTGCGCAGGTTCCGGGTGCTAGAAGCCTGTATCGCACGCATAACCCTTCAGCAAGGAAGGGGTTTGTATGCGATTGCGGTCTACGCACCTGAGGAGCACCAACATAACCTATTTATAGCGGAGCTCGAGACACTCTTTCGATGCTTACAATTGCAGCTGGGCAAAAATTACTTTATCCTAGGGGGAGATATGAACGCCAAGCATAGAAATTGGGGAAATTATATATATAATGCCAGAGGAAATCAGTTGGCTGGTTGGTTAGATCAGTTTCATATTGAATATAGAACTGACCTGCTAGCTACGGAATATCCATCGTTCCCTGGAGGTAGATCATTCTTAGATATCTTGCTAATCGACTCACGACTGAGATTATTTAACACCAACAGACGAAACACAAACTGTTTACGGACAATTGAATACGACAGTGACCACTGTGCATTCACGGCAGTAGTAGAGCTTCCGAACGAGCTCGCAGATCTGGAGGAATTCGTGATCCCGCAACCCTATAACTACGGGGCAATGCGATGGCCGCGGTTCACCAGATCATTAACAAGAGAACTTCGTTCGAATGACTTTAATCTGCCAGTAAACAGAAACCTGACTTATGTCGAAATCGACAAATACATTCAACAAATGGACGAAACCGTAAAACGAACAATGGACAAAACAGTTCCCAAAACAACAGTTACAGATCACATTCACATGTACAGAAACGCACTCCACAAGAAAAAGAGCAGACTGCTATCGAAACTAAAACAATTACACAGGCAGTTTACTGACAGACAAGACCAGGAGATAATATCACTGAAATCCCGATTAACCCTTATGTCAATGACCAACTTTACCGACAGTAGTCAATGGCCGGGTACCCGGGTACCCACATATAGAAACATTGTTTTAACAATGTTAAAACAAATATTTTGCAATAGATTTTAATTTGTTTATCAGAAACAAATATATTGTGAATATTTTATGTATTTTATATAATATTTTTTTTATAAATATAAAGAATTTTGACTATCTGCGGCTACAAAAGGCCTATTGAAATCGGCGCAGAGCAAGGTCAGGATCGGCAGGTGTGTAACAAATTCAGTTGAAACCATTCGAATCCGGCATTAGAGAAAGCGTGGTTCAGTCAGCGTCCTTTGTGCATCTGAGCATCTTCAAAATGACGACTTTGTTGACACGTGCTCAATTCAACAGGTAATAATATTAAAAATAATATTGTTAATGTATTTAATAATATTAAATTATTTTGTAGTTGTATTTTTGTTTTTAGATTATGTAATGCACAACGAGATGCCTACTTGAAAAGCGTGTATGGTGAATCTGACGACGAGAGCATAAACCTTTCTGATAGTGATGACGATGATTGGATTCCTGACGAGCGAAATGAAAACGAGGTATCTGATAATGAAGAATATTGCGCGGACGAAAATGATACAACTGAAGCAGCCATTGACGATTCTGAAAGCGAAGATGACAATGATACGAACGGAGATGTCGACGCAGTTTCAACTACAGGTAAAAATAATTCTTTTCGTTTTATTTATTAATTTTTCATGCACAACGCGTTCTTATTATTTTTATTCTTTTTTCTAGATTCAACTGGATGTACGTTTGTCGCGAAAGATAAAACTGTATGTCAAAAAACACCTAACACAACTTAAACTCTCCGTCACAATATTGTGAGACAAAGAGCTGGTCCCCATCGCTCGACCGAAACACTCTCAGCGGCTGAAACATTCAAAAGGATTCTTACTCACGAAATAGTGGATTTGATTACTCGTTACACTAATCAGAAGGTAGATCTAGTTATCCGAGAGTGGAATGCAAACAATTCAAATCGACGGTCCAGAACGTGGAAAAATGTTAATCGTCAAGAGATGTATTCGTTCTTTGCAATTCTAATTGCAGCAGTGGTCAATAATGGAAACAAAGACCATACTACAGAGATGTGGAAAACGTCATCATTCCCTTTATACAGGGCCACAATGAGTATCAATCGTTTTTGGAATATCTTACGTTGTATCAGATTGGATGATGCGCGGACACGAGAGGAACGGTCCAGAGAGGACAAAGCAGCTCCAATTAGTGAGATCTGGGCGATGTTGAATGCAAATTTATCCACTCTGAACCGGCCCGGCACAGAACTTACCATCGATGAGCAGCTGTATCCGTACCGTGGGCGAACCAAATTTACGCAGTATATTCCATCAAAACCAGCCAAGTATGGTATCAAAGTGTGGTGGATTTGTGATGCTGAAAATGCATATCTTCTGAGAGGCATTATTTACACTTTCCCGGTGTAAATGTTAGAGAAAAAAATCAAGGTGAAAATGTTGTCAAAAAATTAGCAGCACCGTACAAAGGGAGTGGAAGAAATATTTGTATGGACAATTTTTTCACGACGTTACCGCTCGCGAAGCTTTTATTGTCGTGGGACTTGACTGTCGTAGGAACCTTACGAAAAAACAAACCCTATATTCCAAAGAAGATGGCTGCACCAAAGGATCGTGCAGAATTATCCACACTGTTCGGCTTTCACGACAAAACGACGATTTGGCAATGTTCTTCAATGTCCTCGATGTAAGCGCACTCGCGGCTCTTATAAAGAGAACAACTCCATGCTGCCGAAAAAGACGAACGCCCGTCGTATGTTTTTGCTCCAATTAAGCGAACAACTTGCCCTGCCAAGTATTCATGAACGCTCGGAAAATGCTCAAATCATGAGATATTACTCAACAAAACTTGCAATCGAGTCCATCATCGGCAAGGTTCAGCCGCTCATGCCGACGACCCAGACAGCATGTCCGCCCCTGGATAGTACAGGAAGAAAAAAGGTCACTGGTTGTTGCCACATTTGTTTATCGCAGGCTCTGAAAAAGCGGCGAAAAACAAGAAAGGCGTGTCGGCAATGTGAAATGCCGGTTTGCGACGAACACGCAACTAGGTTGATTGAATGTAATGCATGTCACAGAAGTCTTTCTGAATAAATTTGTTTGTTAATTTAAATGCATTTTTATTGTTTTTCATTAATTATTAGTTATTTAAATAGTTAATTATCAATAATTAATTATTAATTAACTATTTAACATTCAACTTTGCATGATTCTTCATCATTCTCAATGCTTTTTAAATTGGGGTACCCGGTCGTGTCTCAGAATACAATTTTTTAAAATGTCAATTTGAAAGTAAAAAAAATTTTTTTTTCATTGAAATTTCGTAATTATCATTCAGAAACGTTTGAATGGAGATGATCTAAGACATGGGACTGAAATTCGTCTACTAGGCCGAGCAATCGTGAAATTGCGACGAAATGGGTACCCGGTCATTGACATAAGGGTTAAAAAACCTCCAACAATTACTTAATTATAGATTAGCAACAAATTTGTATTGGAACAACAGAATTCGGGCTATAAAAACTAATAACCCGAGTATGTTCCCACAAATAAATAAAATATTCAGGTGAAATAATCAAAACGAGATTCAGTGTCTCCAAATTCCACGTACTGATGTAAACAAGCAGCTGCTAATCAACGTTGGCATAGATACAGAGAACGCTATCCTCAACAGTGGGGTCTTCGTGATCGAAGATCCTTTGGAAAAGGTGAACGCTGTGGGATCTGTCTTTCAGGAAATGTACAAGGTGAATGAAAGCATTCGCCGAAATCACGACTTGGAGGACAGAATTCTACTGAATCACCTGCACCTCCGAAATGAAATTTCACGTTGGCAATCGGAGAATCCGGGTTTTATCGAATTCAGTGACGATAATCTGTCAATTGACATTAATGCCAATGGTGCGGCTAATAGCCTTTTAATTGCTAGGGAAGGAATCCAGAGTATCTTCGACTCATTAAGAAGCAAAAAGTCAGTGGAAATAGATGGAGTACCTAACATCGTACTCAAGAACCTGCCCCCAAAGACAGGATATATACACGGTCCTGTTTAACAACGCGTTGAATAATGCATATTATCCCGTGCGTTGGAAAACGGCTATCATTAAGCCCATCCCAAAAAAGGGCAAAGACTGTACAAACCCAATGAACATGCGTTCGATAAGTTTACTCCCAAGCATCAGGAAAGTATTTGAAAAAGCCATAAACAAAGCTCTGGTAAAATGGGTAGACGACAACAGCATTATTCCAAATAACCAGTTTGGCTTTAGGGCGGGTCATGAAACCACACATGCCGCATCTAAACTGGTCTCCGACATACAATGGAATAAATGTAGGAACCGATGCACAGGTGCCTGTTTGATCGACTTGGAAAAAACCGTTGATACCGTCTGGATCGAAGGGTTGTATTACAAACTGGTCAGACATGGCATACATAAGCCTTTACTATATGTACTTTATGATATGTTAAAGGACAGGAGGTTCGTGGTCAAAAGTGGTAATGTAACCTCTAATCAAACGTATAATACCAAGAATGGCTTGTAACAGGGCGCGGTACACTCTCCGATTCTTTTTAACATTTACATTAGCGACTTATTAGATGCACTTCCGCAGGCTATTGTGTACGCAGACGATTTCATAATCTACGGAACAGCTCTGAAAGTTGAGATCATAAATAGTTTAATACAGCCAGACTTCAACAACGTGTAGCGCTATTGCGATGACTGGAAACTTAAGATCAACTTCCAGAAATGTGAAGCCATCCTATTTAGAACTGCATTATATAAAGCCACGAACGACACCAGAAAAAACTGGCGAAAGCTAGTTATCGTGGGACCGCATGGAGATAAACTGGAAACCAAGAGTTTAGTTAAATACCTTGGCATCTGGCTAGACCAATATCTGTATTTCAACAGACATGTAGAGGCTGCTTTGCTCAAAGCGAGGAAAACTTTTGCTATGACAGGGAGGCTATTTCACAGTAGCCAACTTGACAACAGGGTAAAAGTCATATGCTACATGACGCTAATCAGGCCAATGCTCATATATGGTTGTCCAGTATGGTTTAACATAGGTCCAAATTTGATGGAAAAGATTCGGGTGTTCGAAAGGAAGTGTCTCAGAAGTTGTCTCAAATTATATCGAACACCGGAATCAGACTATAAAAAGTATTATTCAAATGAGACTTTATATAATGAAGCCTGCATAAATAGGGTGGATAATTTTATGACTAAATTAATCAGAGGACATATTGCGAGAGCAATAAGCTCGTCCAATGACCTAATTTTCGGGGCTTATTATCCAAACACTCTGTACTATGAGAGCGTGCGTTGCAACGGCTCTGTTCCACCAGAGGCGTTCCTTGACTTGGACATGAAAGGGCTTATACAGGATAGATCCGGAATTCCGCTGATCTATCATGTAAGTAGATCATCCGTAGACGGGCGATTGTGCTACGACCGGGAAGTAACGCGCACCGAGGAAGAGCTCCTGCGATTCAGTAGGGCTATCTCCCACAGAGACCGGGACGATAGTATTAGACAGCGTCAACAGTTCTGGTGGTTGAATGGCATATAAAGACCTGGATACCAAAGTCGGTAAAGAATAACAGTATTATCAGCCAGCTTACATAGACTTAGCTTTTCTAGAATTAGGGTAGTATAGGATTAAAGTTAAGTTTTTGAAATAAAATTATATCAAAAAAAAAAAGAAAAAAAAAGTAGGTTAAATTTTAAGAAAAATAACAAAAAAAATTTCGACACAAAGTTTTCACAATTTTTCTTTGTCATTTAAATAATTATAAGTACTCTCGCAAACAAAATTCTGTCGCCGAAAGGCAAAGTATACAATAGTTATGTAATGTTTAGCTTAGAGCGTCTGCGGAGGGCCAGTAAGTTATAATATAAGATAATTAAGCATTTTTGTCTAGCATGTAATTTAGAAACTAAGAAGATAAAAAGAAAATAAAAAAGTGTTTTAAAAATGAAATGAAATGACACCGTATTTGTAGAAAAGTTTTACCTTTAAAACAACCATATTAGTACCCGATTGAGAGAATGCACCAAGTTCATCATTATCATTTCTAAAGATGGACTAGCAACCTTGCGTTTATTACCCAGTAGTGCACACAGTGTCCTTAGTATGATATTGATTCAGGTTCTACCGATCAGAATCACAATGCAATGCTTTATGATACCATCATATGCGAACAATCGAACTGAGCCATTAAGTATGACTCCTGAGTAAGAATTATCTAAGAGATTATACCTGAGGGAAAGTACTCACTTTAACTATTAACTTAGCAAACGTAAGTGTGGAAATGCTTATAGCAAATCTTATGTAAACGAACAAGAAAAAGCCGTCTCATGTATTTTTTAGATCAGCCTCCAATTTCATGCAAACATTCCTCAAGTAATTACAATATAGTTTTAATTACTTTATAATAGTATGTTTTATACGTATACTGAGGATGATACTCTTGATGGAAGGCTGAAGAGGTTTCGTGAAATGATAAGCTGGCGACTACAATTTGATCCTCTTTATTGATACGAACACCACCATAAAAGGGAATTATTGAAATTTAGAAATTCCTTTTCAATTTTATTGATTTACTTGATACTAAATAAACCTACGACTAAAATCACTGCGTATCTCGTATACCCAATGGGATTACGAGAATCGTTAAGGCTTCTTTTTTCGAGCACCCGTGATTACTATTCAGACTGTATTGTATAGCGAACCACGGATTAACAATTCAATACGTAATACCTGCGAATTGACGTGACCACGAAATGTAAAAACAAAAATAATGAAAGTTCCCAACCTTCCCCTGGGTAAATAGAATTCTCTGCAAGTGTAGTCAAGCCATTTCCAACACAATTCAGGGCTTTGTTTTTGTATTCATCTACAGCTAAAACTTTTTTTTATTCGATTCGTTGTAAGCCAACAAATCATATTGTGGGAAATTCACACTCAAGAGTGTGACCCTAAATAATCGAATTACAGATATAACATTTCCGAGAGTTAATTAGATAGGATCAAGTTAAGAATGAAAAATGATTACAGACCCGCAGACCGCAAATTTTTTTACGATCAATTTATTAATTTAACGCGCTTCGATGTTAATGAAACTTTTAATGAGACTACGGTTAGCCGAACATCACATTATGAGGTCATGGAGCTACAATGGAGGGATTCCGAAGGACGACTACACACAAAAAATAACCAATAGCATTTAATGGCACGATGATGTGTCCTACGAGCTTTCGTTTGCGCGCTTCAAATCAACGGCAAGCTAGTCCAACATCAAATTATTTGACGGACACTGTGACGGGAAAGAAGAGTGAATTGGTTGTCGGTAATTAGGATGGAAAAGGAAGTGTAATACTACAATTTCAAGGCGGCAGACACTATTAATGATAGGATGAACATATCTGCGGTTGGGAAGAGTACATTTTGTTTTATGAGAATTGATTAAACAAATGCTTGGTTTAAAAAGCGGATTGAACTCAAAATTCGGTAATAGGTACAAATCTCGTTGCAGTTTATACACTGTAGAGGAACAAACGATTTTCCCTTAAAACCAATCAAGACAAAAAGGGATTTAATGTTCCGTAATCTGGAACACTGGCGAAATGCAGGTCGATTGATGTAATATAATACAGGGTCGTGCAGAAGTAGAAGTAAGTAATGTTAATGTGAATGTGGCATAATTCTTGCAAATGACGTCTAATGTCATTGTCCGTTGAGTTTTGTGTTACAGACAGGTAAAGATATATTCATCATCATCATCATCGGCACTACAACCGGGTTCCGGTTTTGGCCTTATTTAGCAAGTCCCGAGGCTTGTTAAATTTTCCATAGTAAGTTATTTTTACGGGCAAGGTTATTAGTCTTGAGCCATAAACGATATATTTTTAAACAGAAAATGATAAGTATTTACACATTTAAATGAACTTTCTCTGAAAACAGAGTCCATTATTTTTATGTTTAAAATGGCAGCCAATTCATATCATGACAGTACGTTTGTCCCAACCTGAGCCAACTAGCGTTGCCGGAATGCAGTCTTTATAATTAAGATATTTAAATTCTTTACCGTTTTCAAATATGCCACCCTTGACGTTTGTGTGTGTGTCCCTTTATTTTATCCTCATTTATTTCTAGGACCACGTCTTCGGCTGCCTGCATGATGATTTCACTGTTTTTACTTACAGTTTTTATATTACCGCCCAAACCGGCAATTTTTTTTTTTTTTTTTTATTACACTTCTCTCAGGCGAGATCGCCCACCTGGCGCCTCGAGATGCCACCAATAACAGTTGGAGTTCTTTTTGAACAGTTGCAGGTTGTAATGCACCGGGAACGCATTCGCGCTAGTTAACACGCCCCTCATAATGTATTATACATACCTATGTATTACTGTAATTCAAACCCCAAACATATGTCTGTACACAATAACCCTTGTATTTTAAACCGAAAACGAATAAGCAACACCAGAGATTTTTTTTGTTTTTGTTTTATATCCACATTTATTCAACAATTCAATTACATATTTCACTTAAGACTAAATGTTAACATCTATTTTACAAATAACATTCTTACATTAACTTACTGGCTCTTCGCAAGCACTCTAAATTACACATTATCATATTTCATATGCCTTTCGGCGTACAATAACTGTTTTTACAACATGTCACAATAATTGATATGTTTTCTCTTTTAAAAGTTATTCTATTTTTTCTACATCTTGTATTATTTATAATATTTTTTTTTTTTTTTTTTTTTTAATTACATATATAGGGGGTTGACAAGCAAAATAAATAAAACAAAACGGACAAACATAAGCAAGTAATAAAGGAATACAAATTAAAATAAAAAAATAAAAAATTAGAATTAAATTAAAAACAAAATTAAAAGATAAAATAAAAATAATTGGGAATTGTGGATAGGGGGAAGAAAAGCGGTGCACCTGAGTGGCATACTATGTTTGGGGACGTGTAGTCCTTTCTTCATCACTGATCCACCACCAGTTGGGATGGGATCGATCTTTTATTGATTTATCTCTTTCACCGATCACCATACTAAAACGCAGGCGATCTGGAAAATTAGAGATATCGTTATCGTGGAGAATTCGTTTATCCCTGGCACCACGGAAAGCGTGGTAAATAATAGGGACTCCACGTTTGTCTTGGATAAGTCCTTTTTTATCCAAGAAAGGGAACGCTTCTGGGGGAATGAACCCATTATGGAGAGTACTCTCCATATACATATCATTGGGATAGAATGCTCCCGAAATGAGATCGTTTTCGCTGCACATTGCCCTTGTTGTGTGACCACGAATAGTCTTGATAATGAAGTTATCTATCCTGTTTAGTCCTGATTTGTCATACAGGACTTTATTCGGATAGTATTTCTTATACTGCGACTCTGGGGTTCTATACATTCCTAGGCAGGAACGCAAACACTGCCTCTCGAACACCCGAAACTTCTCCATGTAAAATGGGGATATGTTGTACCATACCGGGCAGCCATACACCAATATTGGTCGGATGAATGCTGAGTATGAAATTATTTTTACCTTGGGGTCCAGCAGACTACTACGGAAGAGTCTTCGTGTCATTGCATATGCGTTTTTAGCTGCTGTAAGAGCAGCTGCTGTATGTTTATCAAAGTAAAGATATTGATCAAGCCAGATTCCAAGGTATCTGACGACAGTTTTTACTTGTAGTGGAAAATTATTACTTCCCGCAATAGAAAATGTTTTCCAATTCCGTTTTGTGTCCCTTGATGCACTGGACAGTGGCGTTCTGAAAAGGATAGTCTCTGTTTTTTGGAAATTTATTTTTAATTTCCAGTCGTCGCAAAAACGTTTGATTTTGTTGAAATCATCTTGCAGAAGTCTGTTGATGACATCAATCTTTTCTCCAGATCTATACACTACAATGTCGTCGGCATACGCAATTGCATGGTTGAGAGAACCCACTAGGTCACTAGTGTAAATGTTAAATAAAATGGGAGAATTCACTGCTCCCTGTTGTAAGCCGTTTTTGATGTGGAAGGTCTTGTTAGAAATTATGTCTCCACATTTCACTACAAATTGTTTACCCATAATCATATCGTAGATAATGTATAATAAATATTCGGGCATACCTAGATTTGATAACTTATATACAAGCCCTTCTAACCATACGGTGTCGAAAGCCTTTTCAAAGTCAACCAAACAGGCCCCTGTGCATTGTCTCTTCGCCTTGTTCCACTGTATGTCGGAAACAAGTTTTGTCGCAGCATGAACTGTGTCATGTTGCGATCGAAAACCAAATTGGTTGTACCATTTTCCTCACACCAGTTAGTCAATGCTTTATTTATAATTTTCTCGAATGCCTTGCTGATGTTCGGAAGCAAACTAATCGAGCGAAGATTGGCTGGATTGCTCCTGTCCTTGCCCTTTTTGGGGATGGGATGGACTACAGCAGATTTCCATTGGATTGGATAATATGCATTGTTTAGAGCGTTATTGAACAAAATAGTGTAAACCTTCACTACTTCCAGAGGTAAATGCTTTAGAACAATGTTTGGAATACTGTCTATTCCAGAAGATTTTTTTGTTCTTAATCGATCTAAGAATATCCGTCAGTTCATCCTTGTGTACAAATATACCAGTGTTTAGATCTCTAAGCGGGGAATCCGCTCTATTATTTTCACTAAAGATAGTGAAACTTCGACTTAAGAGACGCCAATTGTTAAGTTCATTGCGTAACGAAATATGTTTTTGGAGAGCCCTATTTTCCAGGTCAAGGTTAGAATGAGCCGATTCGTTCAATCTATACACTGTTTCGAAACAAGCGCCAATTGAGTTTGCCTTTTTTTGCGGATCCTCGACTATTATGAATTCTTCGTTAGAGTTGATGTGTTCCAAGGTAAGTCCTGCGTTCAGCAGCGTTTGACAATTCTCGGGAGTCCGCGGAACTCGCAGACATGGGATGTCATTATAATCTTTCCTTCGAAAGACTTTATTTATTTGTGGGAACATATTCGGTCCACTAGCTTTAATGGCTTGAATTCTCTTGTTCCAGTCTTCATTGATTACTGATCTATAGTTGTCACGGATCAGTTTTTGAAGATTTTTAATTAATGATTTAATTGTTTTTATTTCCTGGCTATTTGGATCTCTGAATTGTCTGTAGAGCAGTTTTAACTTAGAGAGCAGAGTACTCTTTTGCCTATATAGCTCGTCGATCGTTGCGTTTCTGTACCGGTTTGTATGGCTCTCGGAGTGAGACACTTTTGGGATAGAACGATTCATTGTATTAGTAACAATGTTGTTCATCGTCGAAAGATAATGATCAATTTCGTCATTATGAAGATTTCTGTCAGTTGGTGGATCTATGCCATTGGAGCGTAATTCTTTTTTTATTATCCGATCAAAGCGCGACCAGTGTGCTTTTCCGAAATTAAAAGAATGTATCTGTTTGTACTGCTCAAGTAGTGAATGTTCGTTTGGGACATGTATTACAGCACCAAGTCCATAATGATCGCTATCGTACTCGATTGTACGAAGACAATTTCGAGTAGTTAGATGCGTATCTAATAGTTGTATTCGCTCGTCCAGCAACAGTAAATCCAAGAAGGAATTTCCTCTTGGATACGACGGGGTACTTGTAGCGTACAATTCTAGTTTATGTTCGATAGCGTTTGTTTGCCACCAGTCGAACAACGCATTGCCTCTTGTGTTTGTGATAAGGTTACCCCAAGCACTGTGCTTGGAATTGAGATCTCCCGCCATAAAGAAATAATTATTTTCTGAGTCTAACTTGAGACTTCGAAAAAGGGTATCAAGTTCATTGATAAACTGTATACACTGTGGCGCTTCGGGAGCATAAGCAGAGATAACATATAGATGCTTTTGACTTTTCAAAGGAATATCTATAACGCAGGCTTCTAGTACCTGGAACTTGTCTACATCTCTACTGTAGACGACTTTGTGTTGTAGACCATTTTTAACTAAGACAGCGACTCCGCCCCCCTGAGTGGAATTTGGACGATCTCGTCTAATTACTTTATAATTTGGGTAGCCCAATTTGTGCCTTTGATTTAGCTTAGTTTCGCTAGCCAAAAGCACATCTGGGCGTTCAGCTTCCAGCAAATTGCTGAGATTATCCCATCTTTCCATGCGGATTAGTGAATTAACATTCACAGCAATAATTTTTAAAGTTAATTCAGTCGTAGTGAACGTTATGATTAGAGTGTGGGTTCGTCTGGAAACAGGGTCGAATAGATAATATCCGTTCGAGCCACTTGTTCCGTCAGTTTTTTTTCGATATTTTCTAATTTTTTATCAAACGCAGCAAACTGTCCTTGTATGGACAGTAATATTGCTGTTATATCACTTTGTGCCTCTGGAGCAGGCGTTTTAATGATATTACGTGATTGTTCTATAATTGGTGCATTTTTTACTCCACCTGCCATTTGGGCGTATGACACACTTTTGTTGTAAGAGCGAGTTTTCATCTTTTTCTCTTCTTCAACTTGCTTCTTTTTGGCTTCCAACTTTGATTTTAGTTGCTGGTACTTAGGGCAACCTCTAAAGTTAGCAGGATGTCCTGAGTTGTTACAGAGGACACAAGATAGTTTACTTCTATCCGGAAGCTGTTCTTTGCCCAATGGACATTCTCCAATGATATGTTTGTTTAGGCATTTGACGCATCTGAAATGCATATTGCAATTCGCTGCCACATGCCCGAAGCGTTGACAGCGCATACACTGCAATACGCGGTCGCACTTCTTTATTCTCTCCCAACTTATTGTTTGGTGATTAATGTATTTAATATATCTAAGTCCATCAATTTTACTATTGGGGCTTAGCGACACAATGAAGAAAGGCAACCTACGGTTGCGATTTCTAGAATTTGCTGTAGAAAATGGTTTCACACCTGTCAACGTCAGGCTATCGTTTTCGAAGTTTTTTAGCTCTTCGAGCACCTCTTCGGGGGTAAAGGAAGTGTCAACTCCTTTGAGGAGCATGGAGACAGTTTTCTCCGATTTAGGGGTGTACGTGTAGTACTCGCTTTTCGACTTCCCTAATGCCGATTTAATTTTGTTATACCCTTCTAAATCCTCACATGTTAAACTTATCTTAAAATCATTTATTCGTTTTGTTTTAAAAGTTTTGCATGTCAACTCACCCAATTTTATGACATCCTTTGTCTCCATGTAGCTAATGTAAATAGGAGGTACTTTCTCCTTTTTTTTGACTGGCACCTGCTGAGATGTTTCCTGCTGTTGGTGTGATTCGTGCTGTTGATTTGGTTCCTGCTGTTGTTGTTGATGTGATTCCTTCTGTTTAGTTTCCTTATCTAGCCGTGTTTTCTCTGCCTTCGTGGGTTGCTGTTGTTGTTGTTCTTGCTGTTGTTGTTCTAGCATTTTCGTTTTTCGTTCGTTGTGGCTCAGGTTATTTTTTAGTTTAACAACTTCCTCCATTTGTCTATCCAGTTCTTCTTTTTTACGACTAATCTCATGGATGAGTCTGTTGAGGACCTCGATTTGATTGCTAGCGTCTGCATTTGTTTCGCTGGCAGCTAGTTCTTTGAATTGGTTTCCAGCCCCTGAGTACTGGGCAGCATGGCTGTTGTCGCTGGTTACAATCGACGTCTCTGTATTCTTATTTTCATTTGTTTTAACGCGTTTAGTCTTTAGGTTTAGGTCCGTATTTTGCCTTCTCCGATTTGCCATTTTGGCATCAATTTGTTTTACGTCCATATTATGGACCGCGTGTTCTCACTTTTTTTTATTTTTTTATTTTATTCTTTTTTTTCACTTTTTTGTGACAAACAGATTGTGGCCTCGCGCACACACTCACACGTAGATACCGTTAACGTGTTACTCACACACTTTTTGTATTAAACTGTGTTCTTCGTTTTAACTGTCACAACACGTGGCTTCGTTGTCTTTTAATTGATTCTATTTATTTATATTTACTTTGTTTAGACTGTTTTTATCACTGTAATTTATTTGTCCACAAATAGTCTCTTTATAATACTTCAGCCAGTCGCGACACATAGAAGCAACTTTTTTCATTTAATTCGACCGCCGAACCGAAAACACGTCCGCACTCGTTCACTGTGTATCGTTGTATGTGACACCAGAGATTTTGGTGGCTGAGTGGCAATTAAAAACCTGTTTCCTTATAAGACTGGAAAAAAAGGGAAGCAATGTCGGCACTACAACCGGGAACCAGTCTTGGCCTTATTTGTCAAGTCCTGAGACTTGTTAAATTTTTCCATAATGATTTGTTTTATCCGGGCAAGGTCATTAGTCTTGCGCCAAATAATAATAATAACAATAATAAAAAAATTAAAAAAAAAACCCTACAAACAACGGAAAGCTTACATAGATTTAGCATTTCGAAAATTTAGTTTTGATGTTAGGTTTAGGATTAAGTTAACATATTACAAAAAAACAAAAAAAAAAATCAATTGTTAGTTGAGTATTTAAGTTAGATATAAGGTAAAAACAATAACAAAAACAACGTTTTTTCTGTTCTTCATTTTCTTTCTATATAATTAAGTCCTTTAAAATTCATGTAAACAAAATAATCATAATGTCGAAAGACAAATTTTCATGCTTTAAGCGTCCGTTTAGAGAGTCCGCAAGGGACCAGTAAGTTAGAAAATAAGATAACATAAGATAGAGTTTAATCATTTTTGCCTAGCGAGTAAGTAAATTATAATAAGAAGAAGAAATAAAAAACTTTCAGTCCGATCGCACTGTGCTCTGACATTTAGGGGTACTCGAAAATACCCTAGTGCTAGTGTAAAAGAATCCCACTTCCCTTCCCTTTAAGTCGGAAACCTCATGGGATCCACTAATTATTGCTAACCTGAAACATACTTGTATCTCTCTGTTCGACTTAGTTCTGAAATTTTTTAAAACAATTTACTTTCATCAGCTGACGATAATCAAAAAAAAAAGCTATACAACAATTGCAACAGGCACTCAACGAAATTAGCCAATGGACCACTGATTGGAAAATTAAACTCAACGAGATGAAATCTATTCCCGTAACATTTACATTACGACGATCAGATAACAATATTTCTACATAACTCAATGGAATTCCAGTTCCCGAAGCAGATTCAGCGAAATATCTCGGTACACATCTAGATAGCAGACTAAACTGGAGACATCATGTGAAACAAAAAGCTGAACAAATAAAGCTGAAACGTAGACAGATGTATTGGTTAATCGGGAATCACTCTCAACTCAATCTCTATTGTAAGAGATTGATCTATCAATCTATCATCAAGCCGATCTGGATATACGGAATCCAATTATGGAGCTGTACAAAGCAATCCAATAGAGATATAATTCAACGAAGCCAGAATAAATTCCTTTGCATTTTCACTAATGCCTACCGTTTTGTGACAAATCAGGAAATTCATGATGACCTAGAGATCAAATGATTTATGAAGTTATACATGAATATGCTGTCAAACACGAAAGACGCCTACATAATCATACCAACGTAGAAGCTATTGGATATTACCCATGAATTGCGACGACTAAAACGGACGAAACCTCATGAATTAATATGTTAAAATCTAACATACTAAAATCGAGTTGGGAGCTGAACGCTGGTCCAGTAAACCCTTACACGTTTTAGTTAATTAAACTAAATTAAGTACAATTTAAACCTAGTATTAAATTAAATTGTTAAGATTGTACTATTCATATCCAATAAAGGACGTTATTAAAAAAAAAAAAAAAAAAAAAGTTTACTTTCCACATGATCCTTACCTTCTTGTAATTCACGTCGACAGCTTTTCAGTTTGATCCCAGAAGAACTGCTTGGAACTTAATGTTGGCAAATGCCAATCAATTACATTTTCTCGGAAGCGCGAAGTTTTTGTTTTTAAGGAATGTATGAATTCGAATTTTGAAAACATCGATTCTTATTTTGTGCTTTTTTGGGTGTTTATTTTATTTATCGACTAAATATTGTATCTTAAATGAAGTTCTGAATAACTTACAGCTTCCGGACTCATATCGTAAAAAAATATATGGGACATTCAACAACAAAGTTATCGCAGCTTTTGTACCCCCATAACTCTAAAATGCCAGACTCACCTCTAAAATGCCAGTTTTTGCATACATGTAACACTTCGTACGTATGGCAGTGGTATTTCAGCGTTTACGTCATGGCTCCCTATACAAAGCCCTTGGAAGAAAAAATGTCTCACAAATCTGGGTATTAAAAGAGAACAGTTAGCTTAGCCTTACTCGTATAATTAAAAGTCCTCACTACATTCTCCTCTAAAAAAACAAGAAATATTATAAAAAAAAGTTTAACCTGCACTAGTGTAAATGTGTTCATCTCACGGTGATCACCGGACGGTTGTAGAGCATTTTGCGAAGTGGAGAAGAACGTGGCTCAAACCCACGCTATGAAAAGGTTACAACCAAAGCTCCGTTGCATTAGACTGCGCCCACGCGTATGGCAGGGTGTCTCAACCCGCTACATAAGCAGATATCCTTATCCATCGTTTTTAGATGCCAGAATATTACAGTGCTGCGAAAATAGATGATCAGACTTTGGGATCTGGGCTTATGTTGCCGATTCGCACTGGATGCAACCAGCGAATTCGCAACTGAATGCAGCCAGACAATAAATTCTTTGGTTGTCAAAAAAAGTAAACAAAACTTTCTCTTCTTCGTTAACTTCTCGTGACGGTCGGATGTCCAATAAACCCAATCCTCGTACATCATATGTAAATCGATCAAAAGCTAGTTCATCCGTTTAATAAAGTAATATGAATTTCTAACAGTATAATCATATCGATTTATTTGCCACAAAGGAGGATTATTTCATTACTGGGATTGCTGCACAACCACATTTAGGTATTCTTTTCCTCTTTAAACCATTTGCATTTATCAGTGTTTCAGAACAACAATCGCTGCACGACAGGAGACACCATTTTGAAAACTATAGAGATCTTTTCCGACGACATTCCTCGGTCGGCAAAGATCAAACTACGTGCTGGTCGCTCAATTGCCAACAGCTTACGACCAATTATATTCAATTTCAAAGTGAGTTTTCCGTTTCTAATATTCCAGCAAACCCGTTGAATCACCACGAACTATTATTAGACGAGCGGAGTAACAGACCAACTACATTTCGCCCCGCGATGGAATATCTAGATACGTGCATAGAACTTGACTTTACAAAGAGCACTCCCGATTAGATCAAGAGAGGTCGTGAGAAGTCTTCTAATTATCGCCGAGAATTTTAACTTCACCAGTCACTGGAGATAAGTTTTAGGATACCGAGGGCATTGGCATTAACCAAGCTGAAGGGTCTGTTTCGATTCATGGAAGACTCAACCAATGTATTCGCGTCTATCCGCTCTATACAAAATCGTATCATTACCACCAAGGCAGTAGAAAAGGGGCCGTATTTGAATTCACTCGGAGTGAAAAACAACTGTACAAGAATATGCCGACAGTCATAAGATACAGGTAGTTCTAGTTCACGTACAACCACAATCACCGAAGTTAAAAGCAAGCAGAGCTCATACTTTTCACCAACTGAGGTGTCATCCGATGTGTGCGGCGATTTCGCTCGACCCGAATTGAATAGAGACTACCAAATCCAAGGGGAAGTACCAGCAACATGCTCTGCTTGAAGGAAAACTCGGCTCAACAAGGAGAGCGGACCACGTCGCACAAGAAAATATATCAATTAAAGAAATCCAAAAGAGTCCACCCTATCCCCAAAAAGGGTAAGGATAAGAGCAATCCAGCTAATCTGCGCTCGATCAGCCTGCTTCCCAACATCAGCAAGGTATTCGAAAAACTTATAAACAAAGCACTGATAGGTTGGTTTGATGAAAACGACATCATCCCCAACAACCAGTTTGACTGTCGAGCGCGACATGATACAGTTCATGCAGCGACGAAACTTGTTTCCGATATACGAGGGTTCCCTCTTATGTTTCGGGATTTGGCAACCCTAGCGTTGCAACCCAGCAATTGACAGCTCTGTCGTAAAGTTGAACATTTTTGAGGTTATACGCACTCAGAACGTTTTGACATACGAGCGCTATTTGTGTTGTTTACAGTAACTTAAAAGATTCATCTCGGCCCAAAAATGGAATTAAATCGTCAACATTTTCGTGCGATTATTTTTTACAACTTTCGGCGTGGATTAACTCAGCAACAGTGCATGGGTGAACTTAATCAATTTTTGGCGATGAAACTCCATCAAGGACCAGTGTTTATCGATGGTATGGTGAATTCAATCGTGGTCGTAGTTCACTCCAAGATGAATTTCGTGAAGGTCGTCCAAAATCCGTTGTTGTTCCGAAAACCATTGATGCTGTGCGCGAACTGATATTGGAAGATCGTCATGTGACCTATCGTGAGATTGAGACAACCTTAGGCGTTAGTGGGACCAGCATACATTCAATATTGCATAAACATTTGACTGTCAAAAAAATTTGTTCGCGTTGGATCCCACACAATTTGTCAATCGCCCAAAAAAAGGCTCGTGTCAATTGGTCGAAAGAAATGCTCAAAAAATGCGGTCGCGGTGCTTCGAAACACGTCTATGACATCGTGACAGGTGATGAATCGTGGATTTACGCGTATGAGCCTGAAAGTAAACAGCAGTCGACTGTCTGGGTGTTTCAAGATGAGCCAAATCCAACAAAAGTTGTTCGCGCACGAAGCACTTCCAAGCAAATGGTCGCCTGTTTTTTTCGGAAAAACTGGACATGTCGCAACCGTACCACTAGAACAACGCAGAACAGTCAATTCTGAGTGGTACACAACCATTTGTTTGCGAGTTGTCTTCCAAGAAATCAGGAAAACCAACCGCCGAAGACGGATCACTCTTCACCACGACAATGCGAGCCCTCACACATCGGCTGCGACAACTGCATTTTTGAGCACCCAAAACATCGATTTGATGGGTCATCCGCCGTATAGTCCTGACTTGGCACCGAATGACTTCTTTTTATTCCCGTACGTAAAAAACAAACTGAGAGGTCAACGTTTTTCGACACCTGAAGAAGCGGTTGCTGCATTCAGAATGCATGTGTTGGAGATACCTCAATCAGAGTGGCAAAAGTGCTTCGACAATTGGTTCAAACGCATGCAAAAGTGTATAGATCTTCATGGGGAATATTTTGAAAAACAATAAAGTGATTTTCGATGATCAATATTTCTTTGTTCTCTAATCCCGAAATATAAAAGGCAACCCTCGTACGGTGGAACAAGGCAAAGCAACAATGTACAGGCACCTGCTTGGTTGACTTTGAAAAGGCTTTCGACACCGTATGGTTAGAAGGACTTGTCTATAAGTTAACAAACCTGGGTATGCCGCAATATCTGTTATACATCATTTATGATATGATAATGGACAAACATTTTGTGGTGAAATGCGGGGACATACTCTCCAACAGGACCTTCCAAATTCCAAATGGCTTACAGCAAGGAGCTGTGAATTCTCCCATTCTATTCAATATTTACACTAGTGATCTAGTGAGTTCTCTCGAAAACGCCATTGCGTACGCCGATGACATAGTGGTGTACAGAACAGGAGGAAAAATATACGTCATCAATAGGCACCTTCAAGATGACTTCAACAAAATAAAACATTTTTGCGACGACTGGAAATTAAAGATTAATTTCCAGAAAACCGAGACTATCCCTTTTAGATCGCCCCTATCCAGGGCCTCGAGGGATATAAAATACAACTGGAAACACTTTTCTATTGTAGCTAACAATAACCTTCCACTGCAAGTGAAAACTGTAGTTAGATACCTTGGTATCTGGCTAGACCAGTATTTATATTTTGACAACGACATAGCAGCGTCCCTCTCCGTAGCTAGAAGCGCATATTCTATGACAAGAAGTCTATTCCGAAGTAGTCTTCTTACCCCCAGAGTCAAAATAATTTCGTACTCGGCATTCATCCGACCAGTTTATGGCTGCCCGGTATGGTATAATATATCTCCAGTTTATATGGAGAAGTTTCGTGTGTTCGAACGGCAATGTTTGCTTTCTTGTCTCGGACTTTATAGAACACCAGAGTCGCATTACAAAAAATTCTGTCCCAACAAAATCCTGTATAACAAATCAGGGTTAAATAGGATAGACAATTTCATAATAAAAATTATTCGTGGTCACACAGCAAGGGCAATGTGCAGTAACAATAATCTTATTTCGGGAGCATTCTATCCCAACGATATGTATCTGGAGAATACTCTCCAGAATGGGTTTATTTCCCCAGAAGCGGTCCCTTTCTTGGATCAAAAAAACCTTATCCAAGACGTGCATGGAGTCCCGATTATATACCACGCTCTCCGTAGTGCCAGGGACAAACGAATTCTCCATGATACTGATATCTCCAATGCACCAGACCGCCTGCGCTTTAGCACGGCGATCAGTGAAAGAGATAAATCAGGCAAAGATCGAACATCTCCCAAATGGTGGTGGCTTCTCAACGAGGATATTCGTTTCGTTTTGAAGTTTTTGTTTGTTATATATATTAAAAAAAAAAAAAAAAAAAAAAAATTCGAATAATAATGTATGAACTATTTCACATATATATATATATATATATATATATATATATATATATATATATATATATATATATATATATATATATATATATAAGACACAAAACAAAGAGATGTACGCCGATATATATATATATATATATACATATATATATATGTATATATATATATATATATATATATATATATATACATATTTATATATATATATATGTGTGTGTATATATATATATATATATACATAAATATATATATATATATATATATGTGTATATATATATATATACATAAATATATATATATATATATATGTATATATATATATATATATATGTATATATATATATATATAAGTAACAAAACAATGAGATGTACGCCGAAAGGCATATATAAAAATCAAGTTGTAATGTGTAATTTAGAGAGCTCGCATAGAGCCAGTAAGTTAATTTAAGGACTGTGATTGTAGAAAAAGGTTTAACATTTACCCCTTATATTATACATGTAAAAAGAATTAGGAAAATAAATGTGGTTTAAAAATAAAAAAAAAAAAAGAATCCAAAAGAAAGACGAAACAACAATCGAAGTAAGGACGGTCGATAATTTTAAGTTCACCAGCCAGGCAATGACGACAGAGTCGATCGAAAGATTCAAACACCTGCGAACCATCAAAGACGAATTAGTATACCACAAAGAGCAACCAAAGATAAGTATCACAAGGTGACAAAAGAAACCAGCATATATATATATATATATATATATATATATATATATTTATATATATGTATATATATATATATATGTATATATATATATATGTATATATATATATATATGGATATATATATATATACATATATATATATATATATATATATATATATATATATATATATATATATATATATATATATATATATATATATATAAGAAACAAAACAAAGAGATGTACGCCGAAAGGCATATATAAAAATCAAGTTGTAATGTGTAATTTAGAGAGCTCGCATAGTTAATTTATGAACTGTTATTGTAGAAAAGGGTTTAACATTTACCCCTTATATTATACATGTAAAAAGAATTAGGAAAATAAATGTGGTTTAAAAACTAAACAAAACAAAAAGAATCCAAAAGAAAGACGAAACACTAATCGAAGTAAGGACGGTCGATAATTTTAAGTTCACCAGCCAGGCAATGACGACAGAGTCGGTCGAAAGATGCAAACACCTGCGAACCATTAAAGACGAATTAGTATACCACAAAGAGCAACCAAAGATAAGTATCACAAGGTGACAAAAGAAACCAGCAGACCTCCACCCAGTCGTTTCACTAGTTTAGGTCGGGTTCTCCATTTAGTACATGCATCCTCAGAGATAGTGTTCCAGTGAGTATCTTCAACTATTGATAGCAAATAAAATGCCAATCTAGTACCACTCCGCCAAGGGATCTGGAGAAGTCATTCTACAGCTGACAAAACAAGAATAAAACCAAGAAGTATTTGATTAGAAGGAAAACAGAAAAAGAAAAGGAAATTATCACACCGATCCAGGTTCTGTTAAGGTGGTCTTTTGGAACATTTGTATCTGGCAAATTCCAGGTTCACAAGTTTACCTGGAAAGCAAACTAAAAAGAACCAGCGGCAAGTCAACTTTAGGAAAACGTTCAATGCCAAAAATAAAAACAACACAGCATAATAAAAGAAAATCTAGTCACAGAAAATGTAACTAAGACTCTAAGAAAGCACCTAATGGTACTAGGAAGAGAATTCGAACACGCAGTCCAATCAAAAAAAGATTAAGAAAAGGGAGGAACTTTCGAAAAGGAAACCGCGTATACTACAAAAATAAGAAAAAATTAGGCGACAAAATATATTAACCCTGTGCTGCCGAAATAAAGACAGTTTCTGGAAGAACCAACGCAGATGTGTTTTAATTTAAGAGTGGGTTTTGTTCTTAAGCATGTTCAAAAACATTTGAAGATCACCAGCTCCAATCCAAAAAGAAAAAACTAAAGTAGTGTTGACTAAAACTACCGAATATAAAATACAATAAATGTGAAATTTAATTATGCGAAACTAAACACATCTCTTCCGCTGGATTCAAGAATTATTATCTTTACATTCAATCACCATCCATTGAATAAAACTGGCATTCCAGTCATCCCCCACATGTTCACCAGGTGGAATTTAATCTGCCTCCATTACAATACTTTTGAATAAAAACTACCATGCACTTCATTAATTAAATACCCAACCAATTTTTGAAGGATAATCATCTGGCGTAATCTGGAGCTAAAATTACATTACAAACGTAAAAGGACATGATTGAATGGGCGGACTCGTGGAAAAGAACTAAAAGCTGAGGCACATCATCTTGTCCCGTGGATCAGCAAAATATACGAGTATATTTATAAATATATCGTAAAACGAATGCAGAAAGAGGACGAATTGAAATAAGAACGAGAATCAACCGAAATTAATTTAACAAAAAAGGGAGAATTTTTTGAACGTGGACTATTGGGCACAGGCCATCTGTCATCCTGTCACACACAGCCAGAAGGAATCGTGTATTTCGGTAACGAATATAATTTTGAAATATTAAATTCTGGGACGCGGCGCACTTTTGGGTTCGCTTTTCAGTTCTGTTTAATTTTTAATTATTCCTCTCGTGAAATTTCGTCGTTTATTTTCTACAGATTTTCATTCTTTAAAAATGTTATTGTTCCTTTTTTTGTGTGGTTTGCTAGTTCGTCAAAGGAGGGAGGAAACAATTTTCTTAATTACAGTTTTGGGAATGATTGTAAGGGGCTGGAGATAGTTTGAGATGTTAAAAAGGGATTAAGGATACTCTCACAGCCCAACTGGATGCGAGTTATAGGATTAATATGTTTAATTTAAAGTAAACTAGAACTTTCTATTTTTTTTTACGTGGAGTCTGCATTTAGCCACCGAACTTTCCTTCTATGGATTTATTTGATTAGTGTGGTAACAATGTTTGCAATGTTTTATACTAAGCCCTTCAGACTTGAGGCGGTTTTATACCGAAATCTGCCCCAAAACTTGTCGCCCTGTATTTTTTATAATGGTCTATGAAAAAAAAAACTCATTGAATTTCGCTTTTGGTACTGGGAAAAGCCTTCAATTTTCGTAAATCTGGCGAAAAGTGCTGAAATCCTGCTTTGAAAATTCATGGAAAATGTAAGTAAGTATCTACAAACCAGCCGAAAAGTGTCGTAACTAATTTGGTCTCGCAGACTTGCGATCACGACATTTTCAAAGTGGCAATTGGAAGCTGTTTTAAAAAAGAACGAAAACATCTGAACAACCCACCACACCAGTCATTTTCCAAGTGCTTTCACCCTCCCAGCTCTACCCAACTATCCACCGCCCCATATAATTCTAGCCACTCATCGCCCCCTTCCTCGGAAGCCCCCCCCCCCGTCACTCCAAGCCCTCGCTCTCATACGGTTTTAACCCCGTCTTCCCCCCTGCAGTAAAAATTGCACAGCTTACCTCCCAAACATCTGATTGCCGCTACGCATTGTCACTAAGCTGGGCTCCTCGATAGTATAATGGTTAGTATACCCGCCTGTCACCTGGGAGACCGGGGTTCGAGTCCCCGTCGGAGAGCCCCTGGCGCAAGACTAATGACCTTGCCCAGAAAAAATAAATCATTATGGAAAATTTAACAAGCCTCAGGACTTGCTAAATAAGGCCAAGACCGGTTCCCAGTTGTAGTGCCGATGATGATGATGATGATTGTCACTAAGCTAGAGGCCGAAAAACATATCAAAATATTCGTCTGCTTCTAGCGTATCTCCACGACAAATTTGATTCCGTCTGCTATGAAAGCAAAACTAAAACCAATGTCAAACTCTCTATTCAACAGGAAGGTTTACCCACTGACGTCCCCAGTCTCCACAAATTATTCGTAAAATTCCATGTAATTTTCAATTTTCCCCTCATAAAGTGTCGAATGAACTAAAAGCTTTCGGTTGCTTGAATTAAGCCAATAAATGGGGCGGTAGCCCCACTAAACTAAACTTAAAGGAGAAAGCGCCCTGCAAGACCTAGCATTGAATTCAAATTGAACTACACGTTCAATTGTCTCAGATTGAAATCAATTTATAAAATCCAATTCGTGATAAACGAAGCAACTCTTCATGTGGTTCGCTTACACGCTAAATTCCCTGGATCCAAATGTGCAGACCAGATAAATTTCTCTTAAAAAAATATCGTGGAGAATCATAAAATGCGTGTGGGCAATTTTATGATCCTCTGCAACGCATTAGAAAACAAGCAACTTACGCCGTAAAACGAACCGTACTTTCGTTTTATCGCCCACCAACATAGAGGATCAAAAACGCTCACCCGCCAGATCCTTTGTTGATTGTTCCTTTTTTGTTTTTCCTCTTCTTGATCCCAATCCGGGAAAAATAAAGTAAATAAATGGCGGGTAGAAAAATGTATAATAAAAACAATAGAATGTATCCTTCGATCTGCACAATGGAAAGAGAGAGTTTTTCTTCGAGAAAACGATCAAAACAACCAGAGTTGGTTCGGGACATTTGACCGAGACGATCATCGGTCGGTAATTATACAAACCTCCCTGGGAAAAGTATAATTAGTACAGATACTATGAGAAGTTTTTACCGAAAAAATCCCGGTATTAAACTAAAAAGAAGATTTGAATTCTCACAAGCATTTGTCAATTAACTAGCTTGACCGAGGAATATATGTGACTGAAACTATGAACTAGTTTAAGTAAGCGATACATGACCATATGTGTGTGTTATTTATTAATAAAGAGCAGGTTTAATAAAAATAAAACTACATGTTGATTTTAGATAACGGTTCAGTGTGGAAGAGTTGTCAGGGTTTCCTACATCTTGCCTCAATCCACCATTACAGCCCTTAATAATACAACAATAATATAACATTGCCACCCATTTCGAATAGTCATTCACGAATGACTCTTTTGTTGCAGACCCATCATGCTTCGACTTTTTACCGAATATTTCCCTTAGTCGGTTCCTTACAAACTCGTTTGATCCTTCTTTAATCGAATCCAAAGTACCCCTGCTTAAGGACGAGTTTACCCCGGGCACCGATGGTATCCCGGTGATTTTCGTCAAAAAATGCTCATCCTTTCCCTGTGCTCGTTATCTTCAATCTTTCACTCCCTCAAGGCGTTTTCACCCACCTTTCGAAAACTTCCTTCTACACCCCCATCCACAAATAGGACCCCAAAAACGATGGCACGAATTACCGCCTCATTGCCAAACTCTCCCACTTACCCAAGATTTTTGATAGCATTCTTTACAAATTTCTTAGTTTTCGTTGCAAGCGTTCATCTTACCAAGGCAATATGGATTTTTTGAATGGTTGATCAACTACAGCTAACCTGATTGAGTTCACTTCGTCTATACTCTCAACACTAGAGCACGATAATGAAGTCGACATGGTCTCAACCGATATCAGTAAAGCCTTTAACAAAATGTCCCACAATCTTATCCTCATCAAATTATACGTCCTCGGCTTTGAATCTGAAATGGATTTCTTTCAATCTAAAGGATAGACTTTTTCCCTTCCACGATGCCTCCGAAGACCCTCAAGGTAAACACCTGGGCCCTCTCTTGTGCTATACGGATGCGAAACATGGGCTCTTACAAAACAGGAACAAAACAAATTCCGCGAATTCGAGAATAGAGTTTTAAGGGGTATCTTTGGAAGTAAATATGACGAGGAGGCAGGAAATGGAGGAATTGGAAGAGCTATACCACAAACCTACAATCGTGAGAGTAATCACGTCGCGAAGATTAAGATGGGTCGGTCATGTGGCGTGAATGGGCAACGACAGAACCGTGCATAGGATTCTTGAGGGTAGACCAACGGGAAAGAGACCGGTGGGACGACCTTGAGGAGATCGGATCGGCTGGTCAAGCGTGGAAGGAGAGTGCACGGGACAGGGAACGATGGCGGAGTCGTGTCGGTGAGGTCATGGACTTCCGGGTTCCTACAGATCAATAAATAGTAATAGTTGGATTCATCAAGAATTCCTGCTTGTCTCTATTTGCTGATCACACTAAGCTATATAAGATCATTGAGTCTCCACATGATCGTGCACTGCAGCAAACGTACCTTGACAACTTCTCAGCTTGCTATGATAATAACTCCTTTGTATTGGGTTGTCCCACATGAAATGTTGCTCAGTCGGCAAATAAGATGTTCTCGAGTGAACAACTTTGCCAGAACGTTAAGTTTTCTTTTTTTATAAAGTAAAGTGGTACGTGTGCTTGACGTGCGAGAAATGTATGGTTCAATACAACCAGCGTTTTTTTCTTCTAGGGATTGTTTACGATACTGTCGGCAGTTCAAAAATAAACTCTCTTCCTTTATGAATTTAAAATGAGACACAATGCGTCATTAGCAATGAAAAACATTAATGACGCATTTGAGGATATAGCAGTAAACGAACGCACTATACGACGTTGGTTTGAAAAGTTCTGTTCGGGGGAATTCACCATCGAAAATGAACCACATGGGAAGCCGAAAACGTTAGTTAACGACGATGTTTTAAGAGCAACGGAACTTCGACAAGTGGGTACCCCATGAACTGAACGAGTTCTAAAAACTACGGCGCCTGGAAATCTGCGCATCGCTTAGATTAAGAAACCAAACTAAACCATTTTTGCACCGGATAGTCACCAGTGATGAAAAGCGGATTCTGTATGATAACCATAAAAGCCCTGGGCAGTGGTTGGATGGAGGCGAAAATCTAAAACACACCTCCAAGCCCGATCTCCACCCAAAAGGTTATGGTGACAAATTGGTGGGCATCGAAAGAACCTATCCACTTTTCATTTCTTCAACCAGGGGAAACGATAAACTCTATCAAATATTATGAGGAAATCGACATATTGAATGCCGAATTGGCCGAAAAGCAACCTGCGTTGGTCAGTAGGCACGGCCCAATCCTTTTGCATGACAATGTTAGACCCCATACCTCACAAGTAACGATGCAAAAACTGTTGCAGTTGGGATTTGAATTTCTACCGCATCCACCATACACTCCTGACATTTCGCCAACGGACTACCATCTTTTCCGCAATCTGGATTCATTTTGCTGGCAGAAGGTCTTCCGGACCCGAGCAGAGGTCACAAAAGCCTTTGAAGATTTCATTGCCTCAAAAACTCAGCACTTTTACGAAAAAAGAATATTTGATCTTGTATCACGTTGGAACAATGTCATAGGTGCCAGCGGAGCCTGTGGGGGGGGGGGGGGGGGGGGGGGGTACGTGCCAACGCATGGCACTAGTTTACTCAACTTCCCACTACGCCGAGTTCCGCCGACAACCGTCCGCATAAATATCCAAGAGGAAATGAAAACACTTGTTTTATTCGTTGATGTTTTTTTTTAGTGTTTTGTTATTCGTCGGTGTTTTTTTTGTTCCATGGGGGCGATGTGCAACTCGGTGGACAATAGGGAAATACAATTATTCACAGAAAGGAAAGTTAACAATGAGTTGTGAAAATAAAAAAAAATGTTTACACATGTTTCGGAGTCCATCTACTTTATTACTAAACGTCTAAGACCCCCTTTGTGATTTGACAAAACCCCTGGCCGTTGCTCCTGTTCCAGGCGCCGAGCGAAATGCTTTACCTATTCCTTCGATTAGGTATCTGCTACGCAATGGCCGCGCGATATGAGACAGGGTTTGTTCGGTCTAATAGTATGAATACCTTGTTTTCGCGTTTTCTTTTGGGGGTCGGTTGTTCGTTATAGTTTCAGCGGAAATTTAAAACCGTCCTTTCCCGTCTTGCAACGATTTACGGATTAATAACTAAGGCGGACTCCCCATCGACTCGACTTGGGCAAGAAAGATAACACACGACTGTGCGCACCCTACGATGGTTGTAAGCTGACTGACTGTGAATGGGCAAGAAATCATTCATCATGTCGTGGCGGTTGAGTCACAGCTAAAATAAACCCACTGCCACTTACTAGGAACTCGAAAAGGGTAGCTATGCGTGCATAGGGAATTTATTTCCAACGAATTACTGCCGTGCAGGCTGAATTGGGTTGCTCTGCCGCTATGTATATGGGGAGTTGTCGATTAGACTGGGGAATATGGGTCTTGGTCGTTGCGATGGTTGTTTCGTGGAACTGCAACGCATCGTGCTGTTGACTTGCCAGTAAGGAGAATTGATATTGGGTAGGACGGGAGCCGAAATGATTTTCGAGGGAAACTAAATGTTGGTTGGTTAGGAGCGAGAAATATAGTTTAAGCAGGAAGTGAGCCGGAATGATTTTCGGGGAAATTAATGCTGCTTGGGTATAAGCGGGGGATATAGTTTAAATGAGAAATTAACCGAAGCGGTTTTTTTTGGAAAAATGTGTGCGGTTGGATGTAATTGAGGGAGGTGATTAATATTCCGTTGTAAGTTTGAAAATGTATTTTGTTGCAGCTTGGGAAATGGTAAGTTTGGGGATGTATGAGATTGTAGATTTGGGGACGGATGCTGTTGCTTATTGGGAAGTGTGTTCTTTGCATGTTTCCGAATGTCTGCTATTGCAGGTTGGGTTAAGGTGACGCGCTGTTAGCGGTCAGAATTGGTTGGAGTTGTGGGTTGGGTCTCCATGTGATATAGGGAACCCCCACAATCCTCTTTTGATTCAATACAAATTTACGGAAAAATAATATTGGCTTTAAAATTCTTTACTATAAAATTGGACCTTTCGTGTCGTAGGACCCAATACTTAATATTGCCAAGTGTCAATCTATAACCGTTTATCGAAAAGGTATCAACTCTTTCCCGCGCCTCAATTTCCTTCATAACCAACCGCTAACTATTGTCCACACTATTCGAGACCTCGGAATTCTATGGGACAAAAAATTTAATCTACCCACTCATATTGACGAGATAATCCTGAATGTAAAATCGGCCCTCGGGTTCCTGAAATGCTGGTCAAAGGATTCTCCAACCCGTACGTAATCCGATCCCTCTACCTTTCCATCATTCGTCCCCTAGTAGAATATGCCTGCCAGGTGTGGTCGTCTTATCAACAGATTCATATCCGTAAAATCGAAAGCATCCATCGCCGGGTCCTACGGTTTTCTAATCCTGTCCTCGTACATCAACTACATTAAATTAATCAACCTCAGTACCCTTGAGGAGTGTAGAGTCTAGGCCGGCATTCTGTTCATGCATCAACTCTTCTCTGACTCGGTTGACAACGCCTACCTCTAGAACTTAACTCTCGTTAATACAAACCCCTGGGAACACACGTATTCCCCGCCTTCTCTGGACTGAATGTATGATTCCAGGAGGAGAATATGGTGATACATAAAGTTGAATTTTGCCAAAAAATTGTGTTTTTATGTTAGTCTCGGGTCTTATTATCTTGTAGATAAATAATATTTATAAAAACTAAAACTCTAATAAAAGTACTCGGTGATTGTTTATTTAATTATATATATAAAAAAAAAAAAAAAAAAAAAAAAAAAAAAAAAAAACAATGTATGGTATCCGCACATATCAAGGTTTTCCTTGCATATGAAGTAAAAACACTACTAAAAAATCGGCTGAAACTATCCGAGCGAGGAATGGTTTATTACCTAGTAAACCAACAGGATCTTAGGCACTAGGCTAAACTAAATTTTAATCACAAGAAAAATTATGTCCGAAACGTAGGAAATAAACTACATAACAAACGTAGGAAATAAACTTACCCTTGTGCCACTTTTCCCCACGTTGGCCTTACCACAAGTAGACTACCATTTGCTGCTCTGCTCTGAAATCAAAGGCACGGTAAGTCTGAAAAATATTAAAAATACTTTATAACACACCCATTATCAAACATTATCTTATACATAGATGGATCAAAAGAACCAACAAATAAATAGAAAAACTTCATCATAACAATTGGCTACATCTGCCAAATTTACATCTCCACTCTTAAAAAAAAATATATATATATATATATACCCGACCATAGAAACCTACTAAAAAGTAGACATTCATATTTTCTCATTATCCCAAGTTCAACTTGAAAGCATTTATCTTCCCATGGGACGTGAATAACACGGAGTTGAGAACAAATAGTGATCATTAAAGTGGAATCCTGTCATTGAAACGACGATTAAATCGGTCTACAACGCCTGCAAATTATTAACATCAATTTCCCGAACCTCACTACCATGCAGACAAAGACAAATATGTCTACTAAAGGCATTTCACATTATCGTAGTTCACATTACCTAACGTGCATCATGTGAAAAGTTTTAAAATTCGAAAACCGATTGCGTGGAATATATTCATATACCTTTTACCTACTCTTCACAATTTTCGATTTGTCGATATCACACACAAACTAAAAATTACAACCCGAAGGTCTATTTATGAATTCCCGTTGAAATGCCCATAAAATATTAATTAGCATCATAAAAAGTGACATTTTGCAAAGCACTAATCAAACACCATCACCCCATTCCCACCAAGTCGCTAATGATTCATTTTTCCAGGAGGTGATGAAACCTCCCAAAGCCGATAAATTTCATATCGACAGCCTCGAACACTAAATCAATAAAAGGCCCAAAGGACCAAGCAAAAATATTCCCCATATAACAGTACTAAAACATAAATTTCATTTTTGTCCTCCGAATTAATCAACTAAACCCTCAGAGAAAATGTATCTGCTGAGCTTTAAAAATATTTTAAATTCAGTGTATCACAGCAGCAACGCTTCAACTGAAATGTTTCATAAAAGAGGATGAAATTGAAATTTGTCCGATGTTTTAATCGCGGTGTTATAATTTGTTTAACAAAACACAATCCTTTGACGGCAACCAATTAACCACATATTACCCATATATCAGTTTTCATATATCAGGATCACACACCATCGACTAGGGAGGAAGAATGAACTTATTCAAAATACTTTTGTTTTAAAATTACTGAAACGCCTATGCTTCATTAAAGTATATCTTAGCAGAAATAATACTTTTATGACCTAGCACTCCAAGTCCAAAATTCTTCTTAACCTAACCCACGCCAGTAACTATACCGGAAAGCAGATTGCGTCTTGAGTATAGTTGGGGATACAAATGCTGCCCGATTTATATATAACATTGAATGCACTGATTATGGTCCGTTTAATCGATGTACCCGTAGTGAAAACTAATGAATAACTATAAAAAGATTACAAAAACTCATCACAGTGACAAAAATCATACATATAGAATAGCTAAGTACGAACCACTTAAATCATATACACTAGCTGAGCACAACTAAGTAAGGAAGGACGCGAAAATTGCTGATCAGTTTTTCAAACGTCAATTATCGCAAATTAATGAATTTGCTAACTTAATAATAACCCATGTCTCGGTATCTACGGGTTATTGTTGATTGACACACTGTTGCACCTTTGTCCTTATTATACTTTAGTTTTTATGTTAGTAGTTAAGTTTATATATATACTTTTTTCAATTCGCTTATGTTAAGCTAAATAAATGAGGATTCTGACCTCACCCAAATAAATAAATAAATAAATAGCTAAGCTTTTGCGTCGATGGGAATTTAAAACGGTATCAATATTTTAATCAAACAACCATGTCTTGAGTTTATCTTTTTCTCATTTAAAATTCCTGCGTAAGCCCACTGTAAAATATCTTTTTGCCTCAAGGTTGGCACCACTGTGAAACATAATAACGTCAAGTTTGAGCGCTATTTGTCAGTTTGTTTACAGCTGCTGACTTTGTTTCACCTCAAGTACGTTTCTCGATTTTAATAATGTCGTGCATTGATTCAATCCCCAATAACCATTAACATTATGGAAGGCCTAATTCTCAATGCATTTCATAATTGTTCCTTCCGGAAATTTGTTCAACCAAATTCCCATCCACTTCCCAGAAACACATTCCAATTGAAGCACACAAATTCTTGTTTGTGCTTCTTGGAATTTTTAAGTAAAATTTTTAACAAATCTCTGTCGCCACGAGTATAAAAGGGCGGCACAATCAAACAATAGTATTTAATAAAAACTGAAACCCAAACACGAACCAGTATCAGGACCAATCCAGCCAGCTGTTGCCGAGGTAAGAATTAATACTAAAAAATATAACCCTACATAATTGGCGCAGCCGGTAGGATCAGGGAAGCCCAAGTTATAGACTTGTAACTGCTCGAAAACCCCTGATCACTACAATAACCTACTTCCAATCGTACTTGGCAAACACCCTTACCCTGCGTCCGGAGCTGAGTCCGGCTTCGGAGGTACAAAACCCAAAAATACAAAAAGTAAAACAACAAACAATAAAAGATAAGCGTACCTGGGGCTAAAACTCCAGGAACAGTGAAATAAAAAATAATAAAAACAAAAAAACAATAAATACAAGCGTACCTGGGGCTTGAGTGCTATGGCTTCGATCGATGCTCTGTTCTGTACTGTCAGAACTAGAGCGGTTTCGTCCTGCCTTGCTCCTACGGGGCCCTTGTCGGTTCTTCCTGTCTTTGGTGTCCTTTCCGCTTTTACTATTTCCGCGTTTTGGACCATTTGTACCCTCGCTCCATTCGAGGTTAAACGTGCAGGTTGGTGGGGTTTTACAGCGACGTACTTTTCTAACCGTTTTATTGTGTGTACAAGTTGGAGGTTTATGGGTTTTTCCCCATTACACCTTGTACCTGCACTGCTCCCACTTCTGACCATTTCGGCCACAATACTCACAGCAGGATCGAATGCTGGACACACTTCGAATCGATATCGTTGGTGGCTGTTTAGAAGTAGAGGGCTGGACCGGTCCCTCATTTGTTTGTTTCGGGGACTCCCTCTGCTGATTTTGTGGTCTATCTTTGGGCGGTCCTGAATTGCGTGGAGCTAGTTGTAGGTGCCCCATCTTTTTGCAAAACCTGCACGCTGTGCGTGCAATTAAGGGGTGTGTCATGCGAATGTCTTCGACCTGGGCGGACGTATTATTGTGATAATAAATACCACCGCCCTGGTGTGGCACTGATCTCCCATGTCTTCCGGGTGTAGTCCCGCTTGGTAGGACCTAAATGGGTTTCTCGCGGGTTGGGGCGGATAACGGGGTGGGGTTGACCTGTAAAAGTCTGAGTAGTGTCGTCCGACATACTATAATATTCCCCAGCTCTCCGGGGCGCGTCGTTCCTAGGTTGATGTTGCCTGCTGAACGATTCCTGCGTTTTTGATACATAATCCCCGCAGGTCTTTTCTTGGTCGGTTCTTCTTTCAAAATTAGTTGGTGGTGAGTCTTCAGGACGGCCATAAGGGTTTCGTCTATTCACCGGGCGGTTCTCTATATAGTCCTTCTCCTGTGAATGACGAGGTAGGTTCCGTCATATTAGGCTCCGTCTACTGGGCTCAGGACGGCCCAAATCATTTTGTCTATTCACCGGACGGTCCTCTATATAGTCCTCCTCTTGTGAATGATTTGGCGGACTTTGCCCTTCGTGGCCTGGCATTCTTTCTTCTCTAATCAGGATCCCCATATGTCGAACTGCTGAAAAAGGGTTGGTAGTATACGTGGCCGGTGTTGTGTCCATGGTTATATTGGATCCTTGGTTGAAATTTGTCTCCTTCTGAGACGGTGTTGGGTAGTCCAAAGTCCTGGACATGTCTCTCATACCATAAGGATCCATTTCTCTTTGCAACTCCTCTCTTCGTCCCCTTCCCATTCTGAGGAGCTGTGACATAATGCCGTCGAGAGTCTCCTCCTCGATTGCCGGTAACTGGCTTCGAAAAGGTTTCTCGAATTCCACGTATCAGTACGGATTTCGCCAGCCTTTCGATTTGCGTGGCAAATGCAGCATTACTAGCCAATCCGTACGAGCGTGTGGCAGCTTCCTTGCAGAGCACCACAGCTTGTTTCACTCGGGAAATGAAACCTGCGACGTCTTCTGCCTGGAATTGTCTCATCTCGGATAGCTGCTAATACACATCTTCGTATGATGGTTATGGTAACAGCGTACTCACTGAACAACGCTGGGCTCGTCTCATTCTAGATCTGGTAGGCTTCTCCCCCTAACCGCATGGGCAACCACTGCATGAACCTCTTTTCCTCTTCCTCGGACATACGTCTGAAGGTTCTTTTACAGGTGTCTATGAACTTTTCCAGTTCTATAGCGGCTGTAGGACCCTGTTGACCATTATGTACTGGTATCGACCGTCGGACCAGTTCCATAATTTGTGCCTTTTCCCATCATAGTGTCTGTGGGTTTGTCTGGCTTGGAAGGGGAAGAGTTTCTCTCTTCCCTGGTATCCGGCATTTCGATCGAAGAGTTGATCTCTTCCCATGACATCTCAGGGGAGGATGGTGTCTGGCTTTCTGTTTTTTGCCGTCTCGTCTTTTGTTGCTTTGTCTTTTGCTGCCTTGTCTTCATTAAGGGAGCTTGTACGTAACAGAAGAAAACCTAACTTGAATGCTTGCAGTAGTAAAACCTAACCGAAAGGTGGGCTGGGATGACAATAAAATGTTACCTTCGACTGAGAGAAATGTCTTAACTTTTAGGAGGATAGGCCCTAAAAACCCGCAGTGCAAAATAATTAAATACCGAGTCAAGGGGGCACAATAGACAGCGAATACTATACCAATCAAAAAGTGACGAGAAACCAGAGTATTGTTTTTCTGCAATAGATCTAATGGTTTGCTGAATTGCCACCATGTGAAAAGGAACCAAAGATCACCAGTTTGACAACAAAGAACAGATTGTACCAGGTAAATAAGAACAGAGGAAACCAGAGAGGAGCCAACTACAATTTTTGAAACAATCGAAAGGACAAAACGAAAATGGTGATACATGAAGCACATATGCTGTTAAACCAATACTATACACTATTGTCTATTTAAGATAATTTGTCTGTGTTCGAAAAATTGAAATTTTTAATTTAGAATATAAGTAAACATTTTCTCTATTGTAAATTTAATTGATGCTGCTGGTGATGTAATCTGGTCCTCTGCCTCGATCGCCTCCAAATTTGAAAGGCTTATGTGGAGTCTGCTTACAATACTTGCACTCAGTACTTTCCACACGCAGTACAAGCTTTTTGGTGGTTTTAGCCTGTCCTCTGCTCTTCAGTTGATCTCTTCCTCCTTGACTTTGTTTAACGTATCGTACTTCCAGAACCGGACTCTTTTCTGGACAGGGGCGTTTTAGTCTTGCCCTGTACGATCGTGTATAGTTTCTTATTTCTATTATTATTTATTTGTTTTTGAAAATTTTATTTTCAATAAATACGTTTTTGAATCTTTTGTTTAATTTTGTTTTTTTTTTAAGTTTCTTCTTTCTTTTAGTTGGATAATACTTTGTGTCTTTCAATTTGTTGTAATATTTACATTTGTTTAATCATCGGGTTCCGGTCTTGGCCTTATATAACAAATCTCTCCACCGGTCCCGATTTCGAGCCGCTGTCATCCAGTTTGGCACTCTCAGGCTCTGGGCGTCCTGGTGTACGCCATCCCTCTATCGCAGACAAGTTCTGCCGCGCTGTCTTCTTCCATACATCCTGCCACAAAGGACTTTCCGGGCAGGCTTTTCTTCGCTTATTCGAGCTAGGTGTCTCACCCACCGGAGTCTACCGAGCTTGATTTTTCTTACAATATTAGCTTCAATGTAGATCGCGTACAAATCATATTTGTACCGTCTCCGGAATCGTTCTTCCTCACATACGGGACCAACAATTCTCCTTAAGACCTTCCTTTCGAACGAGGCTAAAAGTTCGGAGTGCCTTTTATTAAGCACCCAGGTCTTATACAGCAGTAGTATAGCGTTTGGAATGATAGTGAAGAACGTGTGATTCGAACTGACGCTATGACAGTTAGAATCACCACAAATTGAACCAAGGCGTAACATATCAGGCTACTGGCCGTGTTTAGAATTCGATTTTTAAACTCAACTATATTCCACTGATGTGAATTGTTATGTTATCGCTATGGTATACGGCTCTGATGTATTTTCTTATTCGATTTTCGTTCGGTGTACTTCACTATTTGCTTGTGTATTGTGTGTGTATCTGTTAGAGACGCTACAGTAGCTTGGATGTTCCGGATAAATTTCGGATTTGATCAGCCGTTCGCGGTTTTCTTCTTCCATATTGTTATCGACTGATACTATTGACCCAAGACAGTTATTTTACCACAGAATATTATTTTTTAGGGATGGGATTTTTTGTTGTGAGGCATGATTATTTTAAAATGTGACTATTCATTATCATCATCATCATCGGCACTACAACCGGGATCTGGTCTTGGCCTTATTTGGTAAGTCTCTCCGCTGGTATCCGGCCCTTATCCGAGGCTTGCTAATCTGTCCATAATAATTTGTTTTTCCGGGCAAAGTTATTAGCCTTGCGCGAAAATGTGACTATTGTATGTAGGAAATATGTTGTTTTGAGGAATGTAATGCTTGTTTCTTTGGACAAGGACATGAATTAGCGATGACTTTAATTGATTTAAAGGGGGGTGATCTATCAAACGCCGACACAACAGGGCCCAACTAAAGTTCAGTTTTCTTTCAAAGAGTCGGCATCCGCAAATCACAAGATGAAGGACATTTGGAATTAGAAAAACAGAATAATTTAACCAAGCCAATGAGAGATATAATACGATTTGTTCTCGATTACAAAATAAAAATCAATTCAAGTCGCATTTTAATCGGGCGACACCAACAATGAATAAAGCATTTGTATTTCTGGTAATGGTAAATTGGAGGCCAAACTCAACAAAAACAGTCCGGTGCATTACTCCTGTATAAAGAAATCGCCTTAGTTCACTTTCAAATTTCTTACGCCGCTTCGAATGCTGGATTGACAATGACGACACAACGATAATACAAACCGAATATACAGAGAAGAATACTTAGGCGGGGTAATTCTCTAGTGGTGACAAAAGCACTGAAGCATATTTCCAAGACATTGTGAACCAGTTAGTAAAATTTGGTTAGAAATGATATAAATCGATTGATAGACCACCGTACGAATGCCGCAAGAGCTCTGATGAAAACCCGAAATTCCTTATGAACCTTGAAGAACTTGTGGTGATTCTAGCAGATACACACACAGTACACAAGCAAATAGTGAGGAACAACACAGAAAGAAAATCGAATGAGTGAAAAGCATCAGCCGTATTCCAAGCAATAACATAGCAATTCCGCATCAGGTGAGTGTACCTGAGCTAAGAAATCGAATTGGTACACGCGGGAGTGGCGTGATGTGTCGAGCATTGGTTCAATCTTTTTTGTGTTTCTAACCGTCATAACATCGATCGAATCACATGTTCTTCACTATCGTCGCAAATGCTATAAACAGGTCGAGAGTGTTTGCGAATATAACAATTAGCAACCAGTAACTTTTACTTTTACTCATTGCACGGTTGAATCCCAGTCTAGTTTTATTTACATGAATAGTGTCCATCTCTCATTTGTTTCATTTTTTACCGGTTTGGGAGACTGCTGCCGTTTGTGTAGAAAATACTTGATATCTTTCCAACGATCTTGGTTGAACCAGGTACCCATACTGCTGTTAACCCGACGATTACTATGTCACTCAGCTAACCTCCGAGTCCACCGAAGTTCATTATGTACTTTCCCAACTTAGAGTTAGAAAAACATATGATAACATCCGTATCTTTCGAAAAATTGGATCCTATTTGCTTTGAAGGTCAAACTAGAACTAGCGTATTTTTATTCAAGAAGAGGGTTTACCCACTGACATTCCCACGCTTCGAAAAATGTTCATAAGATTTCACGAAAACTTCAAATGCCTTCGCAAAAAGTGTCGAATGGCCTTGCCGCTGTCGGTCGCTACGTTCACTCAAAAAGAATTGCACATCTCCAATGAAGCAAAGTGATACGTTTTATTGTTCCTAAAGTTCCACCCATTCCATCCTCTCCCATAATTCATTTCAACACTCCTCTTCCCCTCTACTATCAGAGTGTAGGAAGCCTTCGCTCAAAATCTCACTCCGTACGAAAAAATCTCACCCTCTACTTTTCTACATATATGCCCTAAGCGATACTATTTTAATCCGCACCATCTGGGATCTCTGGAGCGAGGAGGACCCTGGTTGACGTACTGATGTCGTGGTGTGCTCGTAGCCATCAAAAACAGCCTCGATTTGTCACTCATTGCTATATCCACTTCATCTAATGTTGATTATATATCAGTCAAAATTATACTACTGTTTTGTATTTGTATAATACAAAACTATCCACCACCCAATGTATGCTCGGTGGTCTGGGAGAAGGAATTTCTGGAACAATGTGTAGCGACACTGGTCCACGTTTGCTGCAACAATATCTATAGATATGTTTAAGTGAAAGGATTACCTTTGGTCTTTAATCCCAAACTTTAGCCGTCAATGAATTGAAACACGGGTGTTTCCAATTTATAGAAGAAAAAATTGGCTTTATTTCTTTTGATTATTCAGATTGATTTAGATTAGAACTGTATCCATCAAATGCCAACGAAAGAAGAGAAAGTAAACATAAAAGCTGGTTGTCAAGTGACAACCAACAGAATTCATAAATGTCAGGTGATTGCTGACATTGCTTCGGTGATGCCACATATCAGATTCAGTTCAGGTGGTCCCACAATTAATTTAATTGCGGATGGTTAAAGGCGAATCCGCAACAACTACCCTCAAATAAATTTACATTGTTTGTTTCTGCATTTCCTATCGAAGCCTACGAACTCGCCTTCAACACAATTGACCACATAGTTCAGTTGAGTGATTGCCAGTGTCAGATTGTCGTTACTGGTAATTTTAACTTACCAAAATTAAAATAGACATTATTCGACGAACATTCTTTCGACATTTTCTATCCCACTTCTGCAAAGAAATGTCTATTCATTGATTGACAAGCAGCTAGATCTTACCTTCCGACCGACCCCATTAATTTTTCAGTTTCACTCAGTCCCTTAATCCTTATTTGAGTTTTTCGCTAATATGAATCAGAGCTTCTATGGGAGAGGCATTACGAAAGTGGCTTGACAAGAAGCGTGGATTAGCTTCTAATGCTACAAAGCACAGGATCAGAGGTAACGGACCACTTTTCATTAAATATCATATTAGGAAATAAAAAATGTATGCGATGCGGATACATGGACAACTGATAAAACTTAACTTCAGAGAAAATCCTGGGATTTCTTCGATCCGCTTTTGTCAGAATCTGTTTTACATAAAATTGTTCAAGAAAATAATAACAAATAGCAAAGCCTCCATTATTAAATTCCTCCCGCTGCGAGATTGGAGGGACACCAATGCTAAAGAATTACGGATTTTCTTGGGCATATTTATGCACATCGGTACAAATAGTTGTCCCTCCGTTGAACATTATTGAAAGAAAATTGAACGATACAATTTCGACTTTTGGAGCAGGAGAATGCCTAGAGAAATCATTTTCAACTTGAGATTTCTACATTTTAACAATATTGAAGAGCGAACTGATGACCTTTTATGCAAGACTAATCCTATATACCAATACTTGAATGGACCGCATTTATAAACGGCGGAGAACATTGTTTACTGATGACGCGCTCATTCTTTGGCGAGGACGGTTTGTTTTTCAACAATATATTGTGATATACGAGGGCAGTTTGATAACTCAGTGACTTTTTGAATAAAAGATATTTTTTTCGGCAAATAAGCATTTTATTTCTCAACATAATCTCCTTTTAGCGTGATGCATTTAGTCCAGCGTTTTTACAATTTCTTTATTGCTTCCAAATAATAGGTTTCCTCAAGGCCCCCCAAATTGGCGTTAGTTTCTATGTTGATCTGTTTATTCGATCCAAATATCCTACTCCCGGCCATTTCTTCAGGTTTGGAGACAGGAAATAGTCCCAGGTAGCTAAATCTGGAGAATATGCTGGATGGGGTAGGAGTTCGTAGCCCAATTTATGAATTTTGTTTGATTATTATTAATCAGCACATGAAATTCACTTTTTTCCATTTTCGTTAAAATTCACGAGGTTGTCTACTTTTAATGGATGTCAAAGACAAACTAAATGACGCAGGTTGCTAAAACTTTGACAGTCGTCTATATTTATATATATATATATAAGGTTTACTTCTGACATACTGATGGCGATGCAATTACGCCGACACAAACTTATAGGAAGAGCAAGGAAAGCACCAGCACACAAGCACTCAGGAAACGACGATCAGCTGTACACCGATTGCGAGAAACCACTCCAGGAGAAAAGCGCTCAGGAAATGAGCTCAAAAGGAGCACATCACTCAGGAGAAAACGAGTGAAAGAGAAGACCAGCCAGGAATCAAGCGAAAGTGAGGACAGCTGTGGGCTATATAAGGCGTCCGCGTCGACAGAACACCAGGACACCGCACTCAATACCTACCGGTCTTGTACGATTTCTTTCCCACCATCCCTCCATCTAAGTAGTTAGAGAACGCCTGAACTAACCCTGTCCACACTATCCTTAGATACCTCCCCCCCTTTTGCTTTTTCAGATATCTCGAGACCGAGCCCAACATCCTCACGGATGTGGGAGATTCTGGTTATCGCAAGATGGTTTTGTTTTGACTCGTTTTCGTTTCTTGTGTGCGGAATTGTGGATTTTGTACTGGGCAAGATAATAACGCGCGTTCGTCCAGAGCAGAGTCTGGCTCTGGAAGTACAGTCCACTAATTTAAAATCCGATCATCGTTGGCCGGCCGGTGCCGGATTTACAGTCTCCGACGAGGGGGGCAGAGACGTCGTTGGAAAAAGCGCCGTCCACAATTTTCAGTTCTTTTCCTTTCAGCAACACACACTACACACACACATCCACAATACAAGACAACTAAAATATCCGCACACACCGACCAAAGTGCAAATTATCAGACGCCAAAGAGGTAATATGCGTTTACTACCGCACTGAAGACCTACTGGTCTTACATAATTCCCACCATCACTCCATACAAATAGTTAGAGACCACTTGAACTAACCCTGTACACACTGTCCTTAGAAGTGGCTTATTTGGTTATGCGTTATGCTGTCGGGTTATATCCATGCGACTTTATGAATTTGCTTGTCCTTGAACATCGTGCTTTTCGCTACCAGATCTTTTGACGCTGCGAGCGTGATAATTCGAATTCTATTATCATTTGAAACGTCGTGTAGTCTTTCTTTACCTATAGTTGGTTGGAAGATATCTTTCTTTCCAATTTTCACATTGAGGTCCCCGAAGAACATTTTAATATCGAATGGGGAGATCCCATCAAATACTTCCTCTACGGTCTTGTAGAACGTGTCCTTCGCTCCGTCGTAGGTAGATTCTGTTGGGGCATGTACGTTTATAAATACATAATTGTACCATGCTCCTTGTATTTTTAGCACCGACATTCGGCCATTAATAAGTCTCCTATCTTTTAATGGGGCGTAATCTTCTTGCTTATGATGGAACCGATTCCGAGGTTATGTCTATCGGTACCTCCACACGCCAGTGTTAACCCGTTGGTTTCAATTACTTGAGGTGAGAGTCGGACTTTCTGAAGGGCGACGATGTCCATTTTATATAGTTTAGCGGTTTCTACGACCGTCTGTATCGCACCTGGTTTATATAACATTCGAACATTCCACGTGCCGACGCGTATATCTCGCTTTTTCCGTTTTTCCCTACATCTCCTTTTTGCCGAGTCTGTGTTTTCTTGATGATTTTTTCCCTTATGGTAGTATCGGCTCATCACACTTACGCCTATCGGGTACTTACTGCTCTGATAAGACTCGGTATCAGATAGGCGCTGTTATAATACCACCAGTATACACCTGGCTGCAAACCATCTAATGGGCACGGTGACGCCTAACACCCTGGATTAGGGCCGGCAGATCTTTGTGTGTTACTCCTCGCTAGCCTGTCTGACATGGGCGACCCTACTGAAAGCCTATGTTTCCGTCAGCATAGCCTGAGTGATTCATTGTAATTTAAGCTCACGGACCACGTCAAGGTTTCTACCAAGCGGGGCATTCCATATCTTTATATGTGCCATATTCCCGACATAGGATATCGTTCTCATCGCCTATTTTTCAACAAACGTAAAGTTTCTCTTGGTGGTTTGTGTGCGATCGTTCAGATCGATGCTATTCACGCGTGCTCGACAGCAGTGGAACAACGAAACAGGCAGGCGGCAAAGACAAAAGGGAGAAATGACGAAATGCGCCGTTGGTAATGCGGGTCATTGTTTACGCGATGCCTCGTCGCTATTATCGACGTTGAGAGAAAAGGTGCTAAAAGCAAATTGGATGTTTATGGCATCTCTGGCTGCAGTAGAAACCAGGTTCATGTTTGCATTAGGAAATGCTGGAGAATTTGGTTTCAGCGTCTATTGCGCTAATTATATGCAGCTGCTTGGGTTGTCAGCCAATGTGTATGAAAAGGTACTTGAGACGGTTGGGAAAATAGGCGGCGCAATATTTATGGTCCCTGTCATGACGGTTACATTGAATGCAATCTGAATCATTTTGTTTACAGGAATTTGTCTGGTACCGAATTGGTTTAGAATACCAGATAAGCAAAGAAAGAAATCTTACGGAAAATTGTATGTGAAGGGATGCATGAAAAGGTAAGTTTCCTTTAGAGGGATTTTAAGATTATAGATGGTGATCTATATAATGCGTGAAGTATTCACAGGTACTAATACTGTTGCATTAGCGAACTTAAGGAAGTTGGGTAGTAATTATGGGGGTTTTTTCAGGTAAGTAGACCGTAGGGTTTGGCGGAACCGCTACAGTTTCTTTTATCAATTCACAGAATTCTACAGCTCCCTCTACCAGGGTTATCTCATTAAAGCACAAAACAACTTGATCGGCGACCCCAAATGTTTCTTCCACTTTATCAACTACAAACGCAAATCTGATGCGTATCCCAACTCTCTCCCTCTTGCGGCTCGACTACTTCAACTGACTCCCAAACCATGGCCAATCTTTTCGCATCCTTCTTCAACCAGTCCTCCACGGGCAACTTTTTCGAGTCTAACCCTTCTTACTTCACTGGTTTGCTGAATACTTCCTCCCTCCCATCCCACTACACATTCAACAACAACAAGTTGTAGAAAAACTAAAAAACTTCGACTAAGGGATGAAACACACACGACTCTGGTTCTACGCCGGTGCAGTTGCGATAATAGACGTATCGCTTCTAGGAAAAGGTGCTAATGGGTTTTTAAATGTTTATGGCATCTCTGACTTCAGTAGGAACCGAGTTCTTGTTTGTATTAGGAAATGCAGGAAGATTCGGTTTCAATGATTGTGCTTGAGGTGCGGTAATTGTTTATCGATTGGACAAACGAATCACGGGTCGGTTTATTGCAGTTGCATAAACAAGCTGCCCGACATAGCATTTTAACGATGACAAAAGGTGCCGAATGGTTTGGGATTTATGACGCCCGTATGATATGAAGAATTTTTGACTGGGAATTTGAATAACGCATTAAATGCGTGAATGCTGCAAGAATTCTTTTAGGGATTTTTAGATAATGCGTTGAATGCATTAAATGTCCTGGAAAAAGGAAATTGTTTCAGGTATGCATATATGGAGGTTGGGTTGCAAATGTGGGGGGGGGGGGGGGGGGGCTCTTCGGGTAAGCTTTAAAGAACCCTCACACTTCTTCTCCCTCTCTACCGCTCGCTTTAATCTACAATCTATCCTTGCACAAGGTTTATTCCCAGACATTTGGAAATCCTCTTATATCATCCATACACAAAAAAGGGACTAAAAAACGATATTTCCAACTATCGCCCCATTGCTAAGCTTTGGCACATTCCAAAACTCTTCGAAGGCCTTCTATATGATGCATTATGTTTCGGCTGCAAATGCATCATCTCCCCCAACCACCACCCCCCCCCCCCCTCTCCAGCAGATCCACTACTACCAACCTTGTGAAATTCTCATCTCATACACTCCTTGCCTTATAAAGCGGCAATGAAGTCGATGTAATCACTACCGATTTCAGCATGGCCTTCGACAACACCCCCCATAACCTCATTCTCTTTAAGTTATTTTCCCCCGGCTTTCAATCCCTACTAACTAATAAGATAAGATTAAGATAGGATTTAATCCTATCATAATAATCGAACCCAGTGCGATTTAGATCCACCCTCTCCAATCCCTATTTTTCAACTTCAAGGGTTCGCCAGGGCAGTCATCTCGGTCCCTTCCTATTTATTCTAACCATTGATGACATAGGCTCCAGTATCAATCACTCCTCTATCAGGCTTTAGGCGGATGATACCAAACTGTTCAAGACAATCTGCTCTTTCCTAGACTCCTCACTTCTCTAATCTGATCTTGGCAGCTTTTCGAGTTGGTGCCAAAACAATCGCCTTGAACTAAATATCGCCTACCGAGAACCCACTTGTGTCGTATAATCGCCGCACTTAGCATTTTGGCGTCAGTGGAACCACCTTGCGACGCATTTTGAACGATGAGTTGCATTGCATCCGTAAAAAGTTCAATTGACTTAAAGAACATTGCCGACAGATCGTTCACGTCGTTTGGCGGTTGAGTCGTAGCTCAAATAAACTCGCTGCCACTTAGGAGGAATTTCGAGAAGAGTTGCTATGCCTGCATAGGGAATTCAGTTCCAGCGAATCCTCGACGTATAAACTGAGTTGGATTCGTTGGTTGTACATACCGGGAAATTGGTATTGCTTGGGTGCAAGCAGGGAATATCATTTAGATAGGATATTAACCGAAGTAATTTCGGGGAGATGTATGCGGCTCGGTAAAGTTGGTGGTGATGGTTAATCTTCCGTTGTAGGTTTGAATATCCGTTTTATTACAGCATATGAATTTCGGGGAAATTAAGATTGCTTGGTCGCAAGGAGGGAATATAACTTTAGTAAGGAATTGGCCGAAGCAATTTTGGGAAAAATTATATGTGTGGTGATGTAATTGAGGGAGATGATTAATATTCCGTCGTAAATTGGAATATGCATTTATTTCAGCTTGGGAAATGGGTTCCTGGTAAATTGGGGAATGTATGCAATTGCGGATTGGGGACGGATGCTGTTATATATTGGGATGGATCCGCTTGCAGGTTTTGCTGTTGGCGGTCAAGATTGGTTGGCATTGTGGGTTGGTTCTCCATGTGGTATAGAGAACCCCCACAAGCCTTTTTTGTTCTTATTTGAGATCGATAACCGTAGCTGTTTGGAAACTGGATTAACATACTTTGTAGCACAGGCATATCACTTATAAAAATTTGTATTTGGAAAATCCGACAAGACTCAACTTAATGTTTGTTTATTCTTGTTTAACCAATACCTTGTGTGGTTATTTACTGTTATGATTAACTTTTACGGGGACAAATGTGACATATATTTTAGAATGTACCACCAAAACCAAGGTGCCTCGGCAAAATCTCACAAACATTCAGTTCCGTAGAACTTAGTCACTCACTACGTTCTTCCTATTCTAACCATTTATCTTAGCATTATATCCACACTACATTCTTTTGCTATCATATTTCTGTAAAAACTTCTAAAGACATTCTCATAATTGAAGAAAAAAAAATAATAACAATAAAGCTCCGTTTCGACAGAAGGCGCATTACAAAACTCAATTTGCATACGGTCGCAGGAAAACCCACCATCGCAACAATGAGACATACGACAAGAGACCGACACCACTAAGCGCTGTAGAGTTGAAATTGAAATGTCGCACAGTTTTCCGAAGACGAAGTGCTATCAGTTTCACCTGTGTGGCGTAGTGAAATGGCCCACTGGCTACTCCCATGATTCTCTGTTTGCGTTTTGACTGTTATAGCTCAACAATTGCAATACACATATGAACAAAATGAAATACTGCACTATGACAATAAAACTAAGCTATAAGAGTCATATGGTTATTAAACTTGGTCTGATGTTTGAATCTTGAAGCTTGGAGATGGAAGGAAATAGGTTTTTCTTATTTATCTGTACGAGCGGATTGAAACTATTGTATGGTTATACTTAGTTTTATTTTACTTTATATTTTTCTCTTACCTTACTACAGTGTTCGCCATCAAGTGTCCAACTTGATGCTCGATGCACGTATTGATCAATAGGGTTGCCTAATGTTCCGAAATTAAGACACAGAAGAAAACACTCACCAACTAATTTTGATGCCCTAACTTTTATTTAATAAATTTAGTCTTAAAAGAAATCGAACATTAGAAGGATATTTTGTATACCTTAATGGTATTGTTGTCCAGTGAATTTATTCCGTTTAGGTAACGTATCCTTACAAGGGATTAAGAGAAACGGTGCCGCCATAGAGTCTTGTTCTCAGACGTACGCCTGGACTCTATGGTTTTATTCTTTAGCGATGTCGGTAGAGAACTTTTCTTACCAGTTTGTTACATTAATCAATCCGCATGGTATTCACCGTATGTGATCCGAAATTGAATGGGGCTTTTCCCGGTATGAATGTTCGGGTGGGTGGTATTGGTACGTAACATACCTCCCCCCTTTACGAAATTAGGATTATTCTTTGAAGAGGAATAATACGCATTGGGTGCCAATAATATATATGTAAACCGTGAGGTTTGTGTTTGTGACGGCTTACAAAACCAATGTATTTATATTTGTCCCCTTTTTATATTTGTTTGGCTTACATGTGTTGGGACTATAGTTTATAGTGTTTTACTTATTTCTTTGTTGCCGTTTACATTGGTTTTTATATAATTGTTTTGTTTAATTTTAGTTTTAAGTATACAATATGAACTTGTTGGTTGTTTGTTTATATAATATTAGTTGTTTTCGTAAACTAATATGTTTTTATATATGTGTTTATGTTTACGAATTTGTTAATTTTTATTTTCTATTTAGTTTATTCATTTTATTATTTAATTTTAATAATAATAAAAATGAGTAATATTTTCATGTTGATGAATGTTTTATTAATAATAACCCAATATAGCTTCCTAATTTTTTTTTGTTTTTTTTTATTATTTTCGTGAAGGTGATGCTAGATTTATGAGAAAATTAAAATAAAGTATATTTTGTATTTATTTGTTAACACGGAACCATAGTAATGAAACCCATATTCTTCTTATATATGCATCTATATATTAAGGTGTGTTATCTTATTTTTTATTAATTAGGCTAAACATTACTCTAGGGAATTTTCCCTCTTCTTTTGTGTAATTGAGGTTTCTTCTTTAGAAATAGTTATTAACAATTTGGTATTTATATATTGTCTATCTCATTGAGAGCCAATAATTATTTCATTTTCTTTGTATGTGATTTCTTTTTTTTTTTTTATTTTATTTAGTTTATTTTTTCTTTATTTCTCTTTGTTGAAAATTTATTATGTGTTTTAATTGAATTTTGACATTTGTTTCTGTCATCTATCATTGTCCATATTTCGTACTTATTTAGCATATTTGTTATTTTTGATGTTGACTAAGTGATTTTAAAATTGCAATACACCCTGGGGATAGCAATTGTTTCGGATTGATAGTGGAAAGAGAGTTGGGACTAGGTTGAGGGTGAGATCTAGAAAAAGGGCTTTAGTCTATTGTTGTGGACTATTATTGATTTTTGACCAACTTTGATAGTCGTATTTCCCAGCCCAGTTACTGCTGTAATGAGAAAGGGGCCCTTCCAAATGGGTGTCTGGGTGCCCTTGGGGTTTTTACACGGAGCATGTGGTTGCCTTCAACGAACGCCATTCCTCACATTGCTTCTTATATTTCCTAATATCGGAGAGCATGAACGGCCACCAGTACCTTTGTCGTATTTTATTATACGATTTGGTGACGCACTGATGCCCGCCGAAAGGGGAATTGTGGTAAACCCTGAGTACGGTAGCAATCTTATTGAGGTTTGTAATTTGTTTGGGTGTTACGGGCTTTTTCATTAACTTATCGTCTTGTTCATTTTGAAAAGATCTAGTGCACGAGTTTAATGAATTTATTGAAGATGTGTCAATTCTTCGACTAACACCTTTGTTATGACCACTTGACTCCTTAGGATACCCCCTCTTATGGTTAAAATTCAACCTGAAGGTTTTACCTTTATCTTGGGCGTGTTCCTATTTTCCTTTATGATATTTGTTTTCAGGAGCCCTTTTCTCAACGCTAAATGCCGTTGAGTTCATTTCCGTTCGAAGCCTTCCACATTGCAATTTCTCGACAGGAAGCCACATATGTCGCAAATCTGCCGTATATGCAGAATCCGTTTTCCCTCCCTTAATCGCCAGCAATCGCGGATATCGAGATTTTTTTTGCTGGCCGTGTGTGCAAAAGGATGTGTTTTTACTTTTCACACAATCCTCGTAGGTATGTCCCCTTTCGTGGCAGTAACTGCAAGTTACTTTGATGATGGGGGCATATTGCGTTATTACTCGCTCGGCCTGTGGTATTGGGTCCTGTGATTGCGGAATCGCTTGTGTAGTGGGTTGTGTGTAGGGAACTACTTTGAGTTCAGGAGTATTCGATTTAAACTCCATCTCTGGAGGACCCACCTGTACCTACCTGTAATTGAGTTAAATGTCTGTGCGGTTGGGATTACTGCGAAGAGAGAAGAATGGTACATCGGTGAAGATTGCGAAGAAGAGAGTGAGTTCAACTGAGGTTTTTCGAGTTCTTCCAACTCTAATGTCCTTTGCATTAGAGTGTCAAGTGATTGCCCGTCCATTAATAACAGAAATTGACGATGGTATGGATTTATAAGTCAAGTTTTATACACACTTCTGACAAAGTCGTCTAACTGTACTTTTACACCCTCGGCGGAAGCTGAGCCATATTTCTTCTCCGCCGCCAGTTTGCATCTTTTCAAAGTTTACTTCAAACGTATTTGGAACAAAATGACTGCTTCCGGTGGGTTCTATCTGGTAGTAGTAGTTTATTGACCAAATCTTGGTAGCTTTCTACTGCCTGATGAATTTTCCTTAGCAGATCCTCTGCTTCTTGAAAAGATGAAAACGGAGTAGATGCGAACAATGCAGATGCTTCTCCTCGCAACCTTGTAGGGAAGATCTGCACGAAAATATTGTGCTCCTCCACTCGGAGACAATTCAAAATCCTCCTATACAGCAATCTAAAAATGTGTGGAGTTCGGCATCTAAATGTGGGCTGCGTTCCCCAGAGACGACGGGAATTAGCTGCACTGACAACTTCACACCCTTTGTATAATCTACAACTTTAGATATAATCAGACTTAATTTGATAAAAGAGAAGAGGCGAGAGAGATTGCAGATTCAGAAATTAAATCAGTAAAATCGCTGAAAAAGAGATTAGGAAATTCTATGGAGACGGGGCTGGCGCAAGACTAATGACCTTGCCCGGAAAAAACAAATCATTATGGAAAATTTAACAAGCCTCAGGACTTGCTAAATAGGGCCAAGACCGGTTCCCGGTTGTAGTGCCGATTAATGATGATGGAGACGGGGACTATCACTACTCTAAAGGTGATTGCAATACTTATGATTTTATTACTGTATTATCACGTATAGTACCTAATTAAATTTTTTTGTGCGTTTCATATGTATATATATATATATATATATATATATATATATATATATATATATATATATATATATATATATATATATATATATCACTTGTCACCAAATTGCTTTTAAAGTCCGTGTCTATATTTGTCCATATAGTCGGTGCTAAAAATGCAGGGCCCATGGTACAATTATGTATTTATCAACGTACACGCCCCAACAGAATCTGCGGACGAAGAAACGAAGGACACGTTCTACGAGACCCTAGAGGATGTATTTCATGGGATCTCATCATTCGATGTTAAAATCCTCCTCGGCGACCTTAATGCGAAAATTAAAAGGAAGATATCTTCCAACCAACAATAGCTAAGGAAAGCCTACATGACATTTCAAATGATAATGGTATTCGAATTATCACGTTTGCAGCGTCAAAAGATCTCGTAGTGAAAAGCACGATGTTCAAGCATAAGGAAATCTATAAAGCCACATGGATATCACCCGACGGCGTAACGCGTAACCAAATAGACCACTTCCTCATAGACAAAAGACACCACTCGAATATCCTTGACGTAAGATCATATAGAGGAGCAGATTGCGACTCCGATCACCTCCTAGCGATGGGCAAAATTAGAAGTCGGCTTGCAGCAATCCCACATGGCCAGTCGCGGGAGACGAGCAAAAAGTTCGAGATTGATAAACTAAAAGACCTACGTAAAAGGGCGGAATATCAAGACGAACTAAGGAATAGATTTAGCATCCTAGAGAATGACAGTAGTGAGGAACAGGAAGCCAATAGTGTGGACACTAAATGGGCATCGATCAGAGACACAATCAAACAAACAGCCCAAGAGGTATTAGGATTTAAGAAAACAACTAAGTCCAAACCTTGGTTTGACGATGAATGCAGGGCAAAGATCGAAGAACGTAAACGCCTCAGAATGATCCACTTAGAAGCATATGATGAAGTGAACGCAGTAAGATACGAGACAAGTCGGAAAGAAACAACTAGACTTTTCAAACGCAAAAAACGCGAATGGGAGAAAACTCGGATCGAAAAAATCATAGAAAATGCCAGAGCAAAGAACAGCAGAGGTATGTATGCCGACATAAATTCAATTAGAAATGCCTACCGAGGGAGAGCCAAAATAATCCGAGATACAAACGGCTGTCTGGTGACAGAAACAAAAAATATCGTGACAAGATGGAAGCAGTACTTTGAAAACCTGCTCAATGTGCGCACCCATCAACCACAAATAAACGCCCCAGACGTACATACGAGCCCCAGATCCCAGAGCGCTCTTTCGTCGAAGTTGTAGACGCGATAAATCGACTGAAAAACAACAAGGCTCCCGGAATCGATTGCATACCGGCAGAGCTTGTGAAGCATGGAGGAGGGGCAGCCGCTCGAAAGATCCACCAACTTGTTAAAATAATATGGGACAAGGAAGTCATTCCGGAAGACTGGAAAACCGCAATAGTCATCCCCATTTTCAAAAAAGGCGACAGATCTGACTGCGAAAATTACAGAGGAATATCATTGCTCCCAATCACATACAAAATATTAACAAATGTCATACTAGCAAGAATCACACCGTGCGCAACCAGATGTTCACAATAAGGCAACTGCTGGAAAAGAAGTGAGAATACGGAGAGACGGTCCACCAACTGTTCGTGGACTTCAAAAAAGCCTGCGACTCAGTCGCAAGGCAAAGACTCTGCCATATTGTGGTTGAGCTGGGGATCCCGAAAAAATATGCCGCCCTCATTCAAATTTGCATGAACGAAAACGAGTTAGAATAGAAAACCACCCCTCAGAACCATTTGAAATCCGGGATGGACTAAAACAAGGGGATGGCCTCTCACCATGCCTTTTTAACCTTGTCCTGGAGTATGTTATCAGAAAGGTACAAGACCACAACACGGCAGGATCATCCCTGAACGGGGTCACACAAGTGCTCGCGTATGCGGAAGTAGGGTTATATTTTGTAGAGATTTGTTTTTCTTACCTCAGAGCCAAAGCCTGCCAAATTAAAAGGCGATTTTAATTATTTTAGTTTATTATTTTATTTGTTGTGGCCGTTCTGGCCTCCGGATCCAAACTGATCTCGAATCAAAAAAAAAAAAAAAAAAAATTTGGCGAGAAGGCCGAATTTGGCGAGACAGGACATATGTGTCCTTCATCTTGTCTCTGACTTCTGGTCATCTTGCGATAACCAGAATCACCCACATCCGTGAGGATATTGGGCTCGGTCTCGCGGCATCTGAAAAGAGAAGAAAAAAGGGGGGTATCCAAGGATAGTGTGGACAGTGTTAGTCCAAGTGTTCTCTAACTACTTTTATAGAGGGATGGTGGGAAAGAAATCTTACAAGACCGGTGGGTCTTGGGTGCGGTAGTAAACGCAGATCACGTCTTTGGCGTCTGATAATCTGCTCTTTGGTCGGTGTGTATGTTTGTGTTTGTGCCGTCTTGTACTGTGCGTTCGTGTGTTTGGTTTGTTAATTGTAGACCCTATGGGATGGGTCCAGGAATCCTCTATTATAGAGGGGAATGTTGTTGGGAAGGGTGCTTTCTTCAGTTTTGTACTGAAGAAGAAATTGTGGGGGTTTGATCCGAAGAGATCGAGAGAGAGAAGGGTCAAGAACGCAAGAGTCCCGTACAAGTAGGTTCTCGCTGTTCTGAATGTTTTCGAGGTACTTATATGCTAATTGAAGCAAGTACTCGTCGATAGGGGTAATGGAGGCGCCTTCGTATAGGTGAGAGTTGGGGTAATGACGACCGTCAGGCCTTCTAGAATGATTGGTGCATCTTCTGAGGAGTTTCCTTTCGAAAACCCGAAGTCTTTCCATTTGAGCCGAAGATATGCAGGACCATATGGGAAAGGCGTACGATATTCCAGATCGGATTAGCTGCTTATAGCAGAGAAGCTTAACTTTGGTGTCAACTTTGTTCCTCCACTTCAGGATGTTGTGCAGTTGCTTAGACCGACCATGGCCCCTTTGGAGAATGTGGGTCACATGTTTGATGAAATTCATTTTTGCGGTATAAGTGACCCCGAGATATTTCATCTTGTCCTGTGGTCTAATCGTAGTATCTCCCATTTTTATTCGAATATTCTGTGAATATCGAGAAGTAGGTTGGGAGTGTTTACTACTCAGAATTATGGCTACTGCTTTGGATGGATTAAGTCGTATTTTCCATCGACTGTAATACTGATACAGTTCGTCCAAGTGACGGTTGAGTCGATTTGTTGCGAGGTTAGGGCCTTTGGTTGACGTGTACACCAGGACGTCATCCGCATAGCACATTTGGTTTACTCTCCCGTCCACAGGGCGGGGAATATCGGAGGTGTAAATATTGAATAAGATGGGGCCTAGAATGGAGCCCTGTGGTACGCCTGCAGCGGCGTAAAAAGTTCGGGAAAGCTTTCCATTCATTCTAACTTGGAAGGTTCTGTTTAGAACGAACTGGTAGATGATGCTACATAGCGTTCTACTGAGGCCAGTATTCAGTAGTTTAAAAGCGAGACCTTCGATCCAAGTCGTATCAAAAGCTTTTTCAATGTCTAGGCTTACCGCAACGGTGGGTTCCTTATTAAAGAGCCGCACGCAGACGTGGTTTTGAAATAAATTGAGAGCCATAGTGGTGCTGTGCGCTTTTCGAAATCCGAATTGGAAATCAGGTATTAGGTGCCTGGCACTGACAAAGTTATTTAGCTTCTCGTATATGAATTTTTCATATATTTTGCTGATGCAAGTGAGAAGCGAGATAGGGCGAAAGCTTTAGGGGTGATACGTTGGTTTCCCAACTTTTGCTATTGGACAAATAATAGCGTGCCTCCAAGCTTGGGGAAAGTACCCCATGTTGTAAGCATGGTTGAACAGAATGGAGAGCTTTATAAAGAATAAGGCAGAAAGCCTTCGCAACGAGTGGTATGACATGTTGTCGATACCAGGTGACTTCTTAGGGTGTCGAGATTTAACCAGACTCTGTAGGGTATTTGGTGTGATGAAACCGTGACCATTATCACGTGTGTCGTCGAAGTATGCACTGTTAGTTGGGTTAAAGACAACAATTGGCTCGTTGAAGTCGTCCAACTTACTGTGGACCTCTGAACTAACGATTGCATTAGTTTCCGGGTCGCCATCTTGGAGAGTGAGTTTGTGATTGTTTTCGAAGGTCTCTCCGATGATATTTGCTTTATTGGTGTCGTTATTGACAACAACACCATTGTGCATAATTGGCCCAGTGATGCGGGAAGTGCCACATATCTTTTTAACATTTTTATAAACGTTCTGGTCCATCTGGATACCCTTCAGCTTGTCTTCCAATTGTCGGGTACGATTGTTTTGGATTCTCTGTTTTATCAGTGTACCAATATTGTGAATAATGGATCGCAATAATGGCTCCCTTTGCGTAAAGCGGTGACGATATCTCATTCTGCAGAGCTTTTTACGCTCCCGGATGAGACGAAGCGTGATGTCGTCATGGGGAATCTGATAGGTCTTTTCAAGTTTATACTTCGGGACATGAGTCTCCGAAGTTTCAACTAGAATCTCGTGAAGTCGTTTTGCAACGTTGTTTATCTCAACCGTCGTTAGATTCCTGTCAGTGGGAAGAAAGAAATGGTGGAGTTTATCGTTCTATGTAATATTGAAGTTGTCCCAGTTTGTCCGCCCATAATCGGGTATGTATCTGATATGAGCCCGGGATGCTCGATAGCCGCGAATGAATGTGGTCACAGCATTGTGGTCAGATACACCCGCTGAAACTTGAGGAGGAGTGATTTGTGGAAGTAAGTCTTTGGACACAATAAATATGTCCAGAATTGAGTTACCTCGAGTACCAACCGTAGGTGCAACTATTTCGAAGTTGAGGGCATACCTGTTTGCGGTGTACCATTGGTACAGTTTTGTGCCATTTGGGCAAGAGACAGAGTTGTTCCAGTGGGGATGTCTGGAGTTAAAATCGCCGCCTATGATGAAGGGTGTATGCCCCGAGGTCCTTATTAGTTTGCCGATATCTTCGGGATTAATGGGGCCATTATTGGTTTTATGCGAGTGGTATACGGAGTATATATTCACTCTACCATTATTAGCCAGATGCAGTTCAACTCCAGATACCTCTATGAACTCTAGGTGTGGGAGGTCAATAGCTTCATGGCGAAGTCCGCTCTTAACCAGTATACAAGTTCCACCTCCGTTGATGGTGGGACCGCCAGTGAGGGTTCGATCTCTTCGAATCATGGAGAAGTTTGGGAATACGGGACGGTGACATGGATGCAACCTAGTTTCGGTTACAAGTACCACGTCCGCCCGGCTTTCCTTTATGAAGTCAGAAACTATCATACGCTTGGAATGCGAAACAAGGGAGTTGACATTTAAGAGGATAACTTTAATTTTGGAATCCATTGTGGAGGGTATGTCTTGCATATGCAGTGAAAAGGAGGGCCTCCCTCTCTGCCTCGGTTGATAGTTTCTCATATCGGGGTCGGATATCCTCAATTAAGCGGGAGAAACTAAGTAGTTTCTCGAGCATTGAAGATTGCCCCCTCGGAGGCTTTTGCACCACCGCTTGAATTTGAGGCGTCGTGTTGGCCTTTACCGGGGCTCGCTTAGGGACTTGAATATGTTTTTGAGGGGGAGGAGTTGAAAGGGTTTTCGTATTACTTGCCTGCTGACCCCTAAGCATGTCGGCAAATGTGAATCCATTGAGGTTTTGTGTGGCCTGTTTTCCGAAGTCTGACTTGGCTGTTTGCTTAGCTCGAGTCTCCTTGGATCTTAGTTTAATTTCCTTATATTAAGACAATTTCTATAACTGGCCGGATGCCCTTTGTTGCCGCAGTTGCAGCAAGTTGGCAGTGTTATTTCATCCTGCACATTTGTTGCGGGATCGTATTTCGCTAGCGGAAGTTCGCACTTGCCAATATCGTGGGATTCTCCGCAACGAACGCAACGGCGACTCATGTTGCAGTTTCGGGAGACATGCCCGAAACGTTGGCAACGTCTGCATTGAGGTATTTCTCTGTTATGAAATGCCTCGAAGACAACTTGCTGATGCAAAGTTGGAAGCGACTTTGTCCGTATTATGGAATCTATGTCGGTTCCTGGGGCAAGGAGAAGCTGCCATATGTTCAGCTTGGTGTATCTTTGCGGTCTGATGTTCACAAACCGCTGTGGGGGAGAGAATTTTTTGACGTCAATGAATTTGACGTTAGGAAATGTTGCCTCAAGAGCAGTTACGATGTCGTCCTTTTCCCAAGAGGCAGCGACTCGTTTTAAGAGGATTGTCCTCGACTTTTCGTCGGCCGGAGTGAAGGTGTAATAATTCACCTCCTTGGCCTTGAGGTTGTCGTTAACCGTGCGATAGGTTTCCCTATCGTAGGCTATGATTTTATTTAGGGATGGACTTAAGGTCTTTGCCTTGAAGTTAGAAATTCCTAGCCGGTTCATGTCACCGACGAAATTTTTTAAATTGAGGTCTCGTG